>CAXAJV010000087.1:0-212000 GCA_963969225.1 Xylocopa violacea
ACGTCTCCGTGGGACCTTTATATACATCCATAAAGTAATACAACCTAACCTAACCCAACCTAACATCTCGGCGGTAATATTTGACCACATTCCTGTCTTGTTGGCCTCTACGTCTCCGCGGCATCTTTATATACATCAATAACGTAAGATAACATAACCTAACCCAATCTAACATCTCGGCGGTAATATTTGAACACATTCCTGGCTTGCTGGCCTCTACGTCTCCGTGGGACCTTTATATACATCAATAAAGTAATATAACCTAACCAAATCCAACCTAACATCTCGGCGGTAATATTTGACATCATTCCTGCCGTGTTCGCCTCTACGTCCCCGCGGGAACTTTATATACATCAATAACGTAATATAATCTAACCAAACCCAACCTATCATCTCGGCGGGAATATTTGACAACATTCGTGGCGAGTTGGCCTCTACGTCTCCGCGGCATCTTTATATACATCAATAACGTAATATAACATAACCTAACCCAATCTAACATCTCGGCGGTAATATTTGAACACATTCCTGGCTTGCTGGCCTCTACGTCTCCGTGGGACCTTTATATACATCAATAAAGTAATATAACCTAACCAAATCCAACCTAACATCTCGGCGGTAATATTTGACCACATTCCTGGCTTGTTGGCTTCTACGTCTCCGTGGGACCTTCATATACATCAATAACGTAATATAACCTAACCTAACCCAACCTAACATCTCGGCGGTAATATTTGACCACATTCCTGTCTTGTTGGCATCTACGTCTCCGTGGGACCTTCATATACATCAATAACGTAATATAACCTAACCTAACCCAATCTAACATCTCGGCGGTAATATTTGACAACATTCCTGGCGAGTTGGCCTCTACGCCTCCGTGGGACCTTTATATACATCAATAAATTAATATAACCTAACCTAACCCAACCTAACATCTCGGCGGTAATATTTGACCACATTCCTGTCTTGTTGGCATCTACGTGTCCCTGGGACCTTTATAGACATCAATAACGTAATATAACCTAACCTAACCCAACCTAACATCTCGGCGTTAATATTTGACCACATTCCTGTCTTGTTGGCATCTACGTCTCCGTGGGGCCTTTATATACATCTATAACGTAACATAACCTAACCTAACCTAAACTATCATCTCGGCGGTAATATTTGACAACATTCCTGGCAAGATGGCCTCTACGTCTCCGTGGGACCTTTATATACATCCATAAAGTAATACAACCTAACCTAACCCAACCTAACATCTCGGCGGTAATATTTGACGACATTCCTGTCTTGTTGGCCTCTACGTCTCCGTGGGAACTTTATATACATCAATAACGAAATGTAACCTAACCTAACTCAACCTAACACCTCGACGGTAATATTTGAAAACATACCTGGCGAGTTGGCCTCAACGTCTCCGTGGGACCTTCATATTCCTCAATAACGTAATATAACATAACCTAACTCAATATAACATCTCGGCGGTAATATTTGAACACATTCCTGGCTTGTTGGCCTCTACGTCTCCGTGGGACCTTCATATACATCAATAACGTAATATAACCTAACCTAACCCAACCTAACATCTCGGCAGTAATATTTGACCACATTCCTGTCTTGTTGGCATCTACGTCTCCGTGGGGCCTTTATATACATCTATAACGTAACATAACCTAACCTAACCTAAACTATCATCTCGGCGGTAATATTTGACAACATTCCTGGCAAGATGGCCTCTACGTCTCCGTGGGACCTTTATATACATCCATAAAGTAATACAACCTAACCTAACCCAACCTAACATCTCGGCGGTAATATTTGACCACATTCCTGTCTTGTTGGCCTCTACGTCTCCGCGGCATCTTTATATACATCAATAACGTAAGATAACATAACCTAACCCAATCTAACATCTCGGCGGTAATATTTGAACACATTCCTGGCTTGCTGGCCTCTACGTCTCCGTGGGACCTTTATATACATCAATAAAGTAATATAACATAACCAAATCCAACCTAACATCTCGGCGGTAATATTTGACATCATTCCTGCCGTGTTCGCCTCTACGTCCCCGCGGGAACTTTATATACATCAATAACGTAATATAATCTAACCAAACCCAACCTATCATCTCGGCGGGAATATTTGACAACATTCGTGGCGAGTTGGCCTCTACGTCTCCGCGGCATCTTTATATACATCAATAACGTAATATAACATAACCTAACCCAATCTAACATCTCGGCGGTAATATTTGAACACATTCCTGGCTTGCTGGCCTCTACGTCTCCGTGGGACCTTTATATACATCAATAAAGTAATATAACCTAACCAAATCCAACCTAACATCTCGGCGGTAATATTTGACCACATTCCTGGCTTGTTGGCTTCTACGTCTCCGTGGGACCTTCATATACATCAATAACGTAATATAACCTAACCTAACCCAACCTAACATCTCGGCGGTAATATTTGACCACATTCCTGTCTTGTTGGCATCTACGTCTCCGTGGGACCTTCATATACATCAATAACGTAATATAACCTAACCTAACCCAATCTAACATCTCGGCGGTAATATTTGACAACATTCCTGGCGAGTTGGCCTCTACGCCTCCGTGGGACCTTTATATACATCAATAAATTAATATAACCTAACCTAACCCAACCTAACATCTCGGCGGTAATATTTGACCACATTCCTGTCTTGTTGGCATCTACGTGTCCCTGGGACCTTTATAGACATCAATAACGTAATATAACCTAACCTAACCCAACCTAACATCTCGGCGTTAATATTTGACCACATTCCTGTCTTGTTGGCATCTACGTCTCCGTGGGGCCTTTATATACATCTATAACGTAACATAACCTAACCTAACCTAAACTATCATCTCGGCGGTAATATTTGACAACATTCCTGGCAAGATGGCCTCTACGTCTCCGTGGGACCTTTATATACATCCATAAAGTAATACAACCTAACCTAACCCAACCTAACATCTCGGCGGTAATATTTGACGACATTCCTGTCTTGTTGGCCTCTACGTCTCCGTGGGAACTTTATATACATCAATAACGAAATGTAACCTAACCTAACTCAACCTAACACCTCGACGGTAATATTTGAAAACATACCTGGCGAGTTGGCCTCAACGTCTCCGTGGGACCTTCATATTCCTCAATAACGTAATATAACATAACCTAACTCAATATAACATCTCGGCGGTAATATTTGAACACATTCCTGGCTTGTTGGCCTCTACGTCTCCGGGAGACCTTCATATACATCAATAACGTAATATAACCTAACCTAAGCCAACCTATCATCTCGGCGGTAATATTTGACAACATTCCTGACGAGTTGGCCTCTAGGTCTCCGTTGGACCTTTATATACATCAATAACGTAATATAACCTAACCTAACCCAACCTAACATCTCGGCGCTAATATTTGACCACATTCGTTTCTTGTTGGCATCTGCGTCTCCGTGGGACCTTTATATACATCAATAACGTAATATAACCTAACCTGATCCAACCGAACATCTCGGCGGTAATATTTGACCACATTCCTGTCTTGTTGGCCTCTACGTCTCCGTGGGAACTTTATATACATCAATAACGAAATATAACCTAACCTAACCCAACCTATCATCTCGGCGGTAATATTCGACAACGTACCTGGCGAATTTGGCCTCTACGTCTCCGTGGGACCTTTATATACATCAATAACGTAATACAACCTAACCTAACCCAACCTAACATCTCGGCGGTAATATTCGACAACATAACTGGCGTGTTGGCCTCTACGTCTCCGTGGGACCTTTATATACATCAATAACGAAATATAACCTAACCTAACCCAACCTATCATCTCGGCGGTAATATTTGACAACATTCCTGGCGAGTTGGCCTCTACGTCTCCGCGGCATCTTTATATACATCAATAACGTAATATAACATAACCTAACCCAATCTAACATCTCGGCGGTAATATTTGAACACATTCCTGGCTTTCTGGCCTCTACGTCTCCGTGGGACGTTTATATACATCAATAAAGTAATATAACCTAACCAAATCCAACCTAACATCTCGGCGGTAATATTTGACATCATTCCTGCCGTGTTCGCCTCTGCGTCCCCGCGGGAACTTTATATACATCAATAACGTAATATAATCTAACCAAACCCAACCTATCATTTCGGCGGTAATATTTGACAACATTCCTGGCGAGTTGGCCTCTACGTCTCCGCGGCATCTTTATATACATCAATAACGTAATATAACATAACCTAACCCAATCTAACATCTCGGCGGTAATATTTGAACACATTCCTGGCTTGCTGGCCTCTACGTCTCCGTGGGACCTTTATATACATCAATAAAGTAATATAACCTAACCAAATCCAACCTAACATCTCGGCGGTAATATTTGACCACATTCCTGGCTTGTTGGCTTCTACGTCTCCGTGGGACCTTCATATACATCAATAACGTAATATAACCTAACCTAACCCAACCTAACATCTCGGCGGTAATATTTGACCACATTCCTGTCTTGTTGGCATCTACGTCTCCGTGGGGCCTTTATATACATCTATAACGTAACATAACCTAACCTAACCTAAACTATCATCTCGGCGGTAATATTTGACAACATTCCTGGCGAGATGGCCTCTACGTCTCCGTGGGACCTTTATATACTTCCATAACGTAATACAACCTAACCTAACCCAACCTAACATCTCGGCGGTAATATTTGACCACATTCCTGTCTTGTTGGCCTCTACGTCTCCGTGGGACCTTTATATACATCAATGACGTAATATAACCTAACCTAACCTAACCTAACATCTCGGCGGTAATATTTGACCACATTCCTGGCTTGTTGGCCCCTACGTCTCCGTGGGACCTTCATATACATCAATAACGTAATATAACCTAACCTAACCCAATCTAACATCTCGGCGGTAATATTTGACAACATTCCTGGCGAGGTGGCCTCTAGGTCTCCGTTGGACCTTTATATACATCAATAACGTAATATAACCTAACCTAACCCAACCTAACATCTCGGCGCTAATATTTGACCACATTCCTGTCTTGTTGGCATCTACGTCTCCCTGGGACCTTTATAGACATCAATAACGTAATATAACCTAACCTAACCCAACCTAACATCTCGGCGGTAATATTTGACCACATTCCTGTCTTGTTGGCCTCTACGTCTCCGTGGGACCTTTATATACATCAATAACGAAATATAACCTAACCAAACCCAACCTAACATCTCGGCGGTAATATTTGACATCATTCCTGGCGAGTTGGCTTCTCCGTCTCCGTGGGACCTTTATATACATCAATAACGTAATATAACCTAACCTAACCCAACCTAACATCTCGGCGGTAATATTTCACAACATTCCTGGCGAGTTGGCCTCTACGTCTCCGATTGACCTTCATATACATCAATAACGAAATATAACCTAACCTAACCCAACCTATCATCTCGGCGGGAATATTTGACAACATTCCTGGCGAGTTGGCCTCTACGTCTCCGCGGCATCTTTATATACATCAATAACGTAATATAACATAACCTAACCCAATCTAACATCTCGGCGGTAATATTTGAACACATTCCTGGCTTGCTGGCCTCTACGTCTCCGTGGGACCTTTATATACATCAATAAAGTAATATAACCTAACCAAATCCAACCTAACATCTCGGCGGTAATATTTGACCACATTCCTGGCTTGTTGGCTTCTACGTCTCCGTGGGACCTTCATATACATCAATAACGTAATATAACCTAACCTAACCCAACCTAACATCTCGGCGGTAATATTTGACCACATTCCTGTCTTGTTGGCATCTACGTCTCCGTGGGGCCTTTATATAGATCTATAACGTAACATAACCTAACCTAACCTAAACTATCATCTCGGCGGTAATATTTGACAACATTCCTGGCGAGATGGCCTCTACGTCTCCGTGGGACCTTTATATACATCAATAAAGTAATATAACCTAACCAAATCCAACCTAACATCTCGGCGGTAATATTTGACATCATTCCTGCCGTGTTCGCCTCTACGTCCCCGCGGGAACTTCATATACATCAATAACGTAATATAACCTAACCTAACCCAACCTAACATCTCGGCGGTAATATTTGACCACATTCCTGTCTTGTTGGCATCTACGTCTCCGTGGGGCCTTTATATACATCTATAACGTAACATAACCTAACCTAACCTAAACTATCATCTCGGCGGTAATATTTGACAACATTCCTGGCGAGATGGCCTCTACGTCTCCGTGGGACCTTTATATACTTCCATAACGTAATACAACCTAACCTAACCCAACCTAACATCTCGGCGGTAATATTTGACCACATTCCTGTCTTGTTGGCCTCTACGTCTCCGTGGGACCTTTATATACATCAATGACGTAATATAACCTAACCTAACCCAACCTAACATCTCGACGGTAATATTTGAAAACATACCTGGCGAGTTGGCCTCAACGTCTCCGTGGGACCTTCATATTCCTCAATAACGTAATATAACATAACCTAACTCAATATAACATCTCGGCGGTAATATTTGAACACATTCCTGGCTTGTTGGCCTCTACGCCTCCGGGAGACCTTCATATACATCAATAACGTAATATAACCTAACCTAACCCAACCTATCCTCTCGGCGGTAATATTTGACAACATTCCTGGCGAGTTGGCCTCTACGTCTCCGCGGGAACTTTATATACATCAATAACGTAATATAACCTAACCTAACCCAACCTATCATCTCGGCGGTAATATTTGACAACATTCCTGGCGAGTTGGCCTCTAGGTCTCCGTTGGACCTTTATATACATCAATAACGTAATATAACCTAACCTAACCCAACCTAACATCTCGGCGCTAATATTTGACCACATTCGTTTCTTGTTGGCATCTCCGTCTCCGTGGGACCTTTATATACATCAATAACGTAATATAACCTAACCTGACCCAACCGAACATCTCGGCGGTAATATTTGACCACATTCCTGTCTTGTTGGCCTCTACGTCTCCGTGGGAACTTTATATACATCAATAACGAAATATAACCTAACCTAACCCAACCTATCATCTCGGCGGTAATATTCGACAACGTACCTGGCGAATTTGGCCTCTACGTCTCCGTGGGACCTTTATATACATCAATAACGTAATACAACCTAACCTAACCCAACCTAACATCTCGGCGGTAATATTCGACAACATAACTGGCGTGTTGGCCTCTACGTCTCCGTGGGACCTTTATATACATCAATAACATAATATAACATAACCTAACCCAATCTAACATCTCGGCGGTAAAATTTGACCACATTCCTGGTTTGCTGGCCTCTACGTCTCCGTGGGACCTTTATATACATCAATAAAGTAATATAACATAACCTAACCCAATCTAACATCTCGGCGGTAATATTTGACCACATTCCTGGCTTGTTGGCCCCTACGTCTCCGTGGGACCTTCATATACATCAATAACGTAATATAACCTAACCTAACCCAATCTAACATCTCGGCGGTAATATTTGACAACATTCCTGGCGAGTTGGCCTCTACGCCTCCGTGGGACCTTTATATACATCAATAAATTAATATAACCTAACCTAACCCAACCTAACATCTCGGCGGTAATATTTGACCACATTCCTGTCTTGTTGGCATCTACGTCTCCCTGGGACCTTTATAGACATCAATAACGTAATATAACCTAACCTAACCCAACCTAACATCTCGGCGTTAATATTTGACCACATTCCTGTCTTGTTGGCCTCTACGCCTCCGTGGGACCTTTATATACATCAATAACGTAATATAACGTAACCTAACCCAACCTAACATCTCGGCGGTAATATTTGAAAACATACCTGGCGAGTTGGCCTCTACGTCTCCGTGGGAACATTATATACACCAATAAAGTAATATAACCTAACCAAATCCAACCTAACATCTCGGCGGTAATATTTGACCACATACCTGGCGAGTTGGCCTCTACGTCTCCGTGGGACCTTCATGTACACCAATAACGTAATATAACCTAACCAAACCCAACCTATCATCTCGGCGGTAATATTTGACAACATTCCTGGCGAGTTGGCCTCTACGTCTCCGATTGACCTTCATATACATCAATAACGAAATATAACCTAACCCAACCCAACCTATCATCTCGGCGGTAATATTTGACAACATTCCTGGCGAGTTGGCCTCTACGTCTCCGCGGGAACTTTATATACATCAATAACGTAATATAACCTAACCTAACCCAACCTATCATCTCGGCGGTAATATTTGACAACATTCATGGCGGGTTGGCCTCTAGGTCTCCGTTGGACCTTTATATACATCAATAACTTAATATAACCTAACCTAACCCAACCTAACATCTCGGCGGTAATATTTGACCACATTCCTGGCTTGTTGGCCTCTGCGTCTCCGTGGGACCTTTATATACATCAATAACGTAATATAACCTAACGTAACCCAACCTAACATCTCCGGGGTAATATTTGACAACATACCTGGCGAGTTCGCGTCTACGTCTCCGTGGGACCTTTATATACATTAATACCGTAATATAAACTAACCTAACCCAACCTAACATCTCGGCGGTAATATTTCACAACATTCCTGGTGAGTTGGCCTCTAGGTCTCCGTTTGACCTTCATATATATCAATAACGTAATATAACCTAACCTAACCCAACCTATCATCTCGGCGGTAATATTTGAAAACATTCCTGGCGAGTTGGCCTCTACGTCTACGTTTGACCTTTATATACATCAATAACGTAATATTATCTAACCTAACCCAACCTATCATCTCGGCGGTAATATTTGTCATCATTCCTGCCGAGTTCGCCTCTACGTCCCCGCGGGAACTTTATATACATCAATAACGTAATATAACCTAACCTAACCCAACCTAACATCTCGGCGGTAATATTTGACAACATTCCTGGCGAGTTGGCCTCTACGTCTCCGCGGCATCTTTATATACATCAATAACGTAATATAACTTAACTTAACCCAACCTATCATCTCGGCGGTAATATTTGACAACATTCCTGGCGAGTTGGCCTCTACGTCTCCGATTGACCTTCATATACATCAATAACGAAATATAACCTAACCCAACCCAACCTATCATCTCGGCGGGAATATTTGACAACATTCCTGGCGAGTTGGCCTCTACGTCTCCGCGGCATCTTTATATACATCAATAACGTAATATAACCTAACCTAACCCAATCTAACATCTCGGCGGTAATATTTGAACACATTCCTGGCTTGCTGGCCTCTACGTCTCCGTGGGACCTTTATATACATCAATAAAGTAATATAACCTAACCAAATCCAACCTAACATCTCGGCGGTAATAGTTGACCACATTCCTGGCTTGTTGGCCTCTACGTCTCCGTGGGACCTTCATATACATCAATAACGTAATATAACCTAACCTAACCCAACCGAACACATCGGCGGTAATATTTGAAAACATACCTGGGGAGTTGGCATCTACGTCTCCGCGGCATCTTTATATACATCAATAACATAATATAACATAACCTAACCCAATCTAACATCTCGGCGGTAAAATTTGACCACATTCCTGGTTTGTTGGCCTCTACGTCTCCGGGAGACCTTCATATACATCAATAACGTAATATAACCTAACCTAACCCAACCTATCCTCTCGGCGGTAATATTTGACAACATTCCTGGCGAGTTGGCCTCTACGTCTACGTTTGACCTTTATATACATCAATAACGTAATATTATCTAACCTAACCCAACCTATCTTCTCGGCGGTAATATTTGACATCATTCCTGCCGAGTTCGCCTCTACGTCTCCGCGGGAACTTTATATACATCAATAACGTAATATAACCTAACCTAACCCAACCTATCATCTCGGCGGTAATATTTGACAACATTCCTGGCGAGTTGGCCTCTAGGTCTCCGTTGGACCTTTATATACATCAATAACGTAATATAACCTAACCTAACCCAACCTAACATCTCGGCGCTAATATTTGACCACATTCGTTTCTTGTTGGCATCTGCGTCTCCGTGGGACCTTTATATACATCAATAACGTAATATAACCTAACCTGACCCAACCGAACATCTCGGCGGTAATATTTGACCACATGCCTGTCTTGTTGGCCTCTACGTCTCCGTGGGAACTTTATATACATCAATAACGAAATATAACCTAACCTAACCCAACCTATCATCTCGGCGGTAATATTCGACAACGTACCTGGCGAATTTGGCCTCTACGTCTCCGTGGGACCTTTATATACATCAATAACGTAATACAACCTAACCTAACCCAACCTAACATCTCGGCGGTAATATTCGACAACATAACTGGCGTGTTGGCCTCTACGTCTCCGTGGGACCTTTATATACATCAATAACATAATATAACATAACCTAACCCAATCTAACATCTCGGCGGTAAAATTTGACCACATTCCTGGTTTGCTGGCCTCTACGTCTCCGTGGGACCTTTATATACATCAATAAAGTAATATAACATAACCTAACCCAATCTAACATCTCGGCGGTAATATTTGACCACATTCCTGGCTTGTTGGCCCCTACGTCTCCGTGGGACCTTCATATACATCAATAACGTAATATAACCTAACCTAACCCAATCTAACATCTCGGCGGTAATATTTGACAACATTCCTGGCGAGTTGGCCTCTACGCCTCCGTGGGACCTTTATATACATCAATAAATTAATATAACCTAACCTAACCCAACCTAACATCTCGGCGGTAATATTTGACCACATTCCTGTCTTGTTGGCATCTACGTCTCCCTGGGACCTTTATAGACATCAATAACGTAATATAACCTAACCTAACCCAACCTAACATCTCGGCGTTAATATTTGACCACATTCCTGTCTTGTTGGCCTCTACGCCTCCGTGGGACCTTTATATACATCAATAACGTAATATAACGTAACCTAATCCAACCTAACATCTCGGCGGTAATATTTGAAAACATACCTGGCGAGTTGGCCTCTACGTCTCCGTGGGAACATTATATACACCAATAAAGTAATATAACCTAACCAAATCCAACCTAACATCTCGGCGGTAATATTTGACCACATACCTGGCGAGTTGGCCTCTACGTCTCCGTGGGACCTTCATGTACACCAATAACGTAATATAACCTAACCAAACCCAACCTATCATCTCGGCGGTAATATTTGACAACATTCCTGGCGAGTTGGCCTCTACGTCTCCGATTGACCTTCATATACATCAATAACGAAATATAACCTAACCCAACCCAACCTATCATCTCGGCGGTAATATTTGACAAGATTCCTGGCGAGTTGGCCTCTACGTCTCCGCGGGAACTTTATATACATCAATAACGTAATATAACCTAACCTAACCCAACCTATCATCTCGGCGGTAATATTTGACAACATTCATGGCGGGTTGGCCTCTAGGTCTCCGTTGGACCTTTATATACATCAATAACTTAATATAACCTAACCTAACCCAACCTAACATCTCGGCGGTAATATTTGACCACATTCCTGGCTTGTTGGCCTCTGCGTCTCCGTGGGACCTTTATATACATCAATAACGTAATATAACCTAACGTAACCCAACCTAACATCTCCGGGGTAATATTTGACAACATACCTGGCGAGTTCGCGTCTACGTCTCCGTGGGACCTTTATATACATCAATACCGTAATATAAACTAACCTAACCCAACCTAACATCTCGGCGGTAATATTTCACAACATTCCTGGTGAGTTGGCCTCTAGGTCTCCGTTTGACCTTCATATATATCAATAACGTAATATAACCTAACCTAACCCAACCTATCATCTCGGCGGTAATATTTGAAAACATTCCTGGCGAGTTGGCCTCTACGTCTACGTTTGACCTTTATATACATCAATAACGTAATATTATCTAACCTAACCCAACCTATCATCTCGGCGGTAATATTTGTCATCATTCCTGCCGAGTTCGCCTCTACGTCCCCGCGGGAACTTTATATACATCAATAACGTAATATAACCTAACCTAACCCAACCTAACATCTCGGCGGTAATATTTGACAACATTCCTGGCGAGTTGGCCTCTACGTCTCCGCGGCATCTTTATATACATCAATAACGTAATATAACTTAACTTAACCCAACCTAACATCTCGGCGGTAATATTTGAAAACATACCTGGCGAGTTGGCCTCAACGTCTCCGTGGGACCTTCATATTCCTCAATAACGTAATATAACATAACCTAACTCAATATAACATCTCGGCGGTAATATTTGAACACATTCCTGGCTTGTTGGCCTCTACGTCTCCGGGAGACCTTCATATACATCAATAACGTAATATAACCTAACCTAACCCAACCTATCCTCTCGGCGGTAATATTTGACAACATTCCTGGCGAGTTGGCCTCTACGTCTACGTTTGACCTTTATATACATCAATAACGTAATATTATCTAACCTAACCCAACCTATCTTCTCGGCGGTAATATTTGACATCATTCCTGCCGAGTTCGCCTCTACGTCTCCGCGGGAACTTTATATACATCAATAACGTAATATAACCTAACCTAACCCAACCTATCATCTCGGCGGTAATATTTGACAACATTCCTGGCGAGTTGGCCTCTAGGTCTCCGTTGGACCTTTATATACATCAATAACGTAATATAACCTAACCTAACCCAACCTAACATCTCGGCGCTAATATTTGACCACATTCGTTTCTTGTTGGCATCTGCGTCTCCGTGGGACCTTTATATACATCAATAACGTAATATAACCTAACCTGACCCAACCGAACATCTCGGCGGTAATATTTGACCACATTCCTGTCTTGTTGGCCTCTACGTCTCCGTGGGACCTTCATATACATCAATAACGTAATATAACCTAACCTAACCCAACCGAACACATCGGCGGTAATATTTGAAAACATACCTGGGGAGTTGGCATCTACGTCTCCCCGGCATCTTTATATACATCAATAACATAATATAACATAACCTAACCCAATCTAACATCTCGGCGGTAAAATTTGACCACATTCCTGGTTTGCTGGCCTCTACGTCTCCGTGGGACCTTTATATACATCAATAAAGTAATATAACATAACCTAACCCAATCTAACATCTCGGCGGTAATATTTGACCACATTCCTGGCTTGGTGGCCCCTACGTCTCCGTGGGACCTTCATATACATCAATAACGTAATATAACCTAACCTAACCCAATCTAACATCTCGGCGGTAATATTTGACAACATTCCTGGCGAGTTCGCCTCTACGCCTCCGTGGGACCTTTATATACATCAATAAATTAATATAACCTAACCTAACCCAACCTAACATCTCGGCGGTAATATTTGACCACATTCCTGTCTTGTTGGCATCTACGTCTCCCTGGGACCTTTATAGACATCAATAACGTAATATAACCTAACCTAACCCAACCTAACATCTCGGCGTTAATATTTGACCACATTCCTGTCTTGTTGGCCTCTACGCCTCCGTGGGACCTTTATATACATCAATAACGTAATATAACGTAACCTAACCCAACCTAACATCTCGGCGGTAATATTTGAAAACATACCTGGCGAGTTGGCCTCTACGTCTCCGTGGGAACATTATATACACCAATAAAGTAATATAACCTAACCAAATCCAACCTAACATCTCGGCGGTAATATTGGACCACATACCTGGCGAGTTGGCCTCTACGTCTCCGTGGGACCTTCATGTACACCAATAACGTAATATAACCTAACCAAACCCAACCTATCATCTCGGCGGTAATATTTGACAACATTCCTGGCGAGTTGGCCTCTACGTCTCCGATTGACCTTCATATACATCAATAACGAAATATAACCTAACCCAACCCAACCTATCATCTCGGCGGTAATATTTGACAACATTCCTGGCGAGTTGGCCTCTACGTCTCCGCGGGAACTTTATATACATCCATAACGTAATATAACCTAACCTAACCCAACCTATCATCTCGGCGGTAATATTTGACAACATTCATGGCGGGTTGGCCTCTAGGTCTCCGTTGGACCTTTATATACATCAATAACTTAATATAACCTAACCTAACCCAACCTAACATCTCGGCGGTAATATTCGACCACATTCCTGGCTTGTTGGCCTCTGCGTCTCCGTGGGACCTTTATATACATCAATAACGTAATATAACCTAACGTAACCCAACCTAACATCTCCGGGGTAATATTTGACAACATACCTGGCGAGTTCGCGTCTACGTCTCCGTGGGACCTTTATATACATCAATACCGTAATATAAACTAACCTAACCCAACCTAACATCTCGGCGGTAATATTTCACAACATTCCTGGTGAGTTGGCCTCTAGGTCTCCGTTTGACCTTCATATATATCAATAACGTAATATAACCTAACCTAACCCAACCTATCATCTCGGCGGTAATATTTGAAAACATTCCTGGCGAGTTGGCCTCTACGTCTACGTTTGACCTTTATATACATCAATAACGTAATATTATCTAACCTAACCCAACCTATCATCTCGGCGGTAATATTTGTCATCATTCCTGCCGAGTTCGCCTCTACGTCCCCGCGGGAACTTTATATACATCAATAACGTAATATAACCTAACCTAACCCAACCTAACATCTCGGCGGTAATATTTGACAACATTCCTGGCGAGTTGGCCTCTACGTCTCCGCGGCATCTTTATATACATCAATAACGTAATATAACTTAACTTAACCCAACCTAACATCTCGGCGGTAATATTTGAAAACATACCTGGCGAGTTGGCCTCAACGTCTCCGTGGGACCTTCATATTCCTCAATAACGTAATATAACATAACCTAACTCAATATAACATCTCGGCGGTAATATTTGAACACATTCCTGGCTTGTTGGCCTCTACGTCTCCGGGAGACCTTCATATACATCAATAACGTAATATAACCTAACCTAACCCTACCTATCCTCTCGGCGGTAATATTTGACAACATTCCTGGCGAGTTGGCCTCTACGTCTACGTTTGACCTTTATATACATCAATAACGTAATATTATCTAACCTAACCCAACCTATCATCTCGGCGGTAATATTTGTCATCATTCCTGCCGAGTTCGCCTCTACGTCCCCGCGGGAACTTTATATACATCAATAACGTAATATAACCTAACCTAACCCAACCTAACATCTCGGCGGTAATATTTGACAACATTCCTGGCGTGTTGGCCTCTACGTCTCCGCGGCATCTTTATATACATCAATAACGTAATATAACTTAACCTAACCCAACCTAACATCTCGGCGGTAATATTTGAAAACATACCTGGCGAGTTGGCCTCAACGTCTCCGTGGGACCTTCATATTCCTCAATAACGTAATATAACATAACCTAACTCAATATGACATCTCGGCGGTAATATTTGAATACATTCCTGGCTTGTTGGCCTCTACGTCTCCGGGAGACCTTCATACACATCAATAACGTAATATAACCTAACCTAACCCAACCTATCCTCTCGGCGGTAATATTTGACAACATTCCTGGCGAGTTGGCCTCTACGTCTACGTTTGACCTTTATATACATCAATAACGTAATATTATCTAACCTAACCCAACCTATCTTCTCGGCGGTAATATTTGACATCATTCCTGCCGAGTTCGCCTCTACGTCTCCGCGGGAACTTTATATACATCAATAACGTAATATAACCTAACCTAACCCAACCTATCATCTCGGCGGTAATATTTGACAACATTCCTGGCGAGTTGGCCTCTAGGTCTCCGTTGGACCTTTATATACATCAATAACGTAATATAACCTAACCTAACCCAACCTAACATCTCGGCGCTAATATTTGACCACATTCGTTTCTTGTTGGCATCTGCGTCTCCGTGGGACCTTCATATACATCAATAACGAAATATAACCTAACCCAACCCAACCTATCATCTCGGCGGGAATATTTGACAACATTCCTGGCGAGTTGGCCTCTACGTCTCCGCGGCATCTTTATATACATCAATAACGTAATATAACATAACCTAACCCAATCTAACATCTCGGCGGTAATATTTGAACACATTCCTGGCTTGCTGGCCTCTACGTCTCCGTGGGACCTTTATATACATCAATAAAGTAATATAACCTAACCAAATCCAACCTAACATCTCGGCGGTAATAGTTGACCACATTCCTGGCTTGTTGGCCTCTACGTCTCCGTGGGACCTTCATATACATCAATAACGTAATATAACCTAACCTAACCCAACCGAACACATCGGCGGTAATATTTGAAAACATACCTGGGGAGTTGGCATCTACGTCTCCGCGGCATCTTTATATACATCAATAACATAATATAACATAACCTAACCCAATCTAACATCTCGGCGGTAAAATTTGACCACATTCCTGGTTTGTTGGCCTCTACGTCTCCGGGAGACCTTCATATACATCAATAACGTAATATAACCTAACCTAACCCAACCTATCCTCTCGGCGGTAATATTTGACAACATTCCTGGCGAGTTGGCCTCTACGTCTACGTTTGACCTTTATATACATCAATAACGTAATATTATCTAACCTAACCCAACCTATCATCTCGGCGGTAATATTTGTCATCATTCCTGCCGAGTTCGCCTCTACGTCCCCGCGGGAACTTTATATACATCAATAACGTAATATAACCTAACCTAACCCAGCCTAACATCTCGGCGGTAATATTTGAAAACATACCTGGCGAGTTGGCCTCAACGTCTCCGTGGGACCTTCATATTCCTCAATAACGTAATATAACATAACCTAACTCAATATAACATCTCGGCGGTAATATTTGAACACATTCCTGGCTTGTTGGCCTCTACGTCTCCGGGAGACCTTCATATACATCAATAACGTAATATAACCTAACCTAACCCAACCTATCCTCTCGGCGGTAATATTTGACAACATTCCTGGCGAGTTGGCCTCTACGTCTACGTTTGACCTTTATATACATCAATAACGTAATATTATCTAACCTAACCCAACCTATCTTCTCGGCGGTAATATTTGACATCATTCCTGCCGAGTTCGCCTCTACGTCTCCGCGGGAACTTTATATACATCAATAACGTAATATAACCTAACCTAACCCAACCTATCATCTCGGCGGTAATATTTGACAACATTCCTGGCGAGTTGGCCTCTAGGTCTCCGTTGGACCTTTATATACATCAATAACGTAATATAACCTAACCTAACCCAACCTAACATCTCGGCGCTAATATTTGACCACATTCCTGGCTTGTTGGCCTCTGCGTCTCCGTGGGACCTTTATATACATCAATAACGTAATATAACCTAACGTAACCCAACCTAACATCTCCGGGGTAATATTTGACAACATACCTGGCGAGTTCGCGTCTACGTCTCCGTGGGACCTTTATATACATCAATACCGTAATATAAACTAACCTAACCCAACCTAACATCTCGGCGGTAATATTTCACAACATTCCTGGTGAGTTGGCCTCTAGGTCTCCGTTTGACCTTCATATATATCAATAACGTAATATAACCTAACCTAACCCAACCTATCATCTCGGCGGTAATATTTGAAAACATTCCTGGCGAGTTGGCCTCTACGTCTACGTTTGACCTTTATATACATCAATAACGTAATATTATCTAACCTAACCCAACCTATCATCTCGGCGGTAATATTTGTCATCATTCCTGCCGAGTTCGCCTCTACGTCCCCGCGGGAACTTTATATACATCAATAACGTAATATAACCTAACCTAACCCAACCTAACATCTCGGCGGTAATATTTGACAACATTCCTGGCGAGTTGGCCTCTACGTCTCCGCGGCATCTTTATATACATCAATAACGTAATATAACTTAACTTAACCCAACCTAACATCTCGGCGGTAATATTTGAAAACATACCTGGCGAGTTGGCCTCAACGTCTCCGTGGGACCTTCATATTCCTCAATAACGTAATATAACATAACCTAACTCAATATAACATCTCGGCGGTAATATTTGAACACATTCCTGGCTTGTTGGCCTCTACGTCTCCGGGAGACCTTCATATACATCAATAACGTAATATAACCTAACCTAACCCAACCTATCCTCTCGGCGGTAATATTTGACAACATTCCTGGCGAGTTGGCCTCTACGTCTACGTTTGACCTTTATATACATCAATAACGTAATATTATCTAACCTAACCCAACCTATCTTCTCGGCGGTAATATTTGACATCATTCCTGCCGAGTTCGCCTCTACGTCTCCGCGGGAACTTTATATACATCAATAACGTAATATAACCTAACCTAACCCAACCTATCATCTCGGCGGTAATATTTGACAACATTCCTGGCGAGTTGGCCTCTAGGTCTCCGTTGGACCTTTATATACATCAATAACGTAATATAACCTAACCTAACCCAACCTAACATCTCGGCGGTAAAATTTGACCACATTCCTGGTTTGTTGGCCTCTACGTCTCCGGGAGACCTTCATATACATCAATAACGTAATATAACCTAACCTAACCCAACCGAACATCTCGGCGGTAATATTTGACCACATTCCTGTCTTGTTGGCCTCTACGTCTCCGTGGGACCTTCATATACATCAATAACGTAATCTAACCTAACCTAACCCAACCGAACACATCGGCGGTAATATTTGAAAACATACCTGGGGAGTTGGCATCTACGTCTCCGCGGCATCTTTATATACATCAATAACATAATATAACATAACCTAACCCAATCTAACATCTCGGCGGTAAAATTTGACCACATTCCTGGTTTGCTGGCCTCTACGTCTCCGTGGGACCTTTATATACATCAATAAAGTAATATAACATAACCTAACCCAATCTAACATCTCGGCGGTAATATTTGACCACATTCCTGGCTTGGTGGCCCCTACGTCTCCGTGGGACCTTCATATACATCAATAACGTAATATAACCTAACCTAACCCAATCTAACATCTCGGCGGTAATATTTGACAACATTCCTGGCGAGTTGGCCTCTACGCCTCCGTGGGACCTTTATATACATCAATAAATTAATATAACCTAACCTAACCCAACCTAACATCTCGGCGGTAATATTTGACCACATTCCTGTCTTGTTGGCATCTACGTCTCCCTGGGACCTTTATAGACATCAATAACGTAATATAACCTAACCTAACCCAACCTAACATCTCGGCGTTAATATTTGACCACATTCCTGTCTTGTTGGCCTCTACGCCTCCGTGGGACCTTTATATACATCAATAACGTAATATAACGTAACCTAACCCAACCTAACATCTCGGCGGTAATATTTGAAAACATACCTGGCGAGTTGGCCTCTACGTCTCCGTGGGAACATTATATACACCAATAAAGTAATATAACCTAACCAAATCCAACCTAACATCTCGGCGGTAATATTGGACCACATACCTGGCGAGTTGGCCTCTACGTCTCCGTGGGACCTTCATGTACACCAATAACGTAATATAACCTAACCAAACCCAACCTATCATCTCGGCGGTAATATTTGACAACATTCCTGGCGAGTTGGCCTCTACGTCTCCGATTGACCTTCATATACATCAATAACGAAATATAACCTAACCCAACCCAACCTATCATCTCGGCGGTAATATTTGACAACATTCCTGGCGAGTTGGCCTCTACGTCTCCGCGGGAACTTTATATACATCCATAACGTAATATAACCTAACCTAACCCAACCTATCATCTCGGCGGTAATATTTGACAACATTCATGGCGGGTTGGCCTCTAGGTCTCCGTTGGACCTTTATATACATCAATAACTTAATATAACCTAACCTAACCCAACCTAACATCTCGGCGGTAATATTTGACCACATTCCTGGCTTGTTGGCCTCTGCGTCTCCGTGGGACCTTTATATACATCAATAACGTAATATAACCTAACGTAACCCAACCTAACATCTCCGGGGTAATATTTGACAACATACCTGGCGAGTTCGCGTCTACGTCTCCGTGGGACCTTTATATACATCAATACCGTAATATAAACTAACCTAACCCAACCTAACATCTCGGCGGTAATATTTCACAACATTCCTGGTGAGTTGGCCTCTAGGTCTCCGTTTGACCTTCATATATATCAATAACGTAATATAACCTAACCTAACCCAACCTATCATCTCGGCGGTAATATTTGAAAACATTCCTGGCGAGTTGGCCTCTACGTCTACGTTTGACCTTTATATACATCAATAACGTAATATTATCTAACCTAACCCAACCTATCATCTCGGCGGTAATATTTGTCATCATTCCTGCCGAGTTCGCCTCTACGTCCCCGCGGGAACTTTATATACATCAATAACGTAATATAACCTAACCTAACCCAACCTAACATCTCGGCGGTAATATTTGACAACATTCCTGGCGAGTTGGCCTCTACGTCTCCGCGGCATCTTTATATACATCAATAACGTAATATAACTTAACTTAACCCAACCTAACATCTCGGCGGTAATATTTGAAAACATACCTGGCGAGTTGGCCTCAACGTCTCCGTGGGACCTTCATATTCCTCAATAACGTAATATAACATAACCTAACTCAATATAACATCTCGGCGGTAATATTTGAACACATTCCTGGCTTGTTGGCCTCTACGTCTCCGGGAGACCTTCATATACATCAATAACGTAATATAACCTAACCTAACCCTACCTATGCTCTCGGCGGTAATATTTGACAACATTCCTGGCGAGTTGGCCTCTACGTCTACGTTTGACCTTTATATACATCAATAACGTAATATTATCTAACCTAACCCAACCTATCATCTCGGCGGTAATATTTGTCATCATTCCTGCCGAGTTCGCCTCTACGTCCCCGCGGGAACTTTATATACATCAATAACGTAATATAACCTAACCTAACCCAACCTAACATCTCGGCGGTAATATTTGACAACATTCCTGGCGTGTTGGCCTCTACGTCTCCGCGGCATCTTTATATACATCAATAACGTAATATAACTTAACCTAACCCAACCTAACATCTCGGCGGTAATATTTGAAAACATACCTGGCGAGTTGGCCTCAACGTCTCCGTGGGACCTTCATATTCCTCAATAACGTAATATAACATAACCTAACTCAATATGACATCTCGGCGGTAATATTTGAACACATTCCTGGCTTGTTGGCCTCTACGTCTCCGGGAGACCTTCATATACATCAATAACGTAATATAACCTAACCTAACCCAACCTATCCTCTCGGCGGTAATATTTGACAACATTCCTGGCGAGTTGGCCTCTACGTCTACGTTTGACCTTTATATACATCAATAACGTAATATTATCTAACCTAACCCAACCTATCTTCTCGGCGGTAATATTTGACATCATTCCTGCCGAGTTCGCCTCTACGTCTCCGCGGGAACTTTATATACATCAATAACGTAATATAACCTAACCTAACCCAACCTATCATCTCGGCGGTAATATTTGACAACATTCCTGGCGAGTTGGCCTCTAGGTCTCCGTTGGACCTTTATATACATCAATAACGTAATATAACCTAACCTAACCCAACCTAACATCTCGGCGCTAATATTTGACCACATTCGTTTCTTGTTGGCATCTGCGTCTCCGTGGGACCTTTATATACATCAATAACGTAATATAACCTAACCTGACCCAACCTAACATCTCGGCGGTAATATTCGACAACATAACTGGCGTGTTGGCCTCTACGTCTCCGTAGGACCTTTATATACATCAATAACGTAATATAACCTAACCTAACCCAACCTAACATCTCGGCGGTAATATTTGACATCATTCCTGGCGAGTTGGCTTCTCCGTCTCCGTGGGACCTTTATATACATCAATAACGTAATATAACCTAACCTAACCCAACCTAACATCTCGGCGGTAATATTTCACAACATTCCTGGCGAGTTGGCCTCTAGGTCTCCGTTTGACCTTCATATACATCAATAACGTAATATAACCTAACCTAACCCAACCTATCATCTCGGCGGTAATATTTGACAACATTCCTGGCGAGTTGGCCTCTACGTCTCCGATTGACCTTCATATACATCAATAACGAAATATAACCTAACCCAACCTAACCTATCATCTCGGCGGGAATATTTGACAACATTCCTGGCGAGTTGGCCTCTACGTCTCCGCGGCATCTTTATATACATCAATAACGTAATATAACATAACCTAACCCAATCTAACATCTCGGCGGTAATATTTGAACACATTCCTGGCTTGCTGGCCTCTACGTCTCCGTGGGACCTTTATATACATCAATAAAGTAATATAACCTAACCAAATCCAACCTAACATCTCGGCGGTAATATTTGACCACATTCCTGGCTTGTTGGCCTCTACGTCTCCGTGGGACCTTCATATACATCAATAACGTAATATAACCTAACCTAACCCAACCGAACACATCGGCGGTAATATTTGAAAACATACCTGGCGAGTTGGCCTCTACGTCTCCGCGGGAACTTTATATACATCAATAACGTAATATAACCTAACCTAACCCAACCTATCATCTCGGCGGTAATATTTGACAACATTCATGGCGGGTTGGCCTCTAGGTCTCCGTTGGACCTTTATATACATCAATAACTTAATATAACCTAACCTAACCCAACCTAACATCTCGGCGGTAATATTTGACCACATTCCTGGCTTGTTGGCCTCTGCGTCTCCGTGGGACCTTTATATACATCAATAACGTAATATAACCTAACGTAACCCAACCTAACATCTCCGGGGTAATATTTGACAACATACCTGGCGAGTTCGCGTCTACGTCTCCGTGGGACCTTTATATACATCAATACCGTAATATAAACTAACCTAACCCAACCTAACATCTCGGCGGTAATATTTCACAACATTCCTGGTGAGTTGGCCTCTAGGTCTCCGGTTGACCTTCATATATATTAATAACGTAATATAACCTAACCTAACCCAACCTATCATCTCGGCGGTAATATTTGAAAACATTCCTGGCGAGTTGGCCTCTACGTCTACGTTTGACCTTTATATACATCAATAACGTAATATTATCTAACCTAACCCAACCTATCATCTCGGCGGTAATATTTGTCATCATTCCTGCCGAGTTCGCCTCTACGTCCCCGCGGGAACTTTATATACATCAATAACGTAATATAACCTAACCTAACCCAACCTAACATCTCGGCGGTAATATTTGACAACATTCCTGGCGAGTTGGCCTCTACGTCTCCGCGGCATCTTTATATACATCAATAACGTAATATAACTTAACTTAACCCAACCTAACATCTCGGCGGTAATATTTGAAAACATACCTGGCGAGTTGGCCTCAACGTCTCCGTGGGACCTTTATATTCCTCAATAACGTAATATAACATAACCTAACTCAATATAACATCTCGGCGGTAATATTTGAACACATTCCTGGCTTGTTGGCCTCTACGTCTCCGGGAGACCTTCATATACATCAATAACGTAATATAACCTAACCTAACCCAACCTATCCTCTCGGCGGTAATATTTGACAACATTCCTGGCGAGTTGGCCTCTACGTCTACGTTTGATCTTTATATACATCAATAACGTAATATTATCTAACCTAACCCAACCTATCACCTCGGCGGTAATATTTGTCATCATTCCTGCCGAGTTCGCCTCTACGTCCCCGCGGGAACTTTATATACATCAATAACGTAATATAACCTAACCTAACCCAACCTAACATCTCGGCGGTAATATTTGACAACATTCCTGGCGAGTTGGCCTCTACGTCTCCGCGGCATCTTTATATACATCAATAACGTAATATAACTTAACCTAACCCAACCTAACATCTCGGCGGTAATATTTGAAAACATACCTGGCGAGTTGGCCTCAACGTCTCCGTGGGACCTTCATATTCCTCAATAACGTAATATAACATAACCTAACTCAATATGACATCTCGGCGGTAATATTTGAACACATTCCTGGCTTGTTGGCCTCTACGTCTCCGGGAGACCTTCATATACATCAATAACGTAATATAACCTAACCTAACCCAACCTATCCTCTCGGCGGTAATATTTGACAACATTCCTGGCGAGTTGGCCTCTACGTCTACGTTTGACCTTTATATACATCAATAACGTAATATTATCTAACCTAACCCAACCTATCTTCTCGGCGGTAATATTTGACATCATTCCTGCCGAGTTCGCCTCTACGTCTCCGCGGGAACTTTATATACATCAATAACGTAATATAACCTAACCTAACCCAACCTATCATCTCGGCGGTAATATTTGACAACATTCCTGGCGAGTTGGCCTCTAGGTCTCCGTTGGACCTTTATATACATCAATAACGTAATATAACCTAACCTAACCCAACCTAACATCTCGGCGCTAATATTTGACCACATTCGTTTCTTGTTGGCATCTGCGTCTCCGTGGGACCTTTATATACATCAATAACGTAATATAACCTAACCTGACCCAACCTAACATCTCGGCGGTAATATTCGACAACATAACTGGCGTGTTGGCCTCTACGTCTCCGTAGGACCTTTATATACATCAATAACGTAATATAACCTAACCTAACCCAACCTAACATCTCGGCGGTAATATTTGACATCATTCCTGGCGAGTTGG
This sequence comes from Xylocopa violacea, assembly GCA_963969225.1. Lineage (NCBI taxonomy): Eukaryota > Metazoa > Arthropoda > Insecta > Hymenoptera > Apidae > Xylocopa > Xylocopa violacea. The sequence continues at coordinate 24,851 of CAXAJV010000087.1, forward strand.
CTTCTCCGTCTCCGTGGGACCTTTATATACATCAATAACGTAATATAACCTAACCTAACCCAACCTAACATCTCGGCGGTAATATTTCACAACATTCCTGGCGAGTTGGCCTCTAGGTCTCCGTTTGACCTTCATATACATCAATAACGTAATATAACCTAACCTAACCCAACCTATAATCTCGGCGGTAATATTTGACAACATTCCTGGCGAGTTGGCCTCTACGTCTCCGATTGACCTTCATATACATCAATAACGAAATATAACCTAACCCAACCTAACCTATCATCTCGGCGGGAATATTTGACAACATTCCTGGCGAGTTGGCCTCTACGTCTCCGCGGCATCTTTATATACATCAATAACGTAATATAACATAACCTAACCCAATCTAACATCTCGGCGGTAATATTTGAACACATTCCTGGCTTGCTGGCCTCTACGTCTCCGTGGGACCTTTATATACATCAATAAAGTAATATAACCTAACCAAATCCAACCTAACATCTCGGCGGTAATATTTGACCACATTCCTGGCTTGTTGGCCTCTACGTCTCCGTGGGACCTTCATATACATCAATAACGTAATATAACCTAACCTAACCCAACCGAACACATCGGCGGTAATATTTGAAAACATACCTGGGGAGTTGGCATCTACGTCTCCGCGGCATCTTTATATACATCAATAACATAATATAACATAACCTAACCCAATCTAACATCTCGGCGGTAAAATTTGACCACATTCCTGGTTTGCTGGCCTCTACGTCTCCGTGGGACCTTTATATACATCAATAAAGTAATATAACATAACCTAACCCAATCTAACATCTCGGCGGTAATATTTGACCACATTCCTGGCTTGTTGGCCCCTACGTCTCCGTGGGACCTTCATATACATCAATAACGTAATATAACCTAACCTAACCCAATCTAACATCTCGGCGGTAATATTTGACAACATTCCTGGCGAGTTGGCCTCTACGCCTCCGTGGGACCTTTATATACATCAATAAATTAATATAACCTAACCTAACCCAACCTAACATCTCGGCGGTAATATTTGACCACATTCCTGTCTTGTTGGCATCTACGTCTCCCTGGGACCTTTATAGACATCAATAACGTAATATAACCTAACCTAACCCAACCTAACATCTCGGCGTTAATATTTGACCACATTCCTGTCTTGTTGGCCTCTACGCCTCCGTGGGACCTTTATATACATCAATAACGTAATATAACGTAACCTAACCCAACCTAACATCTCGGCGGTAATATTTGAAAACATACCTGGCGAGTTGGCCTCTACGTCTCCGATTGACCTTCATATACATCAATAACGAAATATAACCTAACCCAACCCAACCTATCATCTCGGCGGTAATATTTGACAACATTCCTGGCGAGTTGGCCTCTACGTCTCCGCGGGAACTTTATATACATCAATAACGTAATATAACCTAACCTAACCCAACCTATCATCTCGGCGGTAATATTTGACAACATTCATGGCGGGTTGGCCTCTAGGTCTCCGTTGGACCTTTATATACATCAATAACTTAATATAACCTAACCTAACCCAACCTAACATCTCGGCGGTAATATTTGACCACATTCCTGGCTTGTTGGCCTCTGCGTCTCCGTGGGACCTTTATATACATCAATAACGTAATATAACCTAACGTAACCCAACCTAACATCTCCGGGGTAATATTTGACAACATACCTGGCGAGTTCGCGTCTACGTCTCCGTGGGACCTTTATATACATCAATACCGTAATATAAACTAACCTAACCCAACCTAACATCTCGGCGGTAATATTTCACAACATTCCTGGTGAGTTGGCCTCTAGGTCTCCGGTTGACCTTCATATATATTAATAACGTAATATAACCTAACCTAACCCAACCTATCATCTCGGCGGTAATATTTGAAAACATTCCTGGCGAGTTGGCCTCTACGTCTACGTTTGACCTTTATATACATCAATAACGTAATATTATCTAACCTAACCCAACCTATCATCTCGGCGGTAATATTTGTCATCATTCCTGCCGAGTTCGCCTCTACGTCCCCGCGGGAACTTTATATACATCAATAACGTAATATAACCTAACCTAACCCAACCTAACATCTCGGCGGTAATATTTGACAACATTCCTGGCGAGTTGGCCTCTACGTCTCCGCGGCATCTTTATATACATCAATAACGTAATATAACTTAACTTAACCCAACCTAACATCTCGGCGGTAATATTTGAAAACATACCTGGCGAGTTGGCCTCAACGTCTCCGTGGGACCTTTATATTCCTCAATAACGTAATATAACATAACCTAACTCAATATAACATCTCGGCGGTAATATTTGAACACATTCCTGGCTTGTTGGCCTCTACGTCTCCGGGAGACCTTCATATACATCAATAACGTAATATAACCTAACCTAACCCAACCTATCCTCTCGGCGGTAATATTTGACAACATTCCTGTCGAGTTGGCCTCTACGTCTACGTTTGACCTTTATATACATCAATAACGTAATATTATCTAACCTAACCCAACCTATCACCTCGGCGGTAATATTTGTCATCATTCCTGCCGAGTTCGCCTCTACGTCCCCGCGGGAACTTTATATACATCAATAACGTAATATAACCTAACCTAACCCAACCTAACATCTCGGCGGTAATATTTGACAACATTCCTGGCGAGTTGGCCTCTACGTCTCCGCGGCATCTTTATATACATCAATAACGTAATATAACTTAACCTAACCCAACCTAACATCTCGGCGGTAATATTTGAAAACATACCTGGCGAGTTGGCCTCAACGTCTCCGTGGGACCTTCATATTCCTCAATAACGTAATATAACATAACCTAACTCAATATGACATCTCGGCGGTAATATTTGAACACATTCCTGGCTTGTTGGCCTCTACGTCTCCGGGAGACCTTCATATACATCAATAACGTAATATAACCTAACCTAACCCAACCTATCCTCTCGGCGGTAATATTTGACAACATTCCTGGCGAGTTGGCCTCTACGTCTACGTTTGACCTTTATATACATCAATAACGTAATATTATCTAACCTAACCCAACCTATCTTCTCGGCGGTAATATTTGACATCATTCCTGCCGAGTTCGCCTCTACGTCTCCGCGGGAACTTTATATACATCAATAACGTAATATAACCTAACCTAACCCAACCTATCATCTCGGCGGTAATATTTGACAACATTCCTGGCGAGTTGGCCTCTAGGTCTCCGTTGGACCTTTATATACATCAATAACGTAATATAACCTAACCTAACCCAACCTAACATCTCGGCGCTAATATTTGACCACATTCGTTTCTTGTTGGCATCTGCGTCTCCGTGGGACCTTTATATACATCAATAACGTAATATAACCTAACCTGACCCAACCGAACATCTCGGCGGTAATATTTGACCACATTCCTGTCTTGTTGGCCTCTACGTCTCCGTGGGAACTTTATATACATCAATAACGAAATATAACCTAACCTAACCCAACCTATCACCTCGGCGGTAATATTCGACAACGTACCTGGCGAATTTGGCCTCTACGTCTCCGTGGGACCTTTATATACATCAATAACGTAATACTATCTAACCTAACCCAACCTAACATCTCGGCGGTAATATTCGACAACATAACTGGCGTGTTGGCCTCTACGTCTCCGTGGGACCTTTATATACATCAATAACGTAATATAACCTAACCTAACCCAACCTAACATCTCGGCGGTAATATTTGACATCATTCCTGGCGAGTTGGCTTCTCCGTCTCCGTGGGACCTTTATATACATCAATAACGTAATATAACCTAACCTAACCCAACCTAACATCTCGGCGGTAATATTTCACAACATTCCTGGCGAGTTGGCCTCTAGGTCTCCGTTTGACCTTCATATACATCAATAACGTAATATAACCTAACCTAACCCAACCTATCATCTCGGCGGTAATATTTGACAACATTCCTGGCGAGTTGGCCTCTACGTCTCCGATTGACCTTCATATACATCAATAACGAAATATAACCTAACCCAACCCAACCTATCATCTCGGCGGGAATATTTGACAACATTCCTGGCGAGTTGGCCTCTACGTCTCCGCGGCATCTTTATATACATCAATAACGTAATATAACATAACCTAACCCAATCTAACATCTCGGCGGTAATATTTGAACACATTCCTGGCTTGCTGGCCTCTACGTCTCCGTGGGACCTTTATATACATCAATAAAGTAATATAACCTAACCAAATCCAACCTAACATCTCGGCGGTAATATTTGACCACATTCCTGGCTTGTTGGCCTCTACGTCTCCGTGGGACCTTCATATACATCAATAACGTAATATAACCTAACCTAACCCAACCGAACACATCGGCGGTAATATTTGAAAACATACCTGGGGAGTTGGCATCTACGTCTCCGCGGCATCTTTATATACATCAATAACATAATATAACATAACCTAACCCAATCTAACATCTCGGCGGTAAAATTTGAACACATTCCTGGTTTGCTGGCCTCTACGTCTCCGTGGGACCTTTATATACATCAATAAAGTAATATAACATAACCTAACCCAATCTAACATCTCGGCGGTAATATTTGACCACATTCCTGGCTTGTTGGCCCCTACGTCTCCGTGGGACCTTCATATACATCAATAACGTAATATAACCTAACCTAACCCAATCTAACATCTCGGCGGTAATATTTGACAACATTCCTGGCGAGTTGGCCTCAACGTCTCCGTGGGACCTTCATATTCCTCAATAACGTAATATAACATAACCTAACTCAATATAACATCTCGGCGGTAATATTTGAACACATTCCTGGCTTGTTGGCCTCTACGTCTCCGGGAGACCTTCATATACATCAATAACGTAATATAACCTAACCTAACCCAACCTAACATCTCGGCGCTAATATTTGACCACATTCGTTTCTTGTTGGCATCTGCGTCTCCGTGGGACCTTTATATACATCAATAACGTAATATAACCTAACCTGATCCAACCGAACATCTCGGCGGTAATATTTGACCACATTCCTGTCTTGTTGGCCTCTACGTCTCCGTGGGAACTTTATATACATCAATAACGAAATATAACCTAACCTAACCCAACCTATCATCTCGGCGGTAATATTCGACAACGTACCTGGCGAATTTGGCCTCTACGTCTCCGTGGGACCTTTATATACATCAATAACGTAATACAACCTAACCTAACCCAACCTAACATCTCGGCGGTAATATTCGACAACATAACTGGCGTGTTGGCCTCTACGTCTCCGTGGGACCTTTATATACATCAATAACGAAATATAACCTAACCTAACCCAACCTATCATCTCGGCGGTAATATTTGACAACATTCATGGCGGGTTGGCCTCTAGGTCTCCGTTGGACCTTTATATACATCAATAACTTAATATAACCTAACCTAACCCAACCTAACATCTCGGCGGTAATATTTGACCACATTCCTGGCTTGTTGGCCTCTGCGTCTCCGTGGGACCTTTATATACATCAATAACGTAATATAACCTAACGTAACCCAACCTAACATCTCGGCGGTAATATTTGACAACATTCCTGGCGAGTTGGCCTCTACGCCTCCGTGGGACCTTTATATACATCAATAAATTAATATAACCTAACCTAACCCAACCTAACATCTCGGCGGTAATATTTGACCACATTCCTGTCTTGTTGGCATCTACGTCTCCCTGGGACCTTTATAGACATCAATAACGTAATATAACCTAACCTAACCCAACCTAACATCTCGGCGTTAATATTTGACCACATTCCTGTCTTGTTGGCCTCTACGCCTCCGTGGGACCTTTATATACATCAATAACGTAATATAACGTAACCTAACCCAACCTAACATCTCGGCGGTAATATTTGAAAACATACCTGGCGAGTTGGCCTCTACGTCTCCGTGGGAACATTATATACACCAATAAAGTAATATAACCTAACCAAATCCAACCTAACATCTCGGCGGTAATATTTGACCACATACCTGGCGAGTTGGCCTCTACGTCTCGGTGGGACCTTCATGTACACCAATAACGTAATATAACCTAACCAAACCCAATCTAACATCTCGGCGGTAATATTTGAACACATTCCTGGCTTGCTGGCCTCTACGTCTCCGTGGGACCTTTATATACATCAATAAAGTAATATAACCTAACCAAATCCAACCTAACATCTCGGCGGTAATATTTGAACACATTCCTGGCTTGTTGGCCTCTACGTCTCCGTGGGACCCTCATATACATCAATAACGTAATATAACCTAACCTAACCCAATCTAACATCTCGGCGGTAATATTTGACAACATTCCTGGCGAGTTGGCCTCTACGCCTCCGTGGGACCTTTATATACATCAATAAATTAATATAACCTAACCTAACCCAACCTAACATCTCGGCGGTAATATTTGACCACATTCCTGTCTTGTTGGCATCTACGTCTCCCTGGGACCTTTATAGACATCAATAACGTAATATAACCTAACCTAACCCAACCTAACATCTCGGCGTTAATATTTGACCACATTCCTGTCTTGTTGGCATCTACGTCTCCGTGGGGCCTTTATATACATCTATAACGTAACATAACCTAACCTAACCTAAACTATCATCTCGGCGGTAATATTTGACAACATTCCTGGCAAGATGGCCTCTACGTCTCCGTGGGACCTTTATATACATCCATAAAGTAATACAACCTAACCTAACCCAACCTAACATCTCGGCGGTAATATTTGACCACATTCCTGTCTTGTTGGCCTCTACGTCTCCGTGGGAACTTTATATACATCAATAACGAAATGTAACCTAACCTAACTCAACCTAACACCTCGACGGTAATATTTGAAAACATACCTGGCGAGTTGGCCTCAACGTCTCCGTGGGACCTTCATATTCCTCAATAACGTAATATAACATAACCTAACTCAATATAACATCTCGGCGGTAATATTTGAACACATTCCTGGCTTGTTGGCCTCTACGTCTCCGGGAGACCTTCATATACATCAATAACGTAATATAACCTAACCTAAGCCAACCTATCATCTCGGCGGTAATATTTGACAACATTCCTGACGAGTTGGCTTCTCCGTCTCCGTGGGACCTTTATATACATCAATAACGTAATATAACCTAACCTAACCCAACCTAACATCTCGGCGGTAATATTTCACAACATTCCTGGCGAGTTGGCCTCTACGTCTCCGATTGACCTTCATATACATCAATAACGAAATATAACCTAACCTAACCCAACCTATCATCTCGGCGGGAATATTTGACAACATTCCTGGCGAGTTGGCCTCTACGTCTCCGCGGCATCTTTATATACATCAATAACGTAATATAACATAACCTAACCCAATCTAACATCTCGGCGGTAATATTTGAACACATTCCTGGCTTGCTGGCCTCTACGTCTCCGTGGGACCTTTATATACATCAATAAAGTAATATAACCTAACCAAATCCAACCTAACATCTTGGCGGTAATATTTGACATCATTCCTGCCGTGTTCGCCTCTACGTCCCCGCGGGAACTTTATATACATCAATAACGTAATATAATCTAACCTAACCCAACCTATCATCTAGGCGGGAATATTTGACAACATTCCTGGCGAGTTGGCCTCTACGTCTCCGCGGCATCTTTATATACATCAATAACGTAATATAACATAACCTAACCCAATCTAACATCTCGGCGGTAATATTTGAACACATTCCTGGCTTGCTGGCCTCTACGTCTCCGTGGGACCTTTATATACATCAATAAAGTAATATAACCTAACCAAATCCAACCTAACATCTCGGCGGTAATATTTGACCACATTCCTGGCTTGTTGGCTTCTACGTCTCCGTGGGACCTTCATATACATCAATAACGTAATATAACCTAACCTAACCCAACCTAACACCTCGGCGGTAATATTTGACCACATTCCTGTCTTGTTGGCATCTACGTCTCCGTGGGGCCTTTATATACATCTATAACGTAACATAACCTAACCTAACCTAAACTATCATCTCGGCGGTAATATTTGACAACATTCCTGGCGAGATGGCCTCTACGTCTCCGTGGGACCTTTATATACATCAATAAAGTAATATAACCTAACCAAATCCAACCTAACATCTCGGCGGTAATATTTGACATCATTCCTGCCGTGTTCGCCTCTACGTCCCCGCGGGAACTTCATATACATCACTAACGTAATATAACCTAACCTAACCCAACCTAACATCTCGGCGGTAATATTTGACCACATTCCTGTCTTGTTGGCATCTACGTCTCCGTGGGGCCTTTATATACATCTATAACGTAACATAACCTAACCTAACCTAAACTATCATCTCGGCGGTAATATTTGACAACATTCCTGGCGAGATGGCCTCTACGTCTCCGTGGGACCTTTATATACTTCCATAACGTAATACAACCTAACCTAACCCAACCTAACATCTCGGCGGTAATATTTGACCACATTCCTGTCTTGTTGGCCTCTACGTCTCCGTGGGACCTTTATATACATCAATGACGTAATATAACCTAACCTAACCCAACCTAACATCTCGGCGGTAATATTTGACCACATTCCTGTCTTGTTGGCCTCTACGTCTCCGTGGGACCTTTATATACATCAATAACGAAATATAACCTAACCTAACCCAACCTATCATCTCGGCGGTAATATTCGACAACGTACCTGGCGAATTTGGCCTCTACGTCTACGTTTGACCTTTATATACATCAATAACGTAATATTATCTAACCTAACACAACCTATCATCTCGGCGGTAATATTTGACATCATTCCTGCCGAGTTCGCCTCTACGTCTCCGCGGGAACTTTATATACATCAATATCGTAATATAACCTAACCTAACCCAACCTAACATCTCGGCGGTAATATTTCACAACATTCCTGGCGAGTTGGCCTCTAGGTCTCCGTTTGACCTTCATATATATCAATAACGTAATATAACCTAACCTAACCCAACCTATCATCTCGGCGGTAATGTATGACAACATAACTGGCGAGTTGGCCTCTACGTCTACGTTTGACCTTTATATACATCAATAACGTAATATTATCTAACCAAACCAACCTAACATCTCGGCGGTAATATTTAACATCATTCCTGGCGAGTTGGCTTCTCCGTCTCCGTGGGACCTTTATATACATCAATAACGTAATATAACCTAACCTAACCCAACCTAACATCTCCGCGGTAATATTTCACAACATTCCTGGCTTGCTGGCCTCTACGTCTTCGTGGGACCTTTATATACATCTATAACGTAATATAACCTAACCTAACCCAACCTAACATCTCGGCGGTAATATTTGACCACATTCCTGGCTTGTTGGCCTCTTCGTCTCCGTGGGACCTTTATATACATCAATAACGTAATATAACCTAACGTAACCCAACCTAACGTCTCCGGGGTAATATTTGACAACATACCTGGCGAGTTGGCCTCTACGTCTCCGTGGGACCTTCATATACATCAATAACGTAATATAACGTAACCAATCACAATCTAACATCTCGGCGGTAATATTTGACCACATTCCTGTCTTGTTGGCCTCTACGTCTCCGTGGGACCCTTATATACATCAATAACGAAGTATAACCTAACCTAACCCAACCTATCATCTCGGCGGTAATATTCGACAACGTACCTGGCGAATTTGGCCTCTACGTCTACGTTTGACCTTTATATACATCAATAACGTAATATTATCTAACCTAACCCAACCTATCATCTCGGCGGTAATATTTGTCATCATTCCTGCCGAGTTCGCCTCTACGTCCCCGCGGGAACTTTATATACATCAATAACGTAATATAACCTAACCTAACCCAACCTAACATCTCGGCGGTAATATTTGACACCATTCCTGGCGAGTTGGCCTCTACGTCTCCGCGGCATCTTTATATACATCAATAACGTAATATAACTTAACCTAACCCAACCTAACATCTCGGCGGTAATATTTGAAAACATACCTGGCGAGTTGGCCTCAACGTCTCCGTGGGACCTTCATATTCCTCAATAACGTAATATAACATAACCTAACTCAATATAACATCTCGGCGGTAATATTTGAACACATTCCTGGCTTGTTGGCCTCTACGTCTCCGGGAGACCTTCATATACATCAATAACGTAATATAACCTAACCTAACCCAACCTATCCTCTCGGCGGTAATATTTGACAACATTCCTGGCGAGTTGGCCTCTACGTCTACGTTTGACCTTTATATACATCAATAACGTAATATTATCTAACCTAACCCAACCTATCTTCTCGGCGGTAATATTTGACATCATTCCTGCCGAGTTCGCCTCTACGTCTCCGCGGGAACTTTATATACATCAATAACGTAATATAACCTAACCTAACCCAACCTATCATCTCGGCGGTAATATTTGACAACATTCCTGGCGAGTTGGCCTCTAGGTCTCCGTTGGACCTTTATATACATCAATAACGTAATATAACCTAACCTAACCCAACCTAACATCTCGGCGCTAATATTTGACCACATTCGTTTCTTGTTGGCATCTGCGTCTCCGTGGGACCTTTATATACATCAATAACGTAATATAACCTAACCTGACCCAACCGAACATCTCGGCGGTAATATTTGACCACATTCCTGTCTTGTTGGCCTCTACGTCTCCGTGGGAACTTTATATACATCAATAACGAAATATAACCTAACCTAACCCAACCTATCATCTCGGCGGTAATATTCGACAACGTACCTGGCGAATTTGGCCTCTACGTCTCCGTGGGACCTTTATATACATCAATAACGTAATACAACCTAAGCTAACCCAACCTAACATCTCGGCGGTAATATTCGACAACATAACTGGCGTGTTGGCCTCTACGTCTCCGTGGGACCTTTATATACATCAATAACGTAATATAACCTAACCTAACCCAACCTAACATCTCGGCGGTAATATTTCACAACATTCCTGGCGAGTTGGCCTCTAGGTCTCCGTTTGACCTTCATATACATCAATAACGTAATATAACCTAACCTAACCCAACCTATCATCTCGGCGGTAATATTTGACAACATTCCTGGCGAGTTGGCCTCTACGTCTCCGATTGACCTTCATATACATCAATAACGAAATATAACCTAACCCAACCCAACCTATCATCTCGGCGGGAATATTTGACAATATTCCTGGCGAGTTGGCCTCTACGTCTCCGCGGCATCTTTATATACATCAATAACGTAATATAACATAACCTAACCCAATCTAACATCTCGGCGGTAATATTTGAACACATTCCTGGCTTGCTGGCCTCTACGTCTCAGTGGGACCTTTATATACATCAATAAAGTAATATAACCTAACCAAATCCAACCTAACATCTCGGCGGTAATATTTGACCACATTCCTGGCTTGTTGGCCTCTACGTCTCCGTGGGACCTTCATATACATCAATAACGTAATATAACCTAACCTAACCCAACCGAACACATCGGCGGTAATATTTGAAAACATACCTGGGGAGTTGGCATCTACGTCTCCGCGGCATCTTTATATACATCAATAACATAATATAACATAACCTATCCCAATCTAACATCTCGGCGGTAAAATTTGACCACATTCCTGGTTTGCTGGCCTCTACGTCTCCGTGGGACCTTTATATACATCAATAAAGTAATATAACATAACCTAACCCAATCTAACATCTCGGCGGTAATATTTGACCACATTCCTGGCTTGTTGGCCCCTACGTCTCCGTGGGACCTTCATATACATCAATAACGTAATATAACCTAACCTAACCCAATCTAACATCTCGGCGGTAATATTTGACAACATTCCTGGCGAGTTGGCCTCTACGCCTCCGTGGGACCTTTATATACATCAATAAATTAATATAACCTAACCTAACCCAACCTAACATCTCCGCGGTAATATTTGACCACATTCCTGTCTTGTTGGCATCTACGTCTCCCTGGGACCTTTATAGACATCAATAACGTAATATAACCTAACCTAACCCAACCTAACATCTCGGCGTTAATATTTGACCACATTCCTGTCTTGTTGGCCTCTACGCCTCCGTGGGACCTTTATATACATCAATAACGTAATATAACCTAACCTAACCCAACCTAACATCTCGGCGGTAATATTTCACAACATTCCTGGCGAGTTGGCCTCTAGGTCTCCGTTTGACCTTCATATACATCAATAACGTAATATAACCTAACCTAACCCAACCTATCATCTCGGCGGTAATATTTGACAACATTCCTGGCGAGTTGGCCTCTACGTCTCCGATTGACCTTCATATACATCAATAACGTAATATAACCTAACCTAACCCAACCTATCCTCTCGGCGGTAATATTTGACAACATTCCTGGCGAGTTGGCCTCTACGTCTACGTTTGACCTTTATATACATCAATAACGTAATATTATCTAACCTAACCCAACCTATCTTCTCGGCGGTAATATTTGACATCATTCCTGCCGAGTTCGCCTCTACGTCTCCGCGGGAACTTTATATACATCAATAACGTAATATAACCTAACCTAACCCAACCTATCATCTCGGCGGTAATATTTGACAACATTCCTGGCGAGTTGGCCTCTAGGTCTCCGTTGGACCTTTATATACATCAATAACGTAATATAACCTAACCTAACCCAACCTAACATCTCGGCGCTAATATTTGACCACATTCGTTTCTTGTTGGCATCTGCGTCTCCGTGGGACCTTTATATACATCAATAACGTAATATAACCTAACCTGACCCAACCGAACATCTCGGCGGTAATATTTGACCACATTCCTGTCTTGTTGGCCTCTACGTCTCCGTGGGAACTTTATATACATCAATAACGAAATATAACCTAACCTAACCCAACCTATCATCTCGGCGGTAATATTCGACAACGTACCTGGCGAATTTGGCCTCTACGTCTCCGTGGGACCTTTATATACATCAATAACGTAATACAACCTAAGCTAACCCAACCTAACATCTCGGCGGTAATATTCGACAACATAACTGGCGTGTTGGCCTCTACGTCTCCGTGGGACCTTTATATACATCAATAACGTAATATAACCTAACCTAACCCAACCTAACATCTCGGCGGTAATATTTCACAACATTCCTGGCGAGTTGGCCTCTAGGTCTCCGTTTGACCTTCATATACATCAATAACGTAATATAACCTAACCTAACCCAACCTATCATCTCGGCGGTAATATTTGACAACATTCCTGGCGAGTTGGCCTCTACGTCTCCGATTGACCTTCATATACATCAATAACGAAATATAACCTAACCCAACCCAACCTATCATCTCGGCGGGAATATTTGACAACATTCCTGGCGAGTTGGCCTCTACGTCTCCGCGGCATCTTTATATACATCAATAACGTAATATAACATAACCTAACCCAATCTAACATCTCGGCGGTAAAATTTGACCACATTCCTGGCTTGTTGGCCTCTACGTCTCCGTGGGACCTTCATATACATCAATAACGTAATATAACCTAACCTAACCCAACCGAACACATCGGCGGTAATATTTGAAAACATACCTGGGGAGTTGGCATCTACGTCTCCGCGGCATCTTTATATACATCAATAACATAATATAACATAACCTATCCCAATCTAACATCTCGGCGGTAAAATTTGACCACATTCCTGGTTTGCTGGCCTCTACGTCTCCGTGGGACCTTTATATACATCAATAAAGTAATATAACATAACCTAACCCAATCTAACATCTCGGCGGTAATATTTGACCACATTCCTGGCTTGTTGGCCCCTACGTCTCCGTGGGACCTTCATATACATCAATAACGTAATATAACCTAACCTAACCCAATCTAACATCTCGGCGGTAATATTTGACAACATTCCTGGCGAGTTGGCCTCTACGCCTCCGTGGGACCTTTATATACATCAATAAATTAATATAACCTAACCTAACCCAACCTAACATCTCCGCGGTAATATTTGACCACATTCCTGTCTTGTTGGCATCTACGTCTCCCTAGGACCTTTATAGACATCAATAACGTAATATAACCTAACCTAACCCAACCTAACATCTCGGCGTTAATATTTGACCACATTCCTGTCTTGTTGGCATCTACGTCTCCGTGGGGCCTTTATATACATCTATAACGTAACATAACCTAACCTAACCTAAACTATCATCTCGGCGGTAATATTTGACAACATTCCTGGCAAGATGGCCTCTACGTCTCCGTGGGACCTTTATAAACATCCATAAAGTAATACAACCTAACCTAACCCAACCTAACATCTCGGCGGTAATATTTGACCACATTCCTGTCTTGTTGGCCTCTACGTCTCCGTGGGAACTTTATATACATCAATAACGAAATGTAACCTAACCTAACTCAACCTAACACCTCGACGGTAATATTTGAAAACATACCTGGCGAGTTGGCCTCAACGTCTCCGTGGGACCTTCATATTCCTCAATAACGTAATATAACATAACCTAACTCAATATAACATCTCGGCGGTAATATTTGAACACATTCCTGGCTTGTTGGCCTCTACGTCTCCGGGAGACCTTCATATACATCAATAACGTAATATAACCTAACCTAAGCCAACCTATCATCTCGGCGGTAATATTTGACAACATTCCTGACGAGTTGGCTTCTCCGTCTCCGTGGGACCTTTATATACATCAATAACGTAATATAACCTAACCTAACCCAACCTAACATCTCGGCGGTAATATTTCACAACATTCCTCGCGAGTTGGCCTCTACGTCTCCGATTGACCTTCATATACATCAATAACGAAATATAACCTAACCTAACCCAACCTATCATCTCGGCGGGAATATTTTACAACATTCCTGGCGAGTTGGCCTCTACGTCTCCGCGGCATCTTTATATACATCAATAACGTAATATAACATAACCTAACCCAATCTAACATCTCGGCGGTAATATTTGAACACATTCCTGGCTTGCTGGCCTCTACGTCTCCGTGGGACCTTTATATACATCAATAAAGTAATATAACCTAACCAAATCCAACCTAACATCTCGGCGGTAATATTTGACCACATTCCTGGCTTGTTGGCTTCTACGTCTCCGTGGGACCTTCATATACATCAATAACGTAATATAACCTAACCTAACCCAACCTAACATCTCGGCGGTAATATTTGACCACATTCCTGTCTTGTTGGCATCTACGTCTCCGTGGGGCCTTTATATACATCTATAACGTAACATAACCTAACCTAACCTAAACTATCATCTCGGCGGTAATATTTGACAACATTCCTGGCGAGATGGCCTCTACGTCTACGTTTGACCTTTATATACATCAATAACGTAATATTATCTAACCTAACCCAACCTATCTTCTCGGCGGTAATATTTGACATCATTCCTGCCGAGTTCGCCTCTACGTCTCCGCGGGAACTTTATATACATCAATAACGTAATATAACCTAACCTAACCCAACCTATCATCTCGGCGGTAATATTTGACAACATTCCTGGCGAGTTGGCCTCTAGGTCTCCGTTGGACCTTTATATACATCAATAACGTAATATAACCTAACCTAACCCAACCTAACATCTCGGCGCTAATATTTGACCACATTCGTTTCTTGTTGGCATCTGCGTCTCCGTGGGACCTTTATATACATCAATAACGTAATATAACCTAACCTGACCCAACCGAACATCTCGGCGGTAATATTTGACCACATTCCTGTCTTGTTGGCCTCTACGTCTCCGTGGGAACTTTATATACATCAATAACGAAATATAACCTAACCTAACCCAACCTATCATCTCGGCGGTAATATTCGACAACGTACCTGGCGAATTTGGCCTCTACGTCTCCGTGGGACCTTTATATACATCAATAACGTAATACAACCTAAGCTAACCCAACCTAACATCTCGGCGGTAATATTCGACAACATAACTGGCGTGTTGGCCTCTACGTCTCCGTGGGACCTTTATATACATCAATAACGTAATATAACCTAACCTAACCCAACCTAACATCTCGGCGGTAATATTTCACAACATTCCTGGCGAGTTGGCCTCTAGGTCTCCGTTTGACCTTCATATACATCAATAACGTAATATAACCTAACCTAACCCAACCTATCATCTCGGCGGTAATATTTGACAACATTCCTGGCGAGTTGGCCTCTACGTCTCCGATTGACCTTCATATACATCAATAACGAAATATAACCTAACCCAACCCAACCTATCATCTCGGCGGGAATATTTGACAACATTCCTGGCGAGTTGGCCTCTACGTCTCCGCGGCATCTTTATATACATCAATAACGTAATATAACATAACCTAACCCAATCTAACATCTCGGCGGTAAAATTTGACCACATTCCTGGCTTGTTGGCCTCTACGTCTCCGTGGGACCTTCATATACATCAATAACGTAATATAACCTAACCTAACCCAACCGAACACATCGGCGGTAATATTTGAAAACATACCTGGGGAGTTGGCATCTACGTCTCCGCGGCATCTTTATATACATCAATAACATAATATAACATAACCTATCCCAATCTAACATCTCGGCGGTAAAATTTGACCACATTCCTGGTTTGCTGGCCTCTACGTCTCCGTGGGACCTTTATATACATCAATAAAGTAATATAACATAACCTAACCCAATCTAACATCTCGGCGGTAATATTTGACCACATTCCTGGCTTGTTGGCCCCTACGTCTCCGTGGGACCTTCATATACATCAATAACGTAATATAACCTAACCTAACCCAATCTAACATCTCGGCGGTAATATTTGACAACATTCCTGGCGAGTTGGCCTCTACGCCTCCGTGGGACCTTTATATACATCAATAAATTAATATAACCTAACCTAACCCAACCTAACATCTCCGCGGTAATATTTGACCACATTCCTGTCTTGTTGGCATCTACGTCTCCCTAGGACCTTTATAGACATCAATAACGTAATATAACCTAACCTAACCCAACCTAACATCTCGGCGTTAATATTTGACAACATTCCTGTCTTGTTGGCCTCTACGCCTCCGTGGGACCTTTATATACATCAATAACGTAATATAACGTAACCTAACCCAACCTAACATCTCGGCGGTAATATTTGAAAACATACCTGGCGAGTTGGCCTCTACGTCTCCGTGGGAACATTATATACACCAATAAAGTAATATAACCTAACCAAATCCAACCTAACATCTCGGCGGTAATATTTGACCACATACCTGGCGAGTTGGCCTCTACGTCTCCGTGGGACCTTCATGTACACCAATAACGTAATATAACCTAACCAAACCCAACCTATCATCTCGGCGGTAATATTTGACAACATTCCTGGCGAGTTGGCCTCTACGTCTCCGATTGACCTTCATATACATCAATAACGAAATATAACCTAACCCAACCCAACCTATCATCTCGGCGGTAATATTTGACAACATTCCTGGCGAGTTGGCCTCTACGTCTCCGCGGGAACTTTATATACATCAATAACGTAATATAACCTAACCTAACCCAACCTATCATCTCGGCGGTAATATTTGACAACATTCATGGCGGGTTGGCCTCTAGGTCTCCGTTGGACCTTTATATACATCAATAACTTAATATAACCTAACCTAACCCAACCTAACATCTCGGCGGTAATATTTGACCACATTCCTGGCTTGTTGGCCTCTGCGTCTCCGTGGGACCTTTATATACATCAATAACGTAATATAACCTAACGTAACCCAACCTAACATCTCCGGGGTAATATTTGACAACATACCTGGCGAGTTCGCGTCTACGTCTCCGTGGGACCTTTATATACATCAATACCGTAATATAAACTAACCTAACCCAACCTAACATCTCGGCGGTAATATTTCACAACATTCCTGGTGAGTTGGCCTCTCGGTCTCCGTTTGACCTTCATATATATCAATAACGTAATATAACCTAACCTAACCCAAACTATCATCTCGGCGGTAATATTTGAAAACATTCCTGGCGAGTTGGCCTCTAGGTCTCCGTTGGACCTTTATATACATCAATAACGTAATATAACCTAACCTAACCCAACCTAACATCTCGGCGCTAATATTTGACCACATTCGTTTCTTGTTGGCATCTGCGTCTCCGTGGGACCTTTATATACATCAATAACGTAATATAACCTAACCTGACCCAACCGAACATCTCGGCGGTAATATTTGACCACATTCCTGTCTTGTTGGCCTCTACGTCTCCGTGGGAACTTTATATACATCAATAACGAAATATAACCTAACCTAACCCAACCTATCATCTCGGCGGTAATATTCGACAACGTACCTGGCGAATTTGGCCTCTACGTCTCCGTGGGACCTTTATATACATCAATAACGTAATACAACCTAACCTAACCCAACCTAACATCTCGGCGGTAATATTCGACAACATAACTGGCGTGTTGGCCTCTACGTCTCCGTGGGACCTTTATATACATCAATAACGTAATATAACCTAACGTAACCCAACCTAACATCTCGGCGGTAATATTTGACAACATTCCTGGCGAGTTGGCCTCTACGCCTCCGTGGGACCTTTATATACATCAATAAATTAATATAACCTAACCTAACCCAACCTAACATCTCGGCGGTAATATTTGACCACATTCCTGTCTTGTTGGCATCTACGTCTCCCTGGGACCTTTATAGACATCAATAACGTAATATAACCTAACCTAACCCAACCTAACATCTCGGCGTTAATATTTGACCACATTCCTGTCTTGTTGGCCTCTACGCCTCCGTGGGACCTTTATATACATCAATAACGTAATATAACGTAACCTAACCCAACCTAACATCTCGGCGGTAATATTTGAAAACATACCTGGCGAGTTGGCCTCTACGTCTCCGTGGGAACATTATATACACCAATAAAGTAATATAACCTAACCAAATCCAACCTAACATCTCGGCGGTAATATTTGACCACATACCTGGCGAGTTGGCCTCTACGTCTCCGTGGGACCTTCATGTACACCAATAACGTAATATAACCTAACCAAACCCAATCTAACATCTCGGCGGTAATATTTGAACACATTCCTGGCTTGCTGGCCTCTACGTCTCCGTGGGACCTTTATATACATCAATAAAGTAATATAACCTAACCAAATCCAACCTAACATCTCGGCGGTAATATTTGAACACATTCCTGGCTTGTTGGCCTCTACGTCTCCGTGGGACCCTCATATACATCAATAACGTAATATAACCTAACCTAACCCAATCTAACATCTCGGCGGTAATATTTGACAACATTCCTGGCGAGTTGGCCTCTACGCCTCCGTGGGACCTTTATATACATCAATAAATTAATATAACCTAACCTAACCCAACCTAACATCTCGGCGGTAATATTTGACCACATTCCTGTCTTGTTGGCATCTACGTCTCCCTGGGACCTTTATAGACATCAATAACGTAATATAACCTAACCTAACCCAACCTAACATCTCGGCGTTAATATTTGACCACATTCCTGTCTTGTTGGCATCTACGTCTCCGTGGGGCCTTTATATACATCTATAACGTAACATAACCTAACCTAACCTAAACTATCATCTCGGCGGTAATATTTGACAACATTCCTGGCAAGATGGCCTCTACGTCTCCGTGGGACCTTTATAAACATCCATAAAGTAATACAACCTAACCTAACCCAACCTAACATCTCGGCGGTAATATTTGACCACATTCCTGTCTTGTTGGCCTCTACGTCTCCGTGGGAACTTTATATACATCAATAACGAAATGTAACCTAACCTAACTCAACCTAACACCTCGACGGTAATATTTGAAAACATACCTGGCGAGTTGGCCTCAACGTCTCCGTGGGACCTTCATATTCCTCAATAACGTAATATAACATAACCTAACTCAATATAACATCTCGGCGGTAATATTTGAACACATTCCTGGCTTGTTGGCCTCTACGTCTCCGGGAGACCTTCATATACATCAATAACGTAATATAACCTAACCTAAGCCAACCTATCATCTCGGCGGTAATATTTGACAACATTCCTGACGAGTTGGCTTCTCCGTCTCCGTGGGACCTTTATATACATCAATAACGTAATATAACCTAACCTAACCCAACCTAACATCTCGGCGGTAATATTTCACAACATTCCTCGCGAGTTGGCCTCTACGTCTCCGATTGACCTTCATATACATCAATAACGAAATATAACCTAACCTAACCCAACCTATCATCTCGGCGGGAATATTTTACAACATTCCTGGCGAGTTGGCCTCTACGTCTCCGCGGCATCTTTATATACATCAATAACGTAATATAACATAACCTAACCCAATCTAACATCTCGGCGGTAATATTTGAACACATTCCTGGCTTGCTGGCCTCTACGTCTCCGTGGGACCTTTATATACATCAATAAAGTAATATAACCTAACCAAATCCAACCTAACATCTCGGCGGTAATATTTGACCACATTCCTGGCTTGTTGGCTTCTACGTCTCCGTGGGACCTTCATATACATCAATAACGTAATATAACCTAACCTAACCCAACCTAACATCTCGGCGGTAATATTTGACCACATTCCTGTCTTGTTGGCATCTACGTCTCCGTGGGGCCTTTATATACATCTATAACGTAACATAACCTAACCTAACCTAAACTATCATCTCGGCGGTAATATTTGACAACATTCCTGGCGAGATGGCCTCTACGTCTCCGTGGGACCTTTATATACATCAATAAAGTAATATAACCTAACCAAATCCAACCTAACATCTCGGCGGTAATATTTGACATCATTCCTGCCGTGTTCGCCTCTACGTCCCCGCGGGAACTTCATATACATCAATAACGTAATATAACCTAACCTAACCCAACCTAACATCTCGGCGGTAATATTTGACATCATTCCTGCCGAGTTCGCCTCTACGTCTCCACGGGAACTTTATATACATCAATAACGTAATATAACCTAACCTAACCTAAACTATCATCTCGGCGGTAATATTTGACAACATTCCTGGCGAGATGGCCTCTCCGTCTCCGTGGGACCTTTATATACTTCCATAACGTAATACAACCTAACCTAACCCAACCTAACATCTCGGCGGTAATATTTGACCACATTCCTGTCTTGTTGGCCTCTACGTCTCCGTGGGACCTTTATATACATCAATGACGTAATATAACCTAACCTAACCCAACCTAACATCTCGGCGGTAATATTTGACCACATTCCTGTCTTGTTGGCCTCTACGTCTCCGTGGGACCTTTATATACATCAATAACGAAATATAACCTAACCTAACCCAACCTATCATCTCGGCGGTAATATTCGACAACGTACCTGGCGAATTTGGCCTCTACGTCTACGTTTGACCTTTATATACATCAATAACGTAATATTATCTAACCTAACACAACCTATCATCTCGGCGGTAATATTTGACATCATTCCTGCCGAGTTCGCCTCTACGTCTCCGCGGGAACTTTATATACATCAATATCGTAATATAACCTAACCTAACCCAACCTAACATCTCGGCGGTAATATTTCACAACATTCCTGGCGAGTTGGCCTCTAGGTCTCCGTTTGACCTTCATATATATCAATAACGTAATATAACCTAACCTAACCCAACCTATCATCTCGGCGGTAATGTATGACAACATAACTGGCGAGTTGGCCTCTACGTCTACGTTTGACCTTTATATACATCAATAACGTAATATTATCTAACCAAACCAACCTAACATCTCGGCGGTAATATTTAACATCATTCCTGGCGAGTTGGCTTCTCCGTCTCCGTGGGACCTTTATATACATCAATAACGTAATATAACCTAACCTAACCCAACCTAACATCTCCGCGGTAATATTTCACAACATTCCTGGCTTGCTGGCCTCTACGTCTTCGTGGGACCTTTATATACATCTATAACGTAATATAACCTAACCTAACCCAACCTAACATCTCGGCGGTAATATTTGACCACATTCCTGGCTTGTTGGCCTCTTCGTCTCCGTGGGACCTTTATATACATCAATAACGTAATATAACCTAACGTAACCCAACCTAACGTCTCCGGGGTAATATTTGACAACATACCTGGCGAGTTGGCCTCTACGTCTCCGTGGGACCTTCATATACATCAATAACGTAATATAACGTAACCAATCACAATCTAACATCTCGGCGGTAATATTTGACCACATTCCTGTCTTGTTGGCCTCTACGTCTCCGTGGGACCCTTATATACATCAATAACGAAGTATAACCTAACCTAACCCAACCTATCATCTCGGCGGTAATATTCGACAACGTACCTGGCGAATTTGGCCTCTACGTCTACGTTTGACCTTTATATACATCAATAACGTAATATTATCTAACCTAACCCAACCTATCATCTCGGCGGTAATATTTGTCATCATTCCTGCCGAGTTCGCCTCTACGTCCCCGCGGGAACTTTATATACATCAATAACGTAATATAACCTAACCTAACCCAACCTAACATCTCGGCGGTAATATTTGACACCATTCCTGGCGAGTTGGCCTCTACGTCTCCGCGGCATCTTTAAATACATCAATAACGTAATATAACTTAACCTAACCCAACCTAACATCTCGGCGGTAATATTTGAAAACATACCTGGCGAGTTGGCCTCAACGTCTCCGTGGGACCTTCATATTCCTCAATAACGTAATATAACATAACCTAACTCAATATAACATCTCGGCGGTAATATTTGAACACATTCCTGGCTTGTTGGCCTCTACGTCTCCGGGAGACCTTCATATACATCAATAACGTAATATAACCTAACCTAACCCAACCTATCCTCTCGGCGGTAATATTTGACAATATTCCTGGCGAGTTGGCCTCTACGTCTACGTTTGACCTTTATATACATCAATAACGTAATATTATCTAACCTAACCCAACCTATCTTCTCGGCGGTAATATTTGACATCATTCCTGCCGAGTTCGCCTCTACGTCTCCGCGGGAACTTTATATACATCAATAACGTAATATAACCTAACCTAACCCAACCTATCATCTCGGCGGTAATATTTGACAACATTCCTGGCGAGTTGGCCTCTAGGTCTCCGTTGGACCTTTATATACATCAATAACGTAATATAACCTAACCTAACCCAACCTAACATCTCGGCGCTAATATTTGACCACATTCGTTTCTTGTTGGCATCTGCGTCTCCGTGGGACCTTTATATACATCAATAACGTAATATAACCTAACCTGACCCAACCGAACATCTCGGCGGTAATATTTGACCACATTCCTGTCTTGTTGGCCTCTACGTCTCCGTGGGAACTTTATATACATCAATAACGAAATATAACCTAACCTAACCCAACCTATCATCTCGGCGGTAATATTCGACAACGTACCTGGCGAATTTGGCCTCTACGTCTCCGTGGGACCTTTATATACATCAATAACGTAATACAACCTAAGCTAACCCAACCTAACATCTCGGCGGTAATATTCGACAACATAACTGGCGTGTTGGCCTCTACGTCTCCGTGGGACCTTTATATACATCAATAACGTAATATAACCTAACCTAACCCAACCTAACATCTCGGCGGTAATATTTCACAACATTCCTGGCGAGTTGGCCTCTAGGTCTCCGTTTGACCTTCATATACATCAATAACGTAATATAACCTAACCTAACCCAACCTATCATCTCGGCGGTAATATTTGACAACATTCCTGGCGAGTTGGCCTCTACGTCTACGTTTGACCTTTATATACATCAATAACGTAATATTATCTAACCTAACCCAACCTATCTTCTCGGCGGTAATATTTGACATCATTCCTGCCGAGTTCGCCTCTACGTCTCCACGGGAACTTTATATACATCAATAACGTAATATAACCTAACCTAACCCAACCTATCATCTCGGCGGTAATATTTGACAACATTCCTGGCGAGTTGGCCTCTAGGTCTCCGTTGGACCTTTATATACATCAATAACGTAATATAACCTAACCTAACCCAACCTAACATCTCGGCGCTAATATTTGACCACATTCGTTTCTTGTTGGCATCTGCGTCTCCGTGGGACCTTTATATACATCAATAACGTAATATAACCTAACCTGACCCAACCGAACATCTCGGCGGTAATATTTGACCACATTCCTGTCTTGTTGGCCTCTACGTCTCCGTGGGAACTTTATATACATCAATAACGAAATATAACCTAACCTAACCCAACCTATCATCTCGGCGGTAATATTCGACAACGTACCTGGCGAATTTGGCCTCTACGTCTCCGTGGGACCTTTATATACATCAATAACGTAATACAACCTAAGCTAACCCAACCTAACATCTCGGCGGTAATATTCGACAACATAACTGGCGTGTTGGCCTCTACGTCTCCGTGGGACCTTTATATACATCAATAACGTAATATAACCTAACCTAACCCAACCTAACATCTCGGCGGTAATATTTCACAACATTCCTGGCGAGTTGGCCTCTAGGTCTCCGTTTGACCTTTATATACATCAATAACGTAATATAACCTAACCTAACCCAACCTAACATCTCGGCGGTAATATTTCACAACATTCCTGGCGAGTTGGCCTCTACGTCTCCGATTGACCTTCATATACATCAATAACGAAATATAACCTAACCTAACCCAACCTATCATCTCGGCGGGAATATTTGACAACATTCCTGGCGAGTTGGCCTCTACGTCTCCGCGGCATCTTTATATACATCAATAACGTAATATAACATAACCTAACCCAATCTAACATCTCGGCGGTAATATTTGAACACATTCCTGGCTTGCTGGCCTCTACGTCTCCGTGGGACCTTTATATACATCAATAAAGTAATATAACCTAACCAAATCCAACCTAACATCTCGGCGGTAATATTTGACATCATTCCTGCCGTGTTCGCCTCTACGTCCCCGCGGGAACTTTATATACATCAATAACGTAATATAATCTAACCTAACCCAACCTATCATCTCGGCGGGAATATTTGACAACATTCCTGGCGAGTTGGCCTCTACGTCTCCGCGGCATCTTTATATACATCAATAACGTAATATAACATAACCTAACCCAATCTAACATCTCGGCGGTAATATTTGAACACATTCCTGGCTTGCTGGCCTCTACGTCTCCGTGGGACCTTTATATACATCAATAAAGTAATATAACCTAACCAAATCCAACCTAACATCTCGGCGGTAATATTTGACCACATTCCTGGCTTGTTGGCTTCTACGTCTCCGTGGGACCTTCATATACATCAATAACGTAATATAACCTAACCTAACCCAACCTAACATCTCGGCGGTAATATTTGACCACATTCCTGTCTTGTTGGCAACTACGTCTCCGTGGGGCCTTTATATACATCTATAACGTAACATAACCTAACCTAACCTAAACTATCATCTCGGCGGTAATATTTGACAACATTCCTGGCGAGATGGCCTCTACGTCTCCGTGGGACCTTTATATACATCAATAAAGTAATATAACCTAACCAAATCCAACCTAACATCTCGGCGGTAATATTTGACATCATTCCTGCCGTGTTCGCCTCTACGTCCCCGCGGGAACTTCATATACATCAATAACGTAATATAACCTAACCTAACCCAACCTAACATCTCGGCGGTAATATTTGACCACATTCCTGTCTTGTTGGCATCTACGTCTCCGTGGGGCCTTTATATACATCTATAACGTAACATAACCTAACCTAACCTAAACTATCATCTCGGCGGTAATATTTGACAACATTCCTGGCAAGATGGCCTCTACGTCTCCGTGGGACCTTTATAAACATCCATAAAGTAATACAACCTAACCTAACCCAACCTAACATCTCGGCGGTAATATTTGACCACATTCCTGTCTTGTTGGCCTCTACGTCTCCGTGGGAACTTTATATACATCAATAACGAAATGTAACCTAACCTAACTCAACCTAACACCTCGACGGTAATATTTGAAAACATACCTGGCGAGTTGGCCTCAACGTCTCCGTGGGACCTTCATATTCCTCAATAACGTAATATAACATAACCTAACTCAATATAACATCTCGGCGGTAATATTTGAACACATTCCTGGCTTGTTGGCCTCTACGTCTCCGGGAGACCTTCATATACATCAATAACGTAATATAACCTAACCTAAGCCAACCTATCATCTCGGCGGTAATATTTGACAACATTCCTGACGAGTTGGCTTCTCCGTCTCCGTGGGACCTTTATATACATCAATAACGTAATATAACCTAACCTAACCCAACCTAACATCTCGGCGGTAATATTTCACAACATTCCTCGCGAGTTGGCCTCTACGTCTCCGATTGACCTTCATATACATCAATAACGAAATATAACCTAACCTAACCCAACCTATCATCTCGGCGGGAATATTTTACAACATTCCTGGCGAGTTGGCCTCTACGTCTCCGCGGCATCTTTATATACATCAATAACGTAATATAACATAACCTAACCCAATCTAACATCTCGGCGGTAATATTTGAACACATTCCTGGCTTGCTGGCCTCTACGTCTCCGTGGGACCTTTATATACATCAATAAAGTAATATAACCTAACCAAATCCAACCTAACATCTCGGCGGTAATATTTGACCACATTCCTGGCTTGTTGGCTTCTACGTCTCCGTGGGACCTTCATATACATCAATAACGTAATATAACCTAACCTAACCCAACCTAACATCTCGGCGGTAATATTTGACCACATTCCTGTCTTGTTGGCATCTACGTCTCC
The DNA here is from genome assembly GCA_963969225.1 of Xylocopa violacea. Classification (NCBI taxonomy): domain Eukaryota; kingdom Metazoa; phylum Arthropoda; class Insecta; order Hymenoptera; family Apidae; genus Xylocopa; species Xylocopa violacea. The sequence goes on from CAXAJV010000087.1 coordinate 51,906, forward strand.
GTGGGGCCTTTATATACATCTATAACGTAACATAACCTAACCTAACCTAAACTATCATCTCGGCGGTAATATTTGACAACATTCCTGGCGAGATGGCCTCTACGTCTCCGTGGGACCTTTATATACATCAATAAAGTAATATAACCTAACCAAATCCAACCTAACATCTCGGCGGTAATATTTGACATCATTCCTGCCGTGTTCGCCTCTACGTCCCCGCGGGAACTTCATATACATCAATAACGTAATATAACCTAACCTAACCCAACCTAACATCTCGGCGGTAATATTTGACCACATTCCTGTCTTGTTGGCATCTACGTCTCCGTGGGGCCTTTATATACATCTATAACGTAACATAACCTAACCTAACCTAAACTATCATCTCGGCGGTAATATTTGACAACATTCCTGGCGAGATGGCCTCTCCGTCTCCGTGGGACCTTTATATACTTCCATAACGTAATACAACCTAACCTAACCCAACCTAACATCTCGGCGGTAATATTTGACCACATTCCTGTCTTGTTGGCCTCTACGTCTCCGTGGGACCTTTATATACATCAATGACGTAATATAACCTAACCTAACCCAACCTAACATCTCGGCGGTAATATTTGACCACATTCCTGTCTTGTTGGCCTCTACGTCTCCGTGGGACCTTTATATACATCAATAACGAAATATAACCTAACCTAACCCAACCTATCATCTCGGCGGTAATATTCGACAACGTACCTGGCGAATTTGGCCTCTACGTCTACGTTTGACCTTTATATACATCAATAACGTAATATTATCTAACCTAACACAACCTATCATCTCGGCGGTAATATTTGACATCATTCCTGCCGAGTTCGCCTCTACGTCTCCGCGGGAACTTTATATACATCAATATCGTAATATAACCTAACCTAACCCAACCTAACATCTCGGCGGTAATATTTCACAACATTCCTGGCGAGTTGGCCTCTAGGTCTCCGTTTGACCTTCATATATATCAATAACGTAATATAACCTAACCTAACCCAACCTATCATCTCGGCGGTAATGTATGACAACATAACTGGCGAGTTGGCCTCTACGTCTACGTTTGACCTTTATATACATCAATAACGTAATATTATCTAACCAAACCAACCTAACATCTCGGCGGTAATATTTAACATCATTCCTGGCGAGTTGGCTTCTCCGTCTCCGTGGGACCTTTATATACATCAATAACGTAATATAACCTAACCTAACCCAACCTAACATCTCCGCGGTAATATTTCACAACATTCCTGGCTTGCTGGCCTCTACGTCTTCGTGGGACCTTTATATACATCTATAACGTAATATAACCTAACCTAACCCAACCTAACATCTCGGCGGTAATATTTGACCACATTCCTGGCTTGTTGGCCTCTTCGTCTCCGTGGGACCTTTATATACATCAATAACGTAATATAACCTAACGTAACCCAACCTAACGTCTCCGGGGTAATATTTGACAACATACCTGGCGAGTTGGCCTCTACGTCTCCGTGGGACCTTCATATACATCAATAACGTAATATAACGTAACCAATCACAATCTAACATCTCGGCGGTAATATTTGACCACATTCCTGTCTTGTTGGCCTCTACGTCTCCGTGGGACCCTTATATACATCAATAACGAAGTATAACCTAACCTAACCCAACCTATCATCTCGGCGGTAATATTCGACAACGTACCTGGCGAATTTGGCCTCTACGTCTACGTTTGACCTTTATATACATCAATAACGTAATATTATCTAACCTAACCCAACCTATCATCTCGGCGGTAATATTTGTCATCATTCCTGCCGAGTTCGCCTCTACGTCCCCGCGGGAACTTTATATACATCAATAACGTAATATAACCTAACCTAACCCAACCTAACATCTCGGCGGTAATATTTGACACCATTCCTGGCGAGTTGGCCTCTACGTCTCCGCGGCATCTTTAAATACATCAATAACGTAATATAACTTAACCTAACCCAACCTAACATCTCGGCGGTAATATTTGAAAACATACCTGGCGAGTTGGCCTCAACGTCTCCGTGGGACCTTCATATTCCTCAATAACGTAATATAACATAACCTAACTCAATATAACATCTCGGCGGTAATATTTGAACACATTCCTGGCTTGTTGGCCTCTACGTCTCCGGGAGACCTTCATATACATCAATAACGTAATATAACCTAACCTAACCCAACCTATCCTCTCGGCGGTAATATTTGACAATATTCCTGGCGAGTTGGCCTCTACGTCTACGTTTGACCTTTATATACATCAATAACGTAATATTATCTAACCTAACCCAACCTATCTTCTCGGCGGTAATATTTGACATCATTCCTGCCGAGTTCGCCTCTACGTCTCCGCGGGAACTTTATATACATCAATAACGTAATATAACCTAACCTAACCCAACCTATCATCTCGGCGGTAATATTTGACAACATTCCTGGCGAGTTGGCCTCTAGGTCTCCGTTGGACCTTTATATACATCAATAACGTAATATAACCTAACCTAACCCAACCTAACATCTCGGCGCTAATATTTGACCACATTCGTTTCTTGTTGGCATCTGCGTCTCCGTGGGACCTTTATATACATCAATAACGTAATATAACCTAACCTGACCCAACCGAACATCTCGGCGGTAATATTTGACCACATTCCTGTCTTGTTGGCCTCTACGTCTCCGTGGGAACTTTATATACATCAATAACGAAATATAACCTAACCTAACCCAACCTATCATCTCGGCGGTAATATTCGACAACGTACCTGGCGAATTTGGCCTCTACGTCTCCGTGGGACCTTTATATACATCAATAACGTAATACAACCTAAGCTAACCCAACCTAACATCTCGGCGGTAATATTCGACAACATAACTGGCGTGTTGGCCTCTACGTCTCCGTGGGACCTTTATATACATCAATAACGTAATATAACCTAACCTAACCCAACCTAACATCTCGGCGGTAATATTTCACAACATTCCTGGCGAGTTGGCCTCTAGGTCTCCGTTTGACCTTCATATACATCAATAACGTAATATAACCTAACCTAACCCAACCTATCATCTCGGCGGTAATATTTGACAACATTCCTGGCGAGTTGGCCTCTACGTCTACGTTTGACCTTTATATACATCAATAACGTAATATTATCTAACCTAACCCAACCTATCTTCTCGGCGGTAATATTTGACATCATTCCTGCCGAGTTCGCCTCTACGTCTCCACGGGAACTTTATATACATCAATAACGTAATATAACCTAACCTAACCCAACCTATCATCTCGGCGGTAATATTTGACAACATTCCTGGCGAGTTGGCCTCTAGGTCTCCGTTGGACCTTTATATACATCAATAACGTAATATAACCTAACCTAACCCAACCTAACATCTCGGCGCTAATATTTGACCACATTCGTTTCTTGTTGGCATCTGCGTCTCCGTGGGACCTTTATATACATCAATAACGTAATATAACCTAACCTGACCCAACCGAACATCTCGGCGGTAATATTTGACCACATTCCTGTCTTGTTGGCCTCTACGTCTCCGTGGGAACTTTATATACATCAATAACGAAATATAACCTAACCTAACCCAACCTATCATCTCGGCGGTAATATTCGACAACGTACCTGGCGAATTTGGCCTCTACGTCTCCGTGGGACCTTTATATACATCAATAACGTAATACAACCTAAGCTAACCCAACCTAACATCTCGGCGGTAATATTCGACAACATAACTGGCGTGTTGGCCTCTACGTCTCCGTGGGACCTTTATATACATCAATAACGTAATATAACCTAACCTAACCCAACCTAACATCTCGGCGGTAATATTTCACAACATTCCTGGCGAGTTGGCCTCTAGGTCTCCGTTTGACCTTTATATACATCAATAACGTAATATAACCTAACCTAACCCAACCTAACATCTCGGCGGTAATATTTCACAACATTCCTGGCGAGTTGGCCTCTACGTCTCCGATTGACCTTCATATACATCAATAACGAAATATAACCTAACCTAACCCAACCTATCATCTCGGCGGGAATATTTGACAACATTCCTGGCGAGTTGGCCTCTACGTCTCCGCGGCATCTTTATATACATCAATAACGTAATATAACATAACCTAACCCAATCTAACATCTCGGCGGTAATATTTGAACACATTCCTGGCTTGCTGGCCTCTACGTCTCCGTGGGACCTTTATATACATCAATAAAGTAATATAACCTAACCAAATCCAACCTAACATCTCGGCGGTAATATTTGACATCATTCCTGCCGTGTTCGCCTCTACGTCCCCGCGGGAACTTTATATACATCAATAACGTAATATAATCTAACCTAACCCAACCTATCATCTCGGCGGGAATATTTGACAACATTCCTGGCGAGTTGGCCTCTACGTCTCCGCGGCATCTTTATATACATCAATAACGTAATATAACATAACCTAACCCAATCTAACATCTCGGCGGTAATATTTGAACACATTCCTGGCTTGCTGGCCTCTACGTCTCCGTGGGACCTTTATATACATCAATAAAGTAATATAACCTAACCAAATCCAACCTAACATCTCGGCGGTAATATTTGACCACATTCCTGGCTTGTTGGCTTCTACGTCTCCGTGGGACCTTCATATACATCAATAACGTAATATAACCTAACCTAACCCAACCTAACATCTCGGCGGTAATATTTGACCACATTCCTGTCTTGTTGGCAACTACGTCTCCGTGGGGCCTTTATATACATCTATAACGTAACATAACCTAACCTAACCTAAACTATCATCTCGGCGGTAATATTTGACAACATTCCTGGCGAGATGGCCTCTACGTCTCCGTGGGACCTTTATATACATCAATAAAGTAATATAACCTAACCAAATCCAACCTAACATCTCGGCGGTAATATTTGACATCATTCCTGCCGTGTTCGCCTCTACGTCCCCGCGGGAACTTCATATACATCAATAACGTAATATAACCTAACCTAACCCAACCTAACATCTCGGCGGTAATATTTGACCACATTCCTGTCTTGTTGGCATCTACGTCTCCGTGGGGCCTTTATATACATCTATAACGTAACATAACCTAACCTAACCTAAACTATCATCTCGGCGGTAATATTTGACAACATTCCTGGCGAGATGGCCTCTCCGTCTCCGTGGGACCTTTATATACTTCCATAACGTAATACAACCTAACCTAACCCAACCTAACATCTCGGCGGTAATATTTGACCACATTCCTGTCTTGTTGGCCTCTACGTCTCCGTGGGACCTTTATATACATCAATGACGTAATATAACCTAACCTAACCCAACCTAACATCTCGGCGGTAATATTTGACCACATTCCTGTCTTGTTGGCCTCTACGTCTCCGTGGGACCTTTATATACATCAATAACGAAATATAACCTAACCTAACCCAACCTATCATCTCGGCGGTAATATTCGACAACGTACCTGGCGAATTTGGCCTCTACGTCTACGTTTGACCTTTATATACATCAATAACGTAATATTATCTAACCTAACACAACCTATCATCTCGGCGGTAATATTTGACATCATTCCTGCCGAGTTCGCCTCTACGTCTCCGCGGGAACTTTATATACATCAATATCGTAATATAACCTAACCTAACCCAACCTAACATCTCGGCGGTAATATTTCACAACATTCCTGGCGAGTTGGCCTCTAGGTCTCCGTTTGACCTTCATATATATCAATAACGTAATATAACCTAACCTAACCCAACCTATCATCTCGGCGGTAATGTATGACAACATAACTGGCGAGTTGGCCTCTACGTCTACGTTTGACCTTTATATACATCAATAACGTAATATTATCTAACCAAACCAACCTAACATCTCGGCGGTAATATTTAACATCATTCCTGGCGAGTTGGCTTCTCCGTCTCCGTGGGACCTTTATATACATCAATAACGTAATATAACCTAACCTAACCCAACCTAACATCTCCGCGGTAATATTTCACAACATTCCTGGCTTGCTGGCCTCTACGTCTTCGTGGGACCTTTATATACATCTATAACGTAATATAACCTAACCTAACCCAACCTAACATCTCGGCGGTAATATTTGACCACATTCCTGGCTTGTTGGCCTCTTCGTCTCCGTGGGACCTTTATATACATCAATAACGTAATATAACCTAACGTAACCCAACCTAACGTCTCCGGGGTAATATTTGACAACATACCTGGCGAGTTGGCCTCTACGTCTCCGTGGGACCTTCATATACATCAATAACGTAATATAACGTAACCAATCACAATCTAACATCTCGGCGGTAATATTTGACCACATTCCTGTCTTGTTGGCCTCTACGTCTCCGTGGGACCCTTATATACATCAATAACGAAGTATAACCTAACCTAACCCAACCTATCATCTCGGCGGTAATATTCGACAACGTACCTGGCGAATTTGGCCTCTACGTCTACGTTTGACCTTTATATACATCAATAACGTAATATTATCTAACCTAACCCAACCTATCATCTCGGCGGTAATATTTGTCATCATTCCTGCCGAGTTCGCCTCTACGTCCCCGCGGGAACTTTATATACATCAATAACGTAATATAACCTAACCTAACCCAACCTAACATCTCGGCGGTAATATTTGACACCATTCCTGGCGAGTTGGCCTCTACGTCTCCGCGGCATCTTTAAATACATCAATAACGTAATATAACTTAACCTAACCCAACCTAACATCTCGGCGGTAATATTTGAAAACATACCTGGCGAGTTGGCCTCAACGTCTCCGTGGGACCTTCATATTCCTCAATAACGTAATATAACATAACCTAACTCAATATAACATCTCGGCGGTAATATTTGAACACATTCCTGGCTTGTTGGCCTCTACGTCTCCGGGAGACCTTCATATACATCAATAACGTAATATAACCTAACCTAACCCAACCTATCCTCTCGGCGGTAATATTTGACAACATTCCTGGCGAGTTGGCCTCTACGTCTACGTTTGACCTTTATATACATCAATAACGTAATATTATCTAACCTAACCCAACCTATCTTCTCGGCGGTAATATTTGACATCATTCCTGCCGAGTTCGCCTCTACGTCTCCGCGGGAACTTTATATACATCAATAACGTAATATAACCTAACCTAACCCAACCTATCATCTCGGCGGTAATATTTGACAACATTCCTGGCGAGTTGGCCTCTAGGTCTCCGTTGGACCTTTATATACATCAATAACGTAATATAACCTAACCTAACCCAACCTAACATCTCGGCGCTAATATTTGACCACATTCGTTTCTTGTTGGCATCTGCGTCTCCGTGGGACCTTTATATACATCAATAACGTAATATAACCTAACCTGACCCAACCGAACATCTCGGCGGTAATATTTGACCACATTCCTGTCTTGTTGGCCTCTACGTCTCCGTGGGAACTTTATATACATCAATAACGAAATATAACCTAACCTAACCCAACCTATCATCTCGGCGGTAATATTCGACAACGTACCTGGCGAATTTGGCCTCTACGTCTCCGTGGGACCTTTATATACATCAATAACGTAATACAACCTAAGCTAACCCAACCTAACATCTCGGCGGTAATATTCGACAACATAACTGGCGTGTTGGCCTCTACGTCTCCGTGGGACCTTTATATACATCAATAACGTAATATAACCTAACCTAACCCAACCTAACATCTCGGCGGTAATATTTCACAACATTCCTGGCGAGTTGGCCTCTAGGTCTCCGTTTGACCTTCATATACATCAATAACGTAATATAACCTAACCTAACCCAACCTATCATCTCGGCGGTAATATTTGACAACATTCCTGGCGAGTTGGCCTCTACGTCTACGTTTGACCTTTATATACATCAATAACGTAATATTATCTAACCTAACCCAACCTATCTTCTCGGCGGTAATATTTGACATCATTCCTGCCGAGTTCGCCTCTACGTCTCCACGGGAACTTTATATACATCAATAACGTAATATAACCTAACCTAACCCAACCTATCATCTCGGCGGTAATATTTGACAACATTCCTGGCGAGTTGGCCTCTAGGTCTCCGTTGGACCTTTATATACATCAATAACGTAATATAACCTAACCTAACCCAACCTAACATCTCGGCGCTAATATTTGACCACATTCGTTTCTTGTTGGCATCTGCGTCTCCGTGGGACCTTTATATACATCAATAACGTAATATAACCTAACCTGACCCAACCGAACATCTCGGCGGTAATATTTGACCACATTCCTGTCTTGTTGGCCTCTACGTCTCCGTGGGAACTTTATATACATCAATAACGAAATATAACCTAACCTAACCCAACCTATCATCTCGGCGGTAATATTCGACAACGTACCTGGCGAATTTGGCCTCTACGTCTCCGTGGGACCTTTATATACATCAATAACGTAATACAACCTAAGCTAACCCAACCTAACATCTCGGCGGTAATATTCGACAACATAACTGGCGTGTTGGCCTCTACGTCTCCGTGGGACCTTTATATACATCAATAACGTAATATAACCTAACCTAACCCAACCTAACATCTCGGCGGTAATATTTCACAACATTCCTGGCGAGTTGGCCTCTAGGTCTCCGTTTGACCTTTATATACATCAATAACGTAATATAACCTAACCTAACCCAACCTAACATCTCGGCGGTAATATTTCACAACATTCCTGGCGAGTTGGCCTCTACGTCTCCGATTGACCTTCATATACATCAATAACGAAATATAACCTAACCTAACCCAACCTATCATCTCGGCGGGAATATTTGACAACATTCCTGGCGAGTTGGCCTCTACGTCTCCGCGGCATCTTTATATACATCAATAACGTAATATAACATAACCTAACCCAATCTAACATCTCGGCGGTAATATTTGAACACATTCCTGGCTTGCTGGCCTCTACGTCTCCGTGGGACCTTTATATACATCAATAAAGTAATATAACATAACCAAATCCAACCTAACATCTCGGCGGTAATATTTGACATCATTCCTGCCGTGTTCGCCTCTACGTCCCCGCGGGAACTTTATATACATCAATAACGTAATATAATCTAACCTAACCCAACCTATCATCTCGGCGGGAATATTTGACAACATTCCTGGCGAGTTGGCCTCTACGTCTCCGCGGCATCTTTATATACATCAATAACGTAATATAACATAACCTAACCCAATCTAACATCTCGGCGGTAATATTTGAACACATTCCTGGCTTGCTGGCCTCTACGTCTCCGTGGGACCTTTATATACATCAATAAAGTAATATAACCTAACCAAATCCAACCTAACATCTCGGCGGTAATATTTGACCACATTCCTGGCTTGTTGGCTTCTACGTCTCCGTGGGACCTTCATATACATCAATAACGTAATATAACCTAACCTAACCCAACCTAACATCTCGGCGGTAATATTTGACCACATTCCTGTCTTGTTGGCAACTACGTCTCCGTGGGGCCTTTATATACATCTATAACGTAACATAACCTAACCTAACCTAAACTATCATCTCGGCGGTAATATTTGACAACATTCCTGGCGAGATGGCCTCTACGTCTCCGTGGGACCTTTATATACATCAATAAAGTAATATAACCTAACCAAATCCAACCTAACATCTCGGCGGTAATATTTGACATCATTCCTGCCGTGTTCGCCTCTACGTCCCCGCGGGAACTTCATATACATCAATAACGTAATATAACCTAACCTAACCCAACCTAACATCTCGGCGGTAATATTTGACCACATTCCTGTCTTGTTGGCATCTACGTCTCCGTGGGGCCTTTATATACATCTATAACGTAACATAACCTAACCTAACCTAAACTATCATCTCGGCGGTAATATTTGACAACATTCCTGGCGAGATGGCCTCTCCGTCTCCGTGGGACCTTTATATACTTCCATAACGTAATACAACCTAACCTAACCCAACCTAACATCTCGGCGGTAATATTTGACCACATTCCTGTCTTGTTGGCCTCTACGTCTCCGTGGGACCTTTATATACATCAATGACGTAATATAACCTAACCTAACCCAACCTAACATCTCGGCGGTAATATTTGACCACATTCCTGTCTTGTTGGCCTCTACGTCTCCGTGGGACCTTTATATACATCAATAACGAAATATAACCTAACCTAACCCAACCTATCATCTCGGCGGTAATATTCGACAACGTACCTGGCGAATTTGGCCTCTACGTCTACGTTTGACCTTTATATACATCAATAACGTAATATTATCTAACCTAACACAACCTATCATCTCGGCGGTAATATTTGACATCATTCCTGCCGAGTTCGCCTCTACGTCTCCGCGGGAACTTTATATACATCAATATCGTAATATAACCTAACCTAACCCAACCTAACATCTCGGCGGTAATATTTCACAACATTCCTGGCGAGTTGGCCTCTAGGTCTCCGTTTGACCTTCATATATATCAATAACGTAATATAACCTAACCTAACCCAACCTATCATCTCGGCGGTAATGTATGACAACATAACTGGCGAGTTGGCCTCTACGTCTACGTTTGACCTTTATATACATCAATAACGTAATATTATCTAACCAAACCAACCTAACATCTCGGCGGTAATATTTAACATCATTCCTGGCGAGTTGGCTTCTCCGTCTCCGTGGGACCTTTATATACATCAATAACGTAATATAACCTAACCTAACCCAACCTAACATCTCCGCGGTAATATTTCACAACATTCCTGGCTTGCTGGCCTCTACGTCTTCGTGGGACCTTTATATACATCTATAACGTAATATAACCTAACCTAACCCAACCTAACATCTCGGCGGTAATATTTGACCACATTCCTGGCTTGTTGGCCTCTTCGTCTCCGTGGGACCTTTATATACATCAATAACGTAATATAACCTAACGTAACCCAACCTAACGTCTCCGGGGTAATATTTGACAACATACCTGGCGAGTTGGCCTCTACGTCTCCGTGGGACCTTCATATACATCAATAACGTAATATAACGTAACCAATCACAATCTAACATCTCGGCCGTAATATTTGACCACATTCCTGTCTTGTTGGCCTCTACGTCTCCGTGGGACCCTTATATACATCAATAACGAAGTATAACCTAACCTAACCCAACCTATCATCTCGGCGGTAATATTCGACAACGTACCTGGCGAATTTGGCCTCTACGTCTCCGTGGGACCTTTATATACATCAATAACGTAATATTATCTAACCTAACCCAACCTATCATCTCGGCGGTAATATTTGTCATCATTCCTGCCGAGTTCGCCTCTACGTCCCCGCGGGAACTTTATATACATCAATAACGTAATATAACCTAACCTAACCCAACCTAACATCTCGGCGGTAATATTTGACACCATTCCTGGCGAGTTGGCCTCTACGTCTCCGTTGGACCTTTATATACATCAATAACGTAATATAACCTAACCTAACCCAACCTAACATCTCGGCGCTAATATTTGACCACATTCGTTTCTTGTTGGCATCTGCGTCTCCGTGGGACCTTTATATACATCAATAACGTAATATAACCTAACCTGACCCAACCGAACATCTCGGCGGTAATATTTGACCACATTCCTGTCTTGTTGGCCTCTACGTCTCCGTGGGAACTTTATATACATCAATAACGAAATATAACCTAACCTAACCCAACCTATCATCTCGGCGGTAATATTCGACAACGTACCTGGCGAATTTGGCCTCTACGTCTCCGTGGGACCTTTATATACATCAATAACGTAATACAACCTAAGCTAACCCAACCTAACATCTCGGCGGTAATATTCGACAACATAACTGGCGTGTTGGCCTCTACGTCTCCGTGGGACCTTTATATACATCAATAACGTAATATAACCTAACCTAACCCAACCTAACATCTCGGCGGTAATATTTCACAACATTCCTGGCGAGTTGGCCTCTAGGTCTCCGTTTGACCTTCATATACATCAATAACGTAATATAACCTAACCTAACCCAACCTATCATCTCGGCGGTAATATTTGACAACATTCCTGGCGAGTTGGCCTCTACGTCTCCGATTGACCTTCATATACATCAATAACGAAATATAACCTAACCCAAACCAACCTATCATCTCGGCGGGAATATTTGACAACATTCCTGGCGAGTTGGCCTCTACGTCTCCGCGGCATCTTTATATACATCAATAACGTAATATAACATAACCTAACCCAATCTAACATCTCGGCGGTAATATTTGAACACATTCCTGGCTTGCTGGCCTCTACGTCTCCGTGGGACCTTTATATACATCAATAAAGTAATATAACCTAACCAAATCCAACCTAACATCTCGGCGGTAATATTTGACCACATTCCTGGCTTGTTGGCCTCTACGTCTCCGTGGGACCTTCATATACATCAATAACGTAATATAACCTAACCTAACCCAACCGAACACATCGGCGGTAATATTTGAAAACATACCTGGGGAGTTGGCATCTACGTCTCCGCGGCATCTTTATATACATCAATAACATAATATAACATAACCTAACCCAATCTAACATCTCGGCGGTAAAATTTGACCACATTCCTGGTTTGCTGGCCTCTACGTCTCCGTGGGACCTTTATATACATCAATAAAGTAATATAACATAACCTAACCCAATCTAACATCTCGGCGGTAATATTTGACCACATTCCTGGCTTGTTGGCCCCTACGTCTCCGTGGGACCTTCATATACATCAATAACGTAATATAACCTAACCTAACCCAATCTAACATCTCGGCGGTAATATTTGACAACATTCCTGGCGAGTTGGCCTCTACGCCTCCGTGGGACCTTTATATACATCAATAAATTAATATAACCTAACCTAACCCAACCTAACATCTCGGCGGTAATATTTGACCACATTCCTGGCGAGTTGGCCTCTAGGTCTCCGTTTGACCTTCATATACATCAATAACGTAATATAACCTAACCTAACCCAACCTATCATCTCGGCGGTAATATTTGACAACATTCCTGGCGAGTTGGCCTCTACGTCTCCGATTGACCTTCATATACATCAATAACGAAATATAACCTAACCCAACCCAACCTATCATCTCGGCGGGAATATTTGACAACATTCCTGGCGAGTTGGCCTCTACGTCTCCGCGGCATCTTTATATACATCAATAACGTAATATAACATAACCTAACCCAATCTAACATCTCGGCGGTAATATTTGAACACATTCCTGGCTTGCTGGCCTCTACGTCTCCGTGGGACCTTTATATACATCAATAAAGTAATATAACCTAACCAAATCCAACCTAACATCTCGGCGGTAATATTTGACCACATTCCTGGCTTGTTGGCCTCTACGTCTCCGTGGGACCTTCATATACATCAATAACGTAATATAACCTAACCTAACCCAACCGAACACATCGGCGGTAATATTTGAAAACATACCTGGGGAGTTGGCATCTACGTCTCCGCGGCATCTTTATATACATCAATAACATAATATAACATAACCTAACCCAATCTAACATCTCGGCGGTAAAATATGACCACATTCCTGGTTTGCTGGCCTCTACGTCTCCGTGGGACCTTTATATACATCAATAAAGTAATATAACATAACCTAACCCAATCTAACATCTCGGCGGTAATATTTGACCACATTCCTGGCTTGTTGGCCCCAACGTCTCCGTGGGACCTTCATATACATCAATAACGTAATATAACCTAACCTAACCCAATCTAACATCTCGGCGGTAATATTTGACAACATTCCTGGCGAGTTGGCCTCTACGCCTCCGTGGGACCTTTATATACATCAATAAATTAATATAACCTAACCTAACCCAACCTAACATCTCGGCGGTAATATTTGACCACATTCCTGTCTTGTTGGCATCTACGTCTCCCTGGGACCTTTATAGACATCAATAACGTAATATAACCTAACCTAACCCAACCTAACATCTCGGCGTTAATATTTGACCACATTCCTGTCTTGTTGGCCTCTACGCCTCCGTGGGACCTTTATATACATCAATAACGTAATATAACGTAACCTAACCCAACCTAACATCTCGGCGGTAATATTTGAAAACATACCTGGCGAGTTGGCCTCTACGTCTCCGTGGGAACATTATATACACCAATAAAGTAATATAACCTAACCAAATCCAACCTAACATCTCGGCGGTAATATTTGACCACATACCTGGCGAGTTGGCCTCTACGTCTCCGTGGGAACATTATATACACCAATAAAGTAATATAACCTAACCAAATCCAACCTAACATCTCGGCGGTAATATTTGACCACATACCTGGCGAGTTGGCCTCTACGTCTCCGTGGGACCTTCATGTACACCAATAACGTAATATAACCTAACCTAACCCAACTAACATCTCGGCGGTAATATTTGACCACATTCCTGGCTTGTTGGCCTCTGCGTCTCCGTGGGACCTTTATATACATCAATAACGTAATATAACCTAACGTAACCCAACCTAACATCTCCGGGGTAATATTTGACAACATACCTGGCGAGTTCGCGTCTACGTCTCCGTGGGACCTTTATATACATCAATACCGTAATATAAACTAACCTAACCCAACCTAACATCTCGGCGGTAATATTTCACAACATTCCTGGTGAGTTGGCCTCTAGGTCTCCGTTTGACCTTCATATATATCAATAACGTAATATAACCTAACCTAACCCAACCTATCATCTCGGCGGTAATATTTGAAAACATTCCTGGCGAGTTGGCCTCTACGTCTACGTTTGACCTTTATATACATCAATAACGTAATATTATCTAACCTAACCCAACCTATCATCTCGGCGGTAATATTTGTCATCATTCCTGCCGAGTTCGCCTCTACGTCCCCGCGGGAACTTTATATACATCAATAACGTAATATAACCTAACCTAACCCAACCTAACATCTCGGCGGTAATATTTGACAACATTCCTGGCGAGTTGGCCTCTACGTCTCCGCGGCATCTTTATATACATCAATAACGTAATATAACTTAACTTAACCCAACCTAACATCTCGGCGGTAATATTTGAAAACATACCTGGCGAGTTGGCCTCAACGTCTCCGTGGGACCTTCATATTCCTCAATAACGTAATATAACATAACCTAACTCAATATAACATCTCGGCGGTAATATTTGAACACATTCCTGGCTTGTTGGCCTCTACGTCTCCGGGAGACCTTCATATACATCAATAACGTAATATAACCTAACCTAACCCAACCTATCCTCTCGGCGGTAATATTTGACAACATTCCTGGCGAGTTGGCCTCTACGTCTACGTTTGACCTTTATATACATCAATAACGTAATATTATCTAACCTAACCCAACCTATCTTCTCGGCGGTAATATTTGACATCATTCCTGCCGAGTTCGCCTCTACGTCTCCGCGGGAACTTTATATACATCAATAACGTAATATAACCTAACCTAACCCAACCTATCATCTCGGCGGTAATATTTGACAGCATTCCTGGCGAGTTGGCCTCTAGGTCTCCGTTGGACCTTTATATACATCAATAACGTAATATAACCTAACCTAACCCAACCTAACATCTCGGCGCTAATATTTGACCACATTCGTTTCTTGTTGGCATCTGCGTCTCCGTGGGACCTTTATATACATCAATAACGTAATATAACCTAACCTGACCCAACCGAACATCTCGGCGGTAATATTTGAAAACATACCTGGCGAGTTGGCCTCAACGTCTCCGTGGGACCTTCATATTCCTCAATAACGTAATATAACATAACCTAACTCAATATAACATCTCGGCGGTAATATTTGAACACATTCCTGGCTTGTTGGCCTCTACGTCTCCGGGAGACCTTCATATACATCAATAACGTAATATAACCTAACCTAACCCAACCTATCCTCTCGGCGGTAATATTTGACAACATTCCTGGCGAGTTGGCCTCTACGTCTACGTTTGACCTTTATATACATCAATAACGTAATATTATCTAACCTAACCCAACCTATCTTCTCGGCGGTAATATTTCACATCATTCCTGCCGAGTTCGCCTCTACGTCTCCGCGGGAACTTTATATACATCAATAACGTAATATAACCTAACCTAACCCAACCTATCATCTCGGCGGTAATATTTGACAACATTCCTGGCGAGTTGGCCTCTAGGTCTCCGTTGGACCTTTATATACATCAATAACGTAATATAACCTAACCTAACCTAACCTAACACATCGGCGGTAATATTTGAAAACATACCTGGGGAGTTGGCATCTACGTCTCCGCGGCATCTTTATATACATCAATAACATAATATAACATAACCTAACCCAATCTAACATCTCGGCGGTAAAATTTGACCACATTCCTGATTTGCTGGCCTCTACGTCTCCGTGGGACCTTTATATACATCAATAAAGTAATATAACATAATCTAACCCAATCTAACATCTCGGCGGTAATATTTGACCACATTCCTGGCTTGTTGGCCCCTACGTCTCCGTGGGACCTTCATATACATCAATAACGTAATATAACCTAACCTAACCCAATCTAACATCTCGGCGGTAATATTTGACAACATTCCTGGCGAGTTGGCCTCTACGCCTCCGTGGGACCTTTATATACATCAATAAATTAATATAACCTAACCTAACCCAACCTAACATCTCGGCGGTAATATTTGACCACATTCCTGTCTTGTTGGCATCTACGTCTCCCTGGGACCTTTATAGACATCAATAACGTAATATAACCTAACCTAACCCAACCTAACATCTCGGCGTTAATATTTGACCACATTCCTGTCTTGTTGGCCTCTACGCCACCGTGGGACCTTTATATACATCAATAACGTAATATAACGTAACCTAACCCAACCTAACATCTCGGCGGTAATATTTGAAAACATACCTGGCGAGTTGGCCTCTACGTCTCCGTGGGAACATTATATACACCAATAAAGTAATATAACCTAACCAAATCCAACCTAACATCTCGGCGGTAATATTTGACCACATACCTGGCGAGTTGGCCTCTACGTCTCCGTGGGACCTTCATGTACACCAATAACGTAATATAACCTAACCAAACCCAATCTAACATCTCGGCGGTAATATTTGAACACATTCCTGGCTTGCTGGCCTCTACGTCTCCGTGGGACCTTTATATACATCAATAAAGTAATATAACCTAACCAAATCCAACCTAACATCTCGGCGGTAATATTTTAACACATTCCTGGCTTGTTGGCCTCTACGTCTCCGTGGGACCCTCATATACATCAATAACGAAATATAACCTAACCTAACCCAACCTAACATCTCGGCGGTAATATTTCACAACATTGCTGGCGAGTTGGCCTCTAGGTCTCCGTTTGACCTTCATATATATCAATAACGTAATATAACCTAACCTAACTCAACCTATCATCTCGGCGGTAATATTTGAAAACATTCCTGGCGAGTTGGCCTCTACGTCTACGTTTGACCTTTATATACATCAATAACGTAATATTATCTAACCTAACCCAACCTATCATTTCGGCGGTAATATTTGTCATCATTCCTGCCGAGTTCGCCTCTACGTCCCCGCGGGAACTTTATATACATCAATAACGTAATATAACCTAACCTAACCCAACCTAACATCTCGGCGGTAATATTTGACAACATTCCTGGCGAGTTGGCCTCTACGTCTCCGCGGCATCTTTATATACATCAATAACGTAATATAACTTAACCTAACCCAACCTAACATCTCGGCGGTAATATTTGAAAACATACCTGGCGAGTTGGCCTCAACGTCTCCGTGGGACCTTCATATTCCTCAATAACGTAATATAACATAACCTAACTCAATATAACATCTCGGCGGTAATATTTGAACACATTCCTGGCTTGTTGGCCTCTACGTCTCCGGGGGAACTTTATATACATCAATAACGTAATATAACCTAACCTAACCCAACCTATCCTCGCGGCGGTAATATTTGACAACATTCCTGGCGAGTTGGCCTCTACGTCTACGTTTGACCTTTATATACATCAATAACGTAATATTATCTAACCTAACCCAACCTATCTTCTCGGCGGTAATATTTGACATCATTCCTGCCGAGTTCGCCTCTACGTCTCCGCGGGAACTTTATATACATCAATAACGTAATATAACCTAACCTAACCCAACCTATCATCTCGGCGGTAATATTTGACAACATTCCTGGCGAGTTGGCCTCTAGGTCTCCGTTGGACCTTTATATATATCAATAACGTAATATAACCTAACCTAACCCAACCTAACATCTCGGCGCTAATATTTGACCACATTCGTTTCTTGTTGGCATCTGCGTCTCCGTGGGACCTTTATATACATCAATAACGTAATATAACCTAACCTGACCCAACCGAACATCTCGGCGGTAATATTTGACCACATTCCTGTCTTGTTGGCCTCTACGTCTCCGTGGGAACTTTATATACATCAATAACGAAATATAACCTAACCTAACCCAACCTATCATCTCGGCGGTAATATTCGACAACGTACCTGGCGAATTTGGCCTCTACGTCTCCGTGGGACCTTTATATACATCAATAACGTAATATAACCTAACCTAACCCAACCTAACATCTCGGCGGTAATATTTGACATCATTCCTGGCGAGTTGGCTTCTCCGTCTCCGTGGGACCTTTATATACATCAATATCGTAATATAACCTAACCTAACCCAACCTAACATCTCGGCGGTAATATTTCACAACATTCCTGGCGAGTTGGCCTCTAGGTCTCCGTTTGACCTTCATATACATCAATAACGTAATATAACCTAACCTAACCCAACCTATCATCTCGGCGGTAATATTTGACAACATTCCTGGCGAGTTGGCCTCTACGTCTCCGATTGACCTTCATATACATCAATAACGAAATATAACCTAACCCAACCCAACCTATCATCTCGGCGGGAATATTTGACAACATTCCTGGCGAGTTGGCCTCTACGTCTCCGCGGCATCTTTATATACATCAATAACGTAATATAACATAACCTAACCCAATCTAACATCTCGGCGGTAATATTTGAACACATTCCTGGCTTGCTGGCCTCTACGTCTCCGTGGGACCTTTATATACATCAATAAAGTAATATAACCTAACCAAATCCAACCTAACATCTCGGCGGTAATATTTGACCACATTCCTGGCTTGTTGGCCTCTACGTCTCCGTGGGACCGTCATATACATCAATAACGTAATATAACCTAACCTAACCCAACCGAACACATCGGCGGTAATATTTGAAAACATACCTGGGGAGTTGGCATCTACGTCTCCGCGGCATCTTTATATACATCAATAACATAATATAACATAACCTAACCCAATCTAACATCTCGGCGGTAAAATTTGACCACATTCCTGGTTTGCTGGCCTCTACGTCTCCGTGGGACCTTTATATACATCAATAAAGTAATATAACATAACCTAACCCAATCTAACATCTCGGCGGTAATATTTGACCACATTCCTGGCTTGTTGGCCCCTACGTCTCCGTGGGACCTTCATATACATCAATAACGTAATATAACCTAACCTAACCCAATCTAACATCTCGGCGGTAATATTTGACAACATTCCTGGCGAGTTGGCTTCTACGCCTCCGTGGGACCTTTATATACATCAATAAATTAATATAACCTAACCTAACCCAACCTAACATCTCGGCGGTAATATTTGACCACATTCCTGTCTTGTTGGCATCTACGTCTCCCTGGGACCTTTATAGACATCAATAACGTAATATAACCTAACCTAACCCAACCTAACATCTCGGCGTTAATATTTGACCACATTCCTGTCTTGTTGGCCTCTACGCTTCCGTGGGACCTTTATATACATCAATAACGTAATATAACGTAACCTAACCCAACCTAACATCTCGGCGGTAATATTTGAAAACATACCTGGCGAGTTGGCCTCTAGGTCTCCGTTTGACCTTCATATACATCAATAACGTAATATAACCTAACCTAACCCAACCTATCATCTCGGCGGTAATATTTGACAACATTCCTGGCGAGTTGGCCTCTACGTCTCCGATTGACCTTCATATACATCAATAACGAAATATAACCTAACCCAACCCAACCTATCATCTCGGCGGGAATATTTGACAACATTCCTGGCGAGTTGGCCTCTACGTCTCCGCGGCATCTTTATATACATCAATAACGTAATATAACATAACCTAACCCAATCTAACATCTCGGCGGTAATATTCGAACACATTCCTGGCTTGCTGGCCTCTACGTCTCCGTGGGACCTTTATATACATCAATAAAGTAATATAACCTAACCAAATCCAACCTAACATCTCGGCGGTAATATTTGACCACATTCCTGGCTTGTTGGCCTCTACGTCTCCGTGGGACCTTCATATACATCAATAACGTAATACAACCTAACCTAACCCAACCTAACATCTCGGCGGTAATATTCGACAACATAACTGGCGTGTTGGCCTCTACGTCTCCGTGGGACCTTTATATACATCAATAACGTAATATAACCTAACCTAACCCAACCTAACATCTCGGCGGTAATATTTGACATCATTCCTGGCGAGTTGGCTTCTCCGTCTCCGTGGGACCTTTATATACATCAATAACGTAATATAACCTAACCTAACCCAACCTAACATCTCGGCGGTAATATTTCACAACATTCCTGGCGAGTTGGCCTCTAGGTCTCCGTTTGACCTTCATATACATCAATAACGTAATATAACCTAACCTAACCCAACCTATCATCTCGGCGGTAATATTTGACAACATTCCTGGCGAGTTGGCCTCTACGTCTCCGATTGACCTTCATATACATCAATAACGAAATATAACCTAACCCAACCCAACCTATCATCTCGGCGGGAATATTTGACAACATTCCTGGCGAGTTGGCCTCTACGTCTCCGCGGCATCTTTATATACATCAATAACGTAATATAACATAACCTAACCCAATCTAACATCTCGGCGGTAATATTCGAACACATTCCTGGCTTGCTGGCCTCTACGTCTCCGTGGGACCTTTATATACATCAATAAAGTAATATAACCTAACCAAATCCAACCTAACATCTCGGCGGTAATATTTGACCACATTCCTGGCTTGTTGGCCTCTACGTCTCCGTGGGACCTTCATATACATCAATAACGTAATATAACCTAACCTAACCCAACCGAACACATCGGCGGTAATATTTGAAAACATACCTGGGGAGTTGGCATCTACGTCTCCGCGGCATCTTTATATACATCAATAACATAATATAACATAACCTAACCCAATCTAACATCTCGGCGGTAAAATTTGACCACATTCCTGGTTTGCTGGCCTCTACGTCTCCGTGGGACCTTTATATACATCAATAAAGTAATATAACATAACCTAACCCAATCTAACATCTCGGCGGTAATATTTGACCACATTCCTGGCTTGTTGGCCCCTACGTCTCCGTGGGACCTTCATATACATCAATAACGTAATATAACCTAACCTAACCCAATCTAACATCTCGGCGGTAATATTTGACAACATTCCTGGCGAGTTGGCCTCTACGCCTCCGTGGGACCTTTATATACATCAATAAATTAATATAACCTAACCTAACCCAACCTAACATCTCGGCGGTAATATTTGACCTCATTCCTGTCTTGTTGGCATCTACGTCTCCCTGGGACCTTTATAGACATCAATAACGTAATATAACCTAACCTAACCCAACCTAACATCTCGGCGTTAATATTTGACCACATTCCTGTCTTGTTGGCCTCTACGCCTCCGTGGGACCTTTATATACATAAATAACGTAATATAACGTAACCTAACCCAACCTAACATCTCGGCGGTAATATTTGAAAACATACCTGGCGAGTTGGCCTCTACGTCTCCGTGGGAACATTATATACACCAATAAAGTAATATAACCTAACCAAATCCAACATAACATCTCGGCGGTAATATTTGACCACATACCTGGCGAGTTGGCCTCTGCGTCTCCGTGGGACCTTTATATACATCAATAACGTAATATAACCTAACGTAACCCAACCTAACATCTCCGGGGTAATATTTGACAACATACCTGGCGAGTTCGCGTCTACGTCTCCGTGGGACCTTTATATACATCAATACCGTAATATAAACTAACCTAACCCAACCTAACATCTCGGCGGTAATATTTCACAACATTCCTGGTGAGTTGGACTCTAGGTCTCCGTTTGACCTTCATATATATCAATAACGTAATATAACCTAACCTAACCCAACCTATCATCTCGGCGGTAATATTTGAAAACATTCCTGGCGAGTTGGCCTCTACGTCTACGTTTGACCTTTATATACATCAATAACGTAATATTATCTAACCTAACCCAACCTATCATCTCGGCGGTAATATTTGTCATCATTCCTGCCGAGTTCGCCTCTACGTCCCCGCGGGAACTTTATATACATCAATAACGTAATATAACCTAACCTAACCCAACCTAACATCTCGGCGGTAATATTTGACAACATTCCTGGCGAGTTGGCCTCTACGTCTCCGCGGCATCTTTATATACATCAATAACGTAATATAACTTAACTTAACCCAACCTAACATCTCGGCGGTAATATTTGAAAACATACCTGGCGAGTTGGCCTCAACGTCTCCGTGGGACCTTCATATTCCTCAATAACGTAATATAACATAACCTAACTCAATATAACATCTCGGCGGTAATATTTGAACACATTCCTGGCTTGTTGGCCTCTACGTCTCCGGGAGACCTTCATATACATCAATAACGTAATATAACCTAACCTAACCCAACCTATCCTCTCGGCGGTAATATTTGACAACATTCCTGGCGAGTTGGCCTCTACGTCTACGTTTGACCTTTATATACATCAATAACGTAATATTATCTAACCTAACCCAACCTATCTTCTCGGCGGTAATATTTGACATCATTCCTGCCGAGTTCGCCTCTACGTCTCCGCGGTAACTTTATGTACATCAATAACGTAATATAACCTAACCTAACCCAACCTATCATCTCGGCGGTAATATTTGACAACATTCCTGGCGAGTTGGCCTCTAGGTCTCCGTTGGACCTTTATATACATCAATAACGTAATATAACCTAACCTAACCCAACCTAACATCTCGGCGCTAATATTTGACCACATTCGTTTCTTGTTGGCATCTGCGTCTCCGTGGGACCTTTATATACATCAATAACGTAATATAACCTAACCTGACCCAACCGAACATCTCGGCGGTAATATTTGACCACATTCCTGTCTTGTTGGCCTCTACGTCTCCGTGGGACCTTTATATACATCAATAACGTAATACAACCTAACCTAACCCAACCTAACATCTCGGCGGTAATATTCGACAACATAACTGGCGTGTTGGCCTCTACGTCTCCGTGGGACCTTTATATACATCAATAACGTAATATAACCTAACCTAACCCAACCTAACATCTCGGCGGTAATATTTGACATCATTCCTGGCGAGTTGGCTTCTCCGTCTCCGTGGGACCTTTATATACATCAATAACGTAATATAACCTAACCTAACCCAACCTAACATCTCGGCGGTAATATTTCACAACATTCCTGGCGAGTTGGCCTCTAGGTCTCCGTTTGACCTTCATATACATCAATAACGTAATATAACCTAACCTAACCCAACCTATCATCTCGGCGGTAATATTTGACAACATTCCTGGCGAGTTGGCCTCTACGTCTCCGATTGACCTTCATATACATCAATAACGAAATATAACCTAACCCAACCCAACCTATCATCTCGGCGGGAATATTTGACAACATTCCTGGCGAGTTGGCCTCTACGTCTCCGCGGCATCTTTATATACATCAATAACGTAATATAACATAACCTAACCCAATCTAACATCTCGGCGGTAATATTTGAACACATTCCTGGCTTGCTGGCCTCTACGTCTCCGTGGGACCTTTATATACATCAATAAAGTAATATAACCTAACCAAATCCAACCTAACATCTCGGCGGTAATATTTGACCACATTCCTGGCTTGTTGGCCTCTACGTCTCCGTGGGACCTTCATATACATCAATAACGTAATATAACCTAACCTAACCCAACCGAACACATCGGCGGTAATATTTGAAAACATACCTGGGGAGTTGGCATCTACGTCTCCGCGGCATCTTTATATACATCAATAACATAATATAACATAACCTAACCCAATCTAACATCTCGGCGGTAAAATTTGACCACATTCCTGGTTTGCTGGCCTCTACGTCTCCGTGGGACCTTTATATACATCAATAAAGTAATATAACATAACCTAACCCAATCTAACATCTCGGCGGTAATATTTGACCACATTCCTGGCTTGTTGGCCCCTACGTCTCCGTGGGACCTTCATATACATCAATAACGTAATATAACCTAACCTAACCCAATCTAACATCTCGGCGGTAATATTTGACAACATTCCTGGCGAGTTGGCCTCTACGCCTCCGTGGGACCTTTATATACATCAATAAATTAATATAACCTCACCTAACCCAACCTAACATCTCGGCGGTAATATTTGACCACATTCCTGTCTTGTTGGCATCTACGTCTCCCTGGGACCTTTATAGACATCAATAACGTAATATAACCTAACCTAACCCAACCTAACATCTCGGCGTTAATATTTGACCACATTCCTGTCTTGTTGGCCTCTACGCCTCCGTGGGACCTTTATATACATCAATAACGTAATATAACGTAACCTAACCCAACCTAACATCTCGGCGGTAATATTTGAAAACATACCTGGCGAGTTGGCCTCTACGTCTCCGTGGGAACATTATATACACCAATAAAGTAATATAACCTAACCAAATCCAACCTAACATCTCGGCGGTAATATTTGACCACATACCTGGCGAGTTGGCCTCTACGTCCCCGTGGGACCTTCATGTACACCAATAACGTAATATAACCTAACCAAACCCAATCTAACATCTCGGCGGTAATATTTGAACACATTCCTGGCATGCTGGCCTCTACGTCTCCGTGGGACCTTTATATACATCAATAAAGTAATATAACCTAACCAAATCCAACCTAACATCTCGGCGGTAATATTTGAACACATTCCTGGCGAGTTGGCCTCTAGGTCTCCGTTTGACCTTCATATACATCAATAACGTAATATAACCTAACCTAACCCAACCTATCATCTCGGCGGTAATGTTTGACAACATTCCTGGCGAGTTGGCCTCTACGTCTCCGATTGACCTTCATATACATCAATAACGAAATATAACCTAACCCAACCCAACCTATCATCTCGGCGGTAATATTTGACAACATTCCTGGCGAGTTGGCCTCTACGTCTCCGCGGCATCTTTATATACATCAATAACGTAATATAACATAACCTAACCCAATCTAACATCTCGGCGGTAATATTTGAACACATTCCTGGCTTGCTGGCCTCTACGTCTCCGTGGGACCTTTATATACATCAATAACGTAATATAATCTAACCTAACCCAACCTATCATCTCGGCGGGAATATTTGACAACATTCCTGGCGAGTTGGCCTCTACGTCTCCGCGGCATCTTTATATACATCAATAACGTAATATAACATAACCTAACCCAATCTAACATCTCGGCGGTAATATTTGAACACATTCCTGGCTTGCTGGCCTCTACGTCTCCGTGGGACCTTTATATACATCAATAAAGTAATATAACCTAACCAAATCCAACCTAACATCTCGGCGGTAATATTTGACCACATTCCTGGCTTGTTGGCTTCTACGTCTCCGTGGGACCTTCATATACATCAATAACGTAATATAACCTAACCTAACCCAACCTAACTTCTCGGCGGTAATATTTGACCACATTCCTGTCTTGTTGGCATCTACGTCTCCGTGGGGCCTTTATATACATCAATAACTTAATATAACCTAACCTAACCCAACCTAACATCTCGGCGGTAATATTTGACCACATTCCTGGCTTGTTGGCCTCTGCGTCTCCGTGGGACCTTTATATACATCAATAACGTAATATAACCTAACGTAACCCAACCTAACATCTCCGGGGTAATATTTGACAACATACCTGGCGAGTTCGCGTCTACGTCTCCGTGGGACCTTTATATACATCAATACCGTAATATAAACTAACCTAACCCAACCTATCATCTCGGCGGTAATATTTGACAACATTCCTGGCGGGTTGGCCTCTAGGTCTCCGTTGGACCTTTATATACATCAATAACTTAATATAACCTAACCTAACCCAACCTAACATCTCGGCGGTAATATTTGACCACATTCCTGGCTTGTTGGCCTCTGCGTCTCCGTGGCACCTTTATATACATCAATAACGTAATATAACCTAACGTAACCCAACCTAACATCTCCGGGGTAATATTTGACAACATACCTGGCGAGTTCGCGTCTACGTCTCCGTGGGACCTTTATATACATCAATACCGTAATATAAACTAACCTAACCCAACCTAACATCTCGGCGGTCATATTTCACAACATTCCTGGCGAGTTGGCCTCTAGGTCTCCGTTTGACCTTCATATATATCAATAACGTAATATAACCTAACCTAACCCAACCTATCATCTCGGCGGTAATATTTGAAAACATTCCTGGCGAGTTGGCCTCTACGTCTACGTTTGACCTTTATATACATCAATAACGTAATATTATCTAACCTAACCCAACCTATCTTCTCGGCGGTAATATTTGACATCATTCCTGCCGAGTTCGCCTCTACGTCTCCGCGGGAACTTTATATACATCAATAACGTAATATAACCTAACCTAACCCAATCTAACATCTCGGCGGTAATATTTGACAACATTCCTGGCGAGTTGGCCTCTACGCCTCCGTGGGACCTTTATATACATCAATAAATTAATATAACTTAACCTAACCCAACCTAACATCTCGGCGGTAATATTTGACCACATTCCTGTCTTGTTGGCATCTACGTCTCCCTGGGACCTTTATAGACATCAATAACGTAATATAACCTAACCTAACCCAACCTAACATCTCGGCGGTAATATTTGAAAACATACCTGGCGAGTTGGCCTCTACGTCTCCGTGGGAACATTATATACACCAATAAAGTAATATAACCTAACCAAATCCAACCTAACACCTCGGCGGTAATATTTGACAACATTCCTGTCGTGTTGGCCTCTACGTCTCCGCGGGAACTTTATATACATCAATAACGTAATATAACCTAACCTAACCCAATCTAACATCTCGGCGGTAATATTTGACCACATTCCTGTCTTGTTGGCCTCTACGTCTCCGTGGGACCCTTATATACATCAATAACGAAATATAACCTAACCTAACACAACCTATCATCTCGGCGGTAATATTCGACAACGTACCTGGCGAATTTGGCCTCTACGTCCACGTTTGACCTTTATATACATCAATAACGTAATATTATCTAACCTAACCCAACCTATCATCTCGGCGGTAATATTTGTCATCATTCCTGCCGAGTTCGCCTCTACGTCCCCGCGGGAACTTTATATACATCAATAACGTAATATAACCTAGTCTAACACAACCTAACATCTCGGCGGTAATATTTGACAACATTCCTGGCGAGTTGGCCTCTACGTCTCCGCGGCATCTTTATATACATCAGTAACGTAATATAACTTAACCTAACCCAACCTAACATCTCGGAGGTAATATTTGAAAACATACCTGGCGAGTTGGCCTCAACGTCTCCGTGGGACCTTCATATTCCTCAATAACGTAATATAACATAACCTAACTCAATATAACATCTCGGCGGTAATATTTGAACACATTCCTGGCTTGTTGGCCTCTACGTCTCCGGGAGACCTTCATATACATCAATAACGTAATATAACCTAACCTAACCCAACCTATCATCTCGGCGGTAATATTTGACAACATTCCTGGCGAGTTGGCCTCTACGTCTACGTTTGACCTTTATATACATCAATAACGTAATATTATATAACCTAACCCAACCTATCTTCTCGGCGGTAATATTTGACATCATTCCTGCCGAGTTCGCCTCTACGTCTCCGCGGGAACTTTATATACATCAATAACGTAATATAACCTAACCTAACCCAACCTATCATCTCGGCGGTAATATTTGACAACATTCCTGGCGAGTTGGCCTCTAGGTCTCCGTTGGACCTTTATATACATCAATAACGTAATATAACCTAACCTAACCCAACCTAACATCTCGGCGCTAATATTTGACCACATTCGTTTCTTGTTGGCATCTGCGTCTCCGTGGGACCTTTATATACATCAATAACGTAATATAACCTAACCTGACCCAACCGAACATCTCGGCGGTAATATTTGACCACATTCCTGTCTTGTTGGCCTCTACGTCTCCGTGGGAACTTTATATACATCAATAACGAAATATAACCTAACCTAACCCAACCTATCATCTCGGCGGTAATATTCGACAACGTACCTGGCGAATTTGGCCTCTACGTCTCCGTGGGACCTTTATATACATCAATAACGTAATACAACCTAACCTAACCCAACCTAACATCTCGGCGGTAATATTCGACAACATAACTGGCGTGTTGGCCTCTACGTCTCCGTGGGACCTTTATATACATCAATAACGTAATATAACCTAACCTAACCCAACCTAACATCTCGGCGGTAATATTTGACATCATTCCTGGCGAGTTGGCTTCTCCGTCTCCGTGGGACCTTTATATACATCAATAACGTAATATAACCTAACCTAACCAAATCTAACATGTCGGCGGTAATATTTCACAACATTCCTGGCGAGTTGGCATCTATGTCTCCCTGGGACCTTTATAGACATCAATAACGTAATATAACCTAACCTAACCCAACCTAACATCTCGGCGTTAATATTTGACCACATTCCTGTCTTGTTGGCCTCTACGTCTCCGTGGGACCTTTATATACATCAATAACGTAATATAACGTAACCTAACCCAACCTAACATCTCGGCGGTAATATTTGAAAACATACCTGGCGAGTTGGCCTCTACGTCTCCGTGGGACCCACATATACATCAATAACGTAATATAACCTAACCTAACCCAACCTAACATCTCGGCGGTAATATTTGACCACATTACTGTCTTGTTGGCATCTACGTCTCCGATTAACCTTCATATACATCAATAACGAAATATAACCTAACCTAACCCAACCTATCATCTCGGCGGGAATATTTGACAACATTCCTGGCGAGTTGGCCTCTACGTCTCCGCGGCATCTTTATATACATCAATAACGTAATATAACATAACCTAACCCAATCTAACATCTCGGCGGTAATATTTGACATCATTCCTGGCGAGTTGGCTTCTCCGTCTCCGTGGGACCTTTATATACATCAATAACGTAATATAACCTAAGCTAACCCAACCTAACATCTCGGCGGTAATATTTCACAACATTCCTGGCGAGTTGGCCTCTACGTCTCCGATTGACCTTCATATACATCAATAACGAAATATAACCTAACCTAACCCAACCTATCATCTCGGCGGGAATATTTGACAACATTCCTGGCGAGTTGGCCTCTACGTCTCCGCGGCATCTTTATATACATCAATAACGTAATATAACATAACCTAACCCAATCTAACATCTCGGCGGTAATATTTGAACACATTCCTGGCTTGCTGGCCTCTACGTCTCCGTGGGACCTTTATATACATCAATAAAGTAATATAACCTAACCAAATCCAACCTAACATCTCGGCGGTAATATTTGAACACATTCCTGGCTTGCTGGCCTCTACGTCTCCGTGGGACCTTTATATACATCAATAAAGTAATATAACCTAACCAAATCCAACCTAACATCTCGGCGGTAATATTTGAACACATTCCTGGCTTGTTGGCCTCTACGTCTCCGTGGGACCCTCATATACATCAATAACGTAATATAACCTAACCTAACCCAACCTAACATCTCGGCGGTAATATTTGACATCATTCCTGCCGTGTTCGCCTCTACGTCCCCGCGGGAACTTTATATACATCAATAACGTAATATAATCTAACCTAACCCAACCTATCATCTCGGCGGGAATATTTGACAACATTCCTGGCGAGTTGGCCTCTACGTCTCCGCGGCATCTTTATATACATCAATAACGTAATATAACATAACCTAACCCAATCTAACATCTCGGCGGTAATATTTGAACACATTCCTGGCTTGCTGGCCTCTACGTCTCCGTGGGACCTTTATATACATCAATAAAGTAATATAACCTAACCAAATCCAACCTAACATCTCGGCGGTAATATTTGACCACATTCCTGGCTTGTTGGCTTCTACGTCTCCGTGGGACCTTCATATACATCAATAACGTAATATAACCTAACCTAACCCAACCTAACTTCTCGGCGGTAATATTTGACCACATTCCTGTCTTGTTGGCATCTACGTCTCCGTGGGGCCTTTATATACATCAATAACTTAATATAACCTAACCTAACCCAACCTAACATCTCGGCGGTAATATTTGACCACATTCCTGGCTTGTTGGCCTCTGCGTCTCCGTGGGACCTTTATATACATCAATAACGTAATATAACCTAACGTAACCCAACCTAACATCTCCGGGGTAATATTTGACAACATACCTGGCGAGTTCGCGTCTACGTCTCCGTGGGACCTTTATATACATCAATACCGTAATATAAACTAACCTAACCCAACCTATCATCTCGGCGGTAATATTTGACAACATTCCTGGCGGGTTGGCCTCTAGGTCTCCGTTGGACCTTTATATACATCAATAACTTAATATAACCTAACCTAACCCAACCTAACATCTCGGCGGTAATATTTGACCACATTCCTGGCTTGTTGGCCTCTGCGTCTCCGTGGCACCTTTATATACATCAATAACGTAATATAACCTAACGTAACCCAACCTAACATCTCCGGGGTAATATTTGACAACATACCTGGCGAGTTCGCGTCTACGTCTCCGTGGGACCTTTATATACATTAATACCGTAATATAAACTAACCTAACCCAACCTAACATCTCGGCGGTAATATTTCACAACATTCCTGGCGAGTTGGCCTCTACGTCTCCGCGGCATCTTTATATACATCAATAACGTAATATAACATAACCTAACCCAATCTAACATCTCGGCGGTAATATTTGAACACATTCCTGGCTTGCTGGCCTCTACGTCTCCGTGGGACCTTTATATACATCAATAAAGTAATATAACCTAACCAAATCCAACCTAACATCTCGTAGGTAATATTTGACCACATTCCTGGCTTGTTGGCCTCTACGTCTCCGTGGGACTTTCATATACATCAATAACGTAATATAACCTAACCTAACCCAACCGAACACCTCGGCGGTAATATTTGAAAACATACCTGGGGAGTTGGCCTCTACGACTCCGCGGCATCTTTATATACATCAATAACGTAATATAACATAACCTAACCCAATCTAACATCTGGGCGGTAAAATTTGACCACATTCCTGGTTTGCTGGCCTCTACGTCTCCGTGGGACCTTTATATACATCAATAAAGTAATATAACATAACCTAACCCAATCTAACATCTCGGCGGTAATATTTGACCACATTCCTGGCTTGTTGGCCCCTACGTCTCCGTGGGACCTTCATATACATCAATAACGTAATATAACCTAACCTAACCCAATCTAACATCTCGGCGGTAATATTTGACAACATTCCTGGCGAGTTGGCCTCTACGCCTCCGTGGGACCTTTATATACATCAATAAATTAATATAACCTAACCTAACCCAACCTAACATCTCGGCGGTAATATTTGACCACATTCCTGTCTTGTTGGCATCTACGTCTCCCTGGGACCTTTATAGACATCAATAACGTAATATAACCTAACCTAACCCAACCTAACATCTCGGCCGTAATATTTGAAAACATACCTGGCGAGTTGGCCTCTACGTCTCCGTGGGAACATTATATACACCAATAAAGTAATATAACCTAACCAAATCCAACCCAACACCTCGGCGGTAATATTTGACAACATTCCTGTCGTGTTGGCCTCTACGTCTCCGCGGGAACTTTATATACATCAATAACGTAATATAACCTAACCTAACCCAATCTAACATCTCGGCGGTAATATTTGACCACATTCCTGGCTTGTTGGCCTCTACGTCTACGTTTGACCTTTATATACATCAATAACGTAATATTATATAACCTAACCCAACCTATCTTCTCGGCGGTAATATTTGACATCATTCCTGCCGAGTTCGCCTCTACGTCTCCGCGGGAACTTTATATACATCAATAACGTAATATAACCTAACCTAACCCAACCTATCATCTCGGCGGTAATATTTGACAACATTCCTGGCGAGTTGGCCTCTAGGTCTCCGTTGGACCTTTATATACATCAATAACGTAATATAACCTAACCTAACCCAACCTAACATCTCGGCGCTAATATTTGACCACATTCGTTTCTTGTTGGCATCTGCGTCTCCGTGGGACCTTTATATACATCAATAACGTAATATAACCTAACCTGACCCAACCGAACATCTCGGCGGTAATATTTGACCACATTCCTGTCTTGTTGGCCTCTACGTCTCCGTGGGAACTTTATATACATCAATAACGAAATATAACCTAACCTAACCCAACCTATCATCTCGGCGGTAATATTCGACAACGTACCTGGCGAATTTGGCCTCTACGTCTCCGTGGGACCTTTATATACATCAATAACGTAATACAACCTAACCTAACCCAACCTAACATCTCGGCGGTAATATTCGACAACATAACTGGCGTGTTGGCCTCTACGTCTCCGTGGGACCTTTATATACATCAATAACGTAATATAACCTAACCTAACCCAACCTAACATCTCGGCGGTAATATTTGACATCATTCCTGGCGAGTTGGCTTCTCCGTCTCCGTGGGACCTTTATATACATCAATAACGTAATATAACCTAACCTAACCCAATCTAACATGTCGGCGGTAATATTTCACAACATTCCTGGCGAGTTGGCATCTACGTCTCCCTGGGACCTTTATAGACATCAATAACGTAATATAACCTAACCTAACCCAACCTAACATCTCGGCGTTAATATTTGACCACATTCCTGTCTTGTTGGCCTCTACGTCTCCGTGGGACCTTTATATACATCAATAACGTAATATAACGTAACCTAACCCAACCTAACATCTCGGCGGTAATATTTGAAAACATACCTGGCGAGTTGGCCTCTACGTCTCCGTGGGACCCACATATACATCAATAACGTAATATAACCTAACCTAACCCAACCTAACATCTCGGCGGTAATATTTGACCACATTACTGTCTTGTTGGCATCTACGTCTCCGATTAACCTTCATATACATCAATAACGAAATATAACCTAACCTAACCCAACCTATCATCTCGGCGGGAATATTTGACAACATTCCTGGCGAGTTGGCCTCTACGTCTCCGCGGCATCTTTATATACATCAATAACGTAATATAACATAACCTAACCCAATCTAACATCTCGGCGGTAATATTTGACATCATTCCTGGCGAGTTGGCTTCTCCGTCTCCGTGGGACCTTTATATACATCAATAACGTAATATAACCTAAGCTAACCCAACCTAACATCTCGGCGGTAATATTTCACAACATTCCTGGCGAGTTGGCCTCTACGTCTCCGATTGACCTTCATATACATCAATAACGAAATATAACCTAACCTAACCCAACCTATCATCTCGGCGGGAATATTTGACAACATTCCTGGCGAGTTGGCCTCTACGTCTCCGCGGCATCTTTATATACATCAATAACGTAATATAACATAACCTAACCCAATCTAACATCTCGGCGGTAATATTTGAACACATTCCTGGCTTGCTGGCCTCTACGTCTCCGTGGGACCTTTATATACATCAATAAAGTAATATAACCTAACCAAATCCAACCTAACATCTCGGCGGTAATATTTGACATCATTCCTGCCGTGTTCGCCTCTACGTCCCCGCGGGAACTTTATATACATCAATAACGTAATATAATCTAACCTAACCCAACCTATCATCTCGGCGGGAATATTTGACAACATTCCTGGCGAGTTGGCCTCTACGTCTCCGCGGCATCTTTATATACATCAATAACGTAATATAATCTAACCTAACCCAACCTATCATCTCGGCGGGAATATTTGACAACATTCCTGGCGAGTTGGCCTCTACGTCACCGCGGCATCTTTATATACATCAATAACGTAATATAACATAACCTAACCTAAACTCTCATCTCGGCGGTAATATTTGACAACATTCCTGGCGAGTTGGCCTCTACGTCTCCGCGGCATCTTTATATACATCAATAACGTAATATAACATAACCTAACCCAATCTAACATCTCGGCGGTAATATTTGACCACATGCCTGTCTTGTTGGCCTCTACGTCTCCGTGGGACCTTTATATACATCAATGACGTAATATAACCTAACCTAACCCAACCTAACATCTCGGCGGTAATATTTGAC
Organism: Xylocopa violacea; assembly: GCA_963969225.1. Taxonomy (NCBI): domain Eukaryota; kingdom Metazoa; phylum Arthropoda; class Insecta; order Hymenoptera; family Apidae; genus Xylocopa; species Xylocopa violacea. The sequence goes on from CAXAJV010000087.1 coordinate 86,765, forward strand.
CACATTCCTGTCTTGTTGGCCTCTACGTCTCCGTGGGACCTTTATATACATCAATAACGAAATATAACCTAACCTAACCCAACCTATCATCTCGGCGGTAATATTCGACAACGTACCTGGCGAATTTGGCCTCTACGTCTACGTTTGACCTTTATATACATCAATAACGTAATATTATCTAACCTTTTTTTTTTTTTTTTTAACGTGGGGAAATCCTCATGGATACCTCGGAGTTCGGGGGAACTCCGAGGTTATGCCGGACTCTTACCGGCTAAAACCCCACGGTGGCCACCAACGACGCTACTGAGGGAGAGCCGGGATCTCTTACGAACGCGACCGGCTCCCCCTCAGCGTCTGGAGCCTCCCAGAAGAAGTCTGGGAGGCTCCCATCCCGAAAGGGAGAGGTCGCATCTAAGATGTGACCCCTCCCTCTCCCAAAGGATACCCCTGCAGCGACTTCAGGGCCACGTCCGAAGTCGCTGCACATCTCGGAGGGGTGGCGTGCAATGGTCGCGATGGGCCCCCGTCCATCACGACCGAGTCACCCCTCCGGACGGCCCCCCGCGCGGGTGACGGCCGTGGCGTACGCGGCTACGCCCCGGCCCGCGCGAGGGGCTGTCACCCCCCGGAGACTGAGTCCCCTATGGGCGCCCGGCGATGTCCACACGGTGGACATCCCCCGGCGCCGGTGGAGGGCGGCGCCGCCTTCGTCGCCGCCGTTGACGGGAGGGATCGCTAACTTCGCGATCCCTCTCCGCCGCCTCCTTCGCCCGCATGACGCCCTCGCAGAAGGCCGCCATAGCCCGCCAGGATCTGGCATCCTCTACCATCCGTCTAAGTACGGATGGCAATGCCAGATCCTGGCCCACCTCGCTCCGGAGGACACGACGCCGCACCTCCCACGCTGGACAAAACTCCAGTGTGTGCTGCGCCGTGTCCCTCTGGTCACCACAGTGGTGACACGCCGCCGTGGCTTCCCGTCCTATCCGGCGCAGGTACTCACCGAAGCATCCGTGCCCGGTGAGGACCTGCGTGGTCCGGTAGGATAGCCCTCGGCTTCGGCTCACCCATCTATCGAGGATGGGCAATACCGCCCCGACGGTCCGGTGACTCCCATGGGTGGCGCGAAGTCGCTCCTCCCACTTGGCCACCAAAGACCGCCAGGCCCAGGCTCTGACCGCCTCCTCCGACTGGGGTGAGACATCCTGGCAGAGACGAAGGTGTCCGTAGACAAACGCTTCGCGCTCCGCCAGGAGCTCCAGGGGTGGTAACCCTGCCAGAGTTCCCGCCGCCTCATGAGACACCGTGCGGTATCCCCTGATCACCCTGATGGCAAGGCGCCGCCAAACACTGCGAAGCAGTGCCCGGCTGCGCCGGTTGGCCATCAGGGCGTCCGCCCAGATCGGGGCTCCATATAGTGCCATCGACCGCACGATGCCCGCATAAAGGCGGCGTACCCTCGCGTCCGGACCCCCCAGGTTGGGCAGCAAGCGACCCAAGCTGGCCGCCGCTTTTTCCAACCTGGGTGCCAGGAGCGCGAAGTGGCGCCCAAAAGCCCAGGAGCCGTCCAGGTGAAGTCCGAGATATTTTATCGCGGGCTTCACCTGGATGCGGGTGTCCCCTACTCGGATCCAGGTATCGGCGAGTGACCTCCCATTTCGACGGAGGAGATGACGGTCCAAGAACCACATCGCCTCCGTCTTGTGAGGAGCCAGCTCCAAACCCATACCCCGAATCAGGGAAGCCACGGTGGCCACTCCCACCTCGGCGCGCCGGACGATCCTCCCGCTGGTACGCCCACCGGCTACCAACACGGTATCGTCAGCGTAGCAGACTACGCTGACACCGGTGGGAAGGAGGACCCGCAGCGCCGCGTCGTACCCCACGTCCCACAGGAGGGGTCCCAAAACTGACCCCTGGGGTACGCCGCGACTAATCTCCCTCGTGCAGGTGTTTCCACCCCGGCCCACGTACTCGACGCACCTGCCGCTAAGGTAGGAGCCGACCGCCACCCGCAGGTATTGAGGGACTCCATGCCGTTCGAGTCCCCTGCGGATGGCCTCCCAAGAGAGGGAGTTGAAGGCATTGACGATGTCCAAGGACACCGCCAATGCCATCCCTCCCCGGGCAGTAGCCGAGCCCGCCAAGGTACGAACCCGATCGATCGCGTCGATCGTGGACCGCCCCCGGCGGAAGCCGAACTGGCACTCGGCCAGGTCGGGTCCTACCCGCTCCAGGTGCCTGGTGAGTCGGGAAGCCACGATTCTCTCGTAGAGCTTCCCGATCTCATCCAGGAGCACGATGGGTCGATAGCCCGAGGGAGATTCAGCGTCCCGGCCCTCCTTCCGCAGGAGGACCAGGCGTCCGAGCCGCCACCGAGATGGGAACGTCCCCGACTTCAGGATGGCTGTAAAAAGCCTCCGAAGTCGGGGACCCAGAACGCGCAGTGCCAAGACCAGCACGCGGCCGGGGACGCCGTCGGGACCCGGAGCCGTATTCCGAGCCCCGAGACGTCTCACCGCCCCGGCCAACTCCTCCTCCGTAACCTCCAGCCCCGCGGACCACCCGTCCACCTGAGTCGGGAAGGCGGCCGATGCGCTCCCAGATGGGAACAACGCATCGACCACCTCTCCGAGAAGCCGGGGTTCCATCGTCTCGGTCACCGGGGGGCCATAAGCCCTAAGCTTGTTTAGGACAAGCCTATATGGACGCCCCCACGGATCCCGATCCAACGAACGAAGAAGTCCGTCCCAAGCGCTGGTCTTGGCCCTCCCGATGGCCTGTTGCAGCTGAACCGTCAGCTGACGATATTCAGCGTACAACAGGGCCGTCCGTGCCTCGTCCCGACGTCTCCTCCTCCGAGACCTGGTGTACCGGCGTCGCGCCGTCGCGCAACTCGCTCGTAGCCGCGCGATGTCGTCCGACCACCAGTACACCGGCCTCCGGGGCGGAAGTCGACCGGCCCTCGGCATCGCCGTCCTGCAGATTGCAGTCAGGGCGCCATCGAACCAGTCGGCCTCCGCCTCCACGTCGGTGACGGGCTCGGCCGACGGCTCCGACCAAGCCACGGCATGGACGGCAGCCATCAGGGCGTCCTCGTCAAGGGCTCTGAGAGCCCACCTCCTTCGCTGCTGGCGTGGACCAGCTTGGCGGCCCGGGGCGGTCCCGGAGACTTCTATCCGAACGTACCAGTGATCGGATAGAGTCTCCGTGGACTCGTCCACCGTCCACCCCGTGACCCGCGGTACGGCGGCAGGGGAAGCCCATGAAAGATCCACGATGCTTGTACCCTGCCATCGCACGCACGTACTGGTCGATCCTCGGTTGAGCAACCGAAGATCGAGACCAGCAGCCCACTCCAAAACCGTCTCGCCCCTCGCGTCCGTCCTGGGGGACCCCCATGCCGAAGCATGTGCGTTGAAGTCCCCCAAGACGAGTACCTGGCGGGCCGAGAACTGGGACAAAAAGTTCCCAAGCCCGTCCAGATACTCCTCGAACGACTCTAGGGGCCAGCGCGGTGGAGCATAGGTCCCCACCAGCACGAAGCCCGCCCAGTCCACAGCCACGAAGCCCCGTCCATCGCCCAAAAACGCGAACGGCGGAACCCGCGAGGCCGCAGCCTGAGCTATGGCCACCGACCCTTCGCGATCCCCGACCCAGGACGGTCGGTCGGGGATCACGAAGGGTTCAGCGACCACCGCAACGTCAACCCCGCCCGCCATAAGACCCTCGACCAAGAGATCGTGGGCTCGGCGGGCGTGGTTGACGTTCGCCTGGAGGACTCTGGTCGGGGGGAAGTTTATGCCATATCCATGGCCTCCCCCCGGCCAGAGTCCTCCGCCGGGGTAACAATGCCCCCGGCCTCCTTCACCCCCTTAGTGCTCCCTCCCGGCGGCCCACCCTTCACACCCCCCTTCGGTGGCTGCGGCGCCCTCGTCCCCATGCGCCCCTTCCGCGTCGGGGGGTTACACTTAACCCCCCCGAGTCTGTGGTCGGCCGGTCGCCCCAAGTCCGCACACAGCGGACAGTGGGGGGCGGCCGCCCGACATACATTCGCCCGGTGACCGGGGGAACCGCAGTTGTAACAACGGTCGCCCCGGTCAACTTCGGCAGAACATTGCTGCCGTACGTGCCCCTTAACCAGACAGCGATAACACTGCTGGGGACGAGGTTTCAGGGCCTCCACCTTGGCCCTGCACCAACCCACCTTTATCCACCCCAAGGTTGCCGCTTTACGAGCGGCCACCAAGGGGCATTGGATCCATAGTGTTCCTAGTCCCAGGGGTGAGGACCTTATTTCACCGGTCCTCACCTCCGCGGCCAGGCACCCTGCCGCCGCAGCCACCGACTCCGCCACCTCAGATGAGGTGACGGAGTCGTCGAGCCCACTCACTCTCAACTCCGCCCTCTTGGAAGGGCATGAGACCCGGATCTCGGTGTCCGCCAAGGCCACCCTTAATTTATCTGCTAAGAGGGCGGCCTTTGCCGCCTTCTCAGGACCGGGGATTTCCAACAGGAAACCCCCAGTCCTTGCACGCCTTGGGCGCACCTCCTCGATCCCTAACTCGCTCAGGGAGACCCTCTGCCGAGCCGCGACCAGGATCTCTTGATAAGATCCTTTGCTACCCGACGGCAGCGTAAGGGCCACAGCCGCGGCTCGAGGGGGCCTCCCGAGCTTGACGGGCACCTTGGCGGACACAGAGGTCCCCTGCATCCGATTCTTCGCAGCCCGCTGCGCCCTCCGCCCGACCACCTTAGACCAGGACATCTCGCCCTGAGGCGACCCACCAGATGATGGGCCCGCTGTCGGTACCTTTAGTGCCTCTATCGTTTCCCTCCGCCCGGAAACCGAGCGGCGGCGAACCACCTCCTTCGAGGAAGAAGTCCCAGCAGCGGGAGGCTTAAACGCCTCCGCCTTCTTCTTCTTCTTCTTCCTCTTCTTCTTCCCCATCACCTCCCCATCCTCCTTACCACCCCCACTCGCAGGAGTGGGGGCAGTGACGGCCGCGGTTTGGGACGAAGGGGAAGACGAAGTCCCCTTAAACCTCGCCATATAGGCCGACAACTTTTCGTCGACGATGCGGGCGACTGTGTCTGCGAGGGACACCATGTCGACCGCACCGCCGACTTTATCAATATCCGCCCTAGGCGCCGGAGGCGGAGTTCGCCTCTCCAGATCCTTAATGCGGCCCCGTAGGGCCGCATTTTCGGCCTTCAAAGACTCCAATTCCCCCCTCAGGGCGGATAAGTCCGCCCTAACTTCGGGTCCTTCCCGTGCGGTGGAGTTCGTAGACTCCAGCGCGCTTTGCACAAGTGCGCACAAAGTGCGCGCACTTTCGCGCAATCGTCGCGCGAACACGCCTTTGAGGTTGGTGGACCTGGCAGCCACCCATTCGACGCGGTTCATTGCCGCGAGGGCTTCTCTTCCCAACTCTGTAGAGGGGATGCCCCTGAACTCCATTGCATACTCCTCTACTGAGGGGATATGTTTGGCCGCCTTGCTTGGCGGCGGGGCCGGATCGTCGGCCCTAAGAATTTTCTCCTCCTCCTCCAGTCGCAGCTTCTTCAGCTCCGTCTGGAGGAGTTTTTCCTTGGCCGCCTGCAGGCCCAGATATTCGCCCGTTGTCAGGGGGCGTCCCCTCTTCCTGGCCGGTCCCGACCCAGCAACCCTCAGAGACGACCACGACACATCAGTGTCGCAGTCGTGGTCCGAGGGGGCCGGAGAGGCCGCCCTGGACGTTACGGACCCCACCGAGAATGGGGATCCCGCCCTCGATGGACGTGCCGATGGCACCTTCGAGGGGTCCGGATGTGTGCTCCCAACCCCCTCTCCGCTGTAGGTAGAAGAAAGGGACCACCCATCCGGGTTATGCCGCCCTTCCCTCCCTTCTCTTCCAGAATGGAGCGACTCCGAGGCCAGCGCTCCGGACCTCCCAGCGGCGCCTCGTGAAGAGGCAAGCCTCTCCACAGAGACGACCACTGGACGCACCGGCGCCGGCATCGAAGTGCCAGCTCCATCGCCCCTCCCACACCTACTCCCCCCCAATCCGGTTTTATCAAAAGAATCCATACGAATCCCACGAGTAGTGTCGGAACAAACCCGTCACCCCCGGCAGAGCCGCGTACCGGGGGAAGGCATTTATACACCCGGGGGGCGCCAGGTACCCCGGGGTTGGTCCGCTCAGCACCGATGCACCCACCGGCCACACCCAGCCGCGAAGGACTGAGCGCGTCCCCTCGCCGCGGACCGAAACTTGAGACAGAGACTTTTTATAGAGGTTTATCCCCTCGCGGGCCGGCCGGTTAAGGCAAGCCCCCCGTTCCGGCGAAACATGACCACCGGTCTACGGTATAATATTATCTAACCTAACCCAACCTATCATCTCGGCGGTAATATTTGTCATCATTCCTGCCGAGTTCGCCTCTACGTCTCCGCGGGAACTTTATATACATCAATAACGTAATATAACCTAACCTAACCCAACCTATCATCTCGGCGGTAATATTTGACAACATTCCTGGCGAGTTGGCCTCTAGGTCTCCGTTGGACCTTTATATACATCAATAACGTAATATAACCTAACCTAACCCAACCTAACATCTCGGCGCTAATATTTGACCACATTCGTTTCTTGTTGGCATCTGCGTCTCCGTGGGACCTTTATATACATCAATAACGTAATATAACCTAACCTGACCCAACCGAACATCTCGGCGGTAATATTTGACCACATTCCTGTCTTGTTGGCCTCTACGTCTCCGTGGGAACTTTATATACATCAATAACGAAATATAACCTAACCTAACCCAACCTATCATCTCGGCGGTAATATTCGACAACGTACCTGGCGAATTTGGCCTCTACGTCTCCGTGGGACCTTTATATACATCAATAACGTAATACAACCTAACCTAACCCAACCTAACATCTCGGCGGTAATATTCGACAACATAACTGGCGTGTTGGCCTCTACGTCTCCGTGGGACCTTTATATACATCAATAACGTAATATAACCTAACCTGACCCAACCTAACATCTCGGCGGTAATATTTGACATCATTCCTGGCGAGTTGGCCTCTACGTCTCCGCGGCATCTTTATATACATCAATAACGTAATATAACATAACCTAACCCAATCTAACATCTCGGCGGTAATATTTGAACACATTCCTGGCTTGCTGGCCTCTACGTCTCCGTGGGACCTTTATATACATCAATAAAGTAATATAACCTAACCAAATCCAACCTAACATCTCGTAGGTAATATTTGACCACATTCCTGGCTTGTTGGCCTCTACGTCTCCGTGGGACCTTCATATACATCAATAACGTAATATAACCTAACCTAACCCAACCGAACACCTCGGCGGTAATATTTGAAAACATACCTGGGGAGTTGGCCTCTACGTCTCCGCGGCATCTTTATATACATCAATAACGTAATATAACATAACCTAACCCAATCTAACATCTCGGCGGTAAAATTTGACCACATTCCTGGTTTGCTGGCCTCTACGTCTCCGTGGGACCTTTATATACATCAATAAAGTAATATAACATAACCTAACCCAATCTAACATCTCGGCGGTAATATTTGACCACATTCCTGGCTTGTTGGCCCCTACGTCTCCGTGGGACCTTCATATACATCAATAACGTAATATAACCTAACCTAACCCAATCTAACATCTCGGCGGTAATATTTGACAACATTCCTGGCGAGTTGGCCTCTACGCCTCCGTGGGACCTTTATATACATCAATAAATTAATATAACCTAACCTAACCCAACCTAACATCTCGGCGGTAATATTTGACCACATTCCTGTCTTGTTGGCATCTACGTCTCCCTGGGACCTTTATAGACATCAATAACGTAATATAACCTAACCTAACCCAACCTAACATCTCGGCGTTAATATTTGACCACATTCCTGTCTTGTTGGCCTCTACGTCTCCGTGGGACCTTTATATACATCAATAACGTAATATAACGTAACCTAACCCAACCTAACATCTCGGCGGTAATATTTGAAAACATACCTGGCGAGTTGGCCTCTACGTCTCCGTGGGAACATTATATACACCAATAAAGTAATATAACCTAACCAAATCCAACCTAACATCTCGGCGGTAATATTTGACCACATACCTGGCGAGTTGGCCTCTACGTCTCCGTGGGACCTTCATATACATCAATAACGTATTATAACCTAACCAAACCCAATCTAACATCTCGGCGGTAATATTTGAACACATTCCTGGCTTGCTGGCCTCTACGTCTCCGTGGGACCTTTATATACATCAATAGAGTAATATAACCTAACCAAATCCAACCTAACATCTCGGCGGTAATATTTGACCACATTCCTGGCTTGTTGGCCCCTACGTCTCCGTGGGACCCACATATACATCAATAACGTAATATAACATAACCTAACCCAACCTAACATCTCGGCGGTAATATTTGACCACATTCCTGTCTTGTTGGCATCTACGTCTCCGATTGACCTTCATATACATCAATAACGAAATATAACCTAACCTAACCCAACCTATCATCTCGGCGGGAATATTTGACAACATTCCTGGCGAGTTGGCCTCTACGTCTCCGCGGCATCTTTATATACATCAATAACGTAATATAACATAACATAACCCAATCTAACATCTCGGCGGTAATATTTGACATCATTCCTGGCGAGTTGGCTTCTCCGTCTCCGTGGGACCTTTATATAGATCAATAACGTAATATAACCTAACCTAACCCAACCTAACATCTCGGCGGTAATATTTCACAACATTCCTGGCGAGTTGGCCTCTACGTCTCCGATTGACCTTCATATACATCAATAACGAAATATAACCTAACCTAACCCAACCTATCATCTCGGCGGGAATATTTGACAACATTCCTGGCGAGTTGGCCTCTACGTCTCCGCGACATCTTTATATACATCAATAACGTAATATAACATAACCTAACCCAATCTAACATCTCGGCGGTAATATTTGAACACATTCCTGGCTTGCTGGCCTCTACGTCTCCGTGGGACCTTTATATACATCTATAACGTAACATAACCTAACCTAACCTAAACTATCATCTCGGCGGTAATATTTGACAACATTCCTGGCGAGTTGGCCTCTACGTCTCCGCGGCATCTTTATATACATCAATAACGTAATATAACATAACCTAACCCAATCTAACATCTCGGCGGTAATATTTGACCACATTCCTGTCTTGTTGGCCTCTACGTCTCCGTGGGACCTTTATATACATCTATGACGTAATATAACCTAACCTAACCCAACCTAACATCTCGGCGGTAATATTCGACAACGTACCTGGCGAATTTGGCCTCTACGTCTCCGTGGGACCTTTATATACATCAATAACGTAATACAACCTAACCTGACCCAACTTAACATCTCGGCGGTAATATTCGACAACATAACTGGCGTGTTGGCCTCTACGTCTCCGTGGGACCTTTATATACATCAATAACGTAATATAACCTAACCTAACCCAACCTATCATCTCGGCGGTAATATTTGACAACATTCCTGTCGTGTTGGCCTCTACGTCTCCGCGGGAACTTTATATACATCAATAACGTAATATAACCTAACCTAACCCAATCTAACATCTCGGCGGTAATATTTGACCACATTCCTGGCTTGTTGGCCTCTACGTCTCCGCGGGAACTTTATATACATCAATAACGAAATATAACCTAACCTAACCCAACCTATCATCTCGGCGGTAATATTCGACAACGTACCTGGCGAATTTGGCCTCTACGTCTCCGTGGGACCTTTATATACATCAATAACGTAATACAACCTAACCTAACCCAACCTAACATCTCGGCGGTAATATTCGACAACATAACTGGCGTGTTGGCATCTACGTCTCCGTGGGACCTTTATATACATCAATAACGTAATATAACCTAACCTAACCCAACCTAACGTCTCGGCGGTAATATTTGACATCATTCCTGGCGAGTTGGCTTCTCCGTCTCCGTGGGATCTTTATATACATCAATAACGTAATATAACCTAACCTAACCCAACCTAATATCTCGGCGGTAATATTTCACAACATTCCTGGCGAGTTGGCCTCTAGGTCTCCGTTTGACCTTCATATACATCAATAACGTAATATAACCTAACCTAACCCAACCTATCATCTCGGCGGGAATATTTGACAACATTCCTGGCGAGTTGGCCTCTACGTCTCCGCGGCATCTTTATATACATCAATAACGTAATATAACATAACCTAACCCAATCTAACATCTCGGCGGTAATATTTGACATCATTCCTGGCGAGTTGGCTTCTCCGTCTCCGTGGGACCTTTATATACATCAATAACGTAATATAACCTAAGCTAACCCAACCTAACATCTCGGCGGTAATATTTCACAACATTCCTGGCGAGTTGGCCTCTACGTCTCCGATTGACCTTCATATACATCAATAACGAAATATAACCTAACCTAACCCACCCTATCATCTCGGCGGGAATATTTGACAACATTCCTGGCGAGTTGGCCTCTACGTCTCCGCGGCATCTTTATATACATCAATAACGTAATATAACATAACCTAACCCAATCTAACATCTCGGCGGTAATATTTGAACACATTCCTGGCTTGCTGGCCTCTACGTCTCCGTGGGACCTTTATATACATCAATAAAGTAATATAACCTAACCAAATCCAACCTAACATCTCGGCGGTAATATTTGACATCATTCCTGCCGTGTTCGCCTCTACGTCCCCGCGGGAACTTTATATACATCAATAACGTAATATAATCTAACCTAACCCAACCTATCATCTCGGCGGGAATATTTGACAACATTCCTGGCGAGTTGGCCTCTACGTCTCCGCGGCATCTTTATATACATCAATAACGTAATATAATCTAACCTAACCCAACCTATCATCTCGGCGGGAATATTTGACAACATTCCTGGCGAGTTGGCCTCTACGTCACCGCGGCATCTTTATATACATCAATAACGTAATATAACATAACCTAACCTAAACTCTCATCTCGGCGGTAATATTTGACAACATTCCTGGCGAGTTGGCCTCTACGTCTCCGCGGCATCTTTATATACATCAATAACGTAATATAACATAACCTAACCCAATCTAACATCTCGGCGGTAATATTTGACCACATGCCTGTCTTGTTGGCCTCTACGTCTCCGTGGGACCTTTATATACATCAATGACGTAATATAACCTAACCTAACCCAACCTAACATCTCGGCGGTAATATTTGACCACATTCCTGTCTTGTTGGCCTCTACGTCTCCGTGGGACCTTTATATACATCAATAACGAAATATAACCTAACCTAACCCAACCTATCATCTCGGCGGTAATATTCGACAACGTACCTGGCGAATTTGGCCTCTACGTCTACGTTTGACCTTTATATACATCAATAACGTAATATTATCTAACCTAACCCAACCTATCATCTCGGCGGTAATATTTGATATCATTCCTGCCGAGTTCGCCTCTACGTCCCCGCGGGAACTTTATATACATCAATAACGTAATATAACCTAACCTAACCCAACCTATCATCTCGGCGGGAATATTTGACAACATTCCTGGCGAGTTGGCCTCTACGTCTCCGCGGCATCTTTATATACATCAATAACGTAATATAATCTAACCTAACCCAACCTATCATCTCGGCGGGAATATTTGACAACATTCCTGGCGAGTTGGCCTCTACGTCACCGCGGCATCTTTATATACATCAATAACGTAATATAACATAACCTAACCTAAACTCTCATCTCGGCGGTAATATTTGACAACATTCCTGGCGAGTTGGCCTCTACGTCTCCGCGGCATCTTTATATACATCAATAACGTAATATAACATAACCTAACCCAATCTAACATCTCGGCGGTAATATTTGACCACATGCCTGTCTTGTTGGCCTCTACGTCTCCGTGGGACCTTTATATACATCAATGACGTAATATAACCTAACCTAACCCAACCTAACATCTCGGCGGTAATATTTGACCACATTCCTGTCTTGTTGGCCTCTACGTCTCCGTGGGACCTTTATATACATCAATAACGAAATATAACCTAACCTAACCCAACCTATCATCTCGGCGGTAATATTCGACAACGTACCTGGCGAATTTGGCCTCTACGTCTACGTTTGACCTTTATATACATCAATAACGTAATATTATCTAACCTAACCCAACCTATCATCTCGGCGGTAATATTTGATATCATTCCTGCCGAGTTCGCCTCTACGTCCCCGCGGGAACTTTATATACATCAATAACGTAATATAACCTAACCTAACCCAACCTAACATCTCGGCGGTAATATTTGACCACATTCCTGGCTTGTTGGACTCTACGTCTCCGTGGGACCTTTATATACATCAATAACGTAATACAACCTAACCTGACCCAACCTAACATCTCGGCGGTAATATTCGACAACATAACTGGCGTGTTGGCCTCTACGTCTCCGTGGGACCTTTATATACATCAATAACGTAATATAACCTAACCTAACCCAACCTATCATCTCGGCGGTAATATTTGACAACATTCCTGTGGTGTTGGCCTCTACGTCTCCGCGGGAACTTTATATACATCAATAACGTAATATAACCTAACCTAACCCAATCTAACATCTCGGCGGTAATATTTGACCACATTTTCTGGCTTGTTGGCCTCTACGTCTCCGCGGGAACTTTATATACATCAATAACGTAATATAACCTAACCTAACCAACCTAACATCTCGGCGGTAATATTTGACCACATTCCTGTCTTGTTGGCCTCTACGTCTCCGTGGGACCCTTATATACATCAATAACGAAATATTACCTAACCTAACCCAACCTATCATCTCGGCGGTAATATTCGACAACGTACCTGGCGAATTTGGCCTCTACGTCCACGTTTGACCTTTATATACATCAATAACGTAATATTATCTAACCTAACCCAACCTATCATCTCGGCGGTAATATTTGTCATCATTCCTGCCGAGTTCGCCTCTACGTCTCCGCGGGAACTTTATATACATCAATAACGTAATATAACCTAACCTAACCCAACCTATCATCTCGGCGGTAATATTTGACAACATTCCTGGCGAGTTGGCCTCTACGTCTCCGCGGCATCTTTATATACATCAATAACGTAATATAACATAACCTAACCCAATCTAACATCTCGGCGGTAATATTTGAACACATTCCTGGCTTGCTGGCCTCTACGTCTCCGTGGGACCTTTATATACATCAATAAAGTAATATAACCTAACCAAATGCAACCTAACATCTCGTAGGTAATATTTGACCACATTCCTGGCTTGTTGGCCTCTACGTCTCCGTGGGACCTTCATATACATCAATAACGTAATATAACCTAACCTAACCCAACCGAACACCTCGGCGGTAATATTTGAAAACATACCTGGGGAGTTGGCCTCTACGTCTCCGCGGCATCTTTATATACATCAATAACGTAATATAACATAACCTAACCCAATCTAACATCTCGGCGGTAAAATTTGACCACATTCCTGGTTTGCTGGCCTCTACGTCTCCGTGGGACCTTTATATACATCAGTAAAGTAATATAACATAACCTAACCCAATCTAACATCTCGGCGGTAATATTTGACCACATTCCTGGCTTGTTGGCCCCTACGTCTCCGTGGGACCTTCATATACATCAATAACGTAATATAACCTAACCTAACCCAATCTAACATCTCGGCGGTAATATTTGACAACATTCCTGGCGAGTTGGCCTCTACGCCTCCGTGGGACCTTTATATACATCAATAAATTAATATAACCTAACCTAACCCAACCTAACATCTCGGCGGTAATATTTGACCACATTCCTGTCTTGTTGGCATCTACGTCTCCCTGGGACCTTTATAGACATCAATAACGTAATATAACCTAACCTAACCCAACCTAACATCTCGGCGTTAATATTTGACCACATTCCTGTCTTGTTGGCCTCTACGTCTCCGTGGGACCTTTATATACATCAATAACGTAATATAACGTAACCTAACCCAACCTAACATCTCGGCGGTAATATTTGAAAACATACCTGGCGAGTTGGCCTCTACGTCTCCGTGGGAACATTATATACACCAATAAAGTAATATAACCTAACCAAATCCAACCTAACATCTCGGCGGTAATATTTGACCACATTCCTGGCTTGTTGGCCTCTACGTCTCCGCGGGAACTTTATATACATCAATAACGTAATATAACCTAACCTAACCAACCTATCATCTCGGCGGGAATATTTGACAACATTCCTGGCGAGTTGGCCTCTACGTCTCCGCGGCATCTTTATATACATCAATAACGTAATATAACATAACCTAACCCAATCTAACATCTCGGCGGTAATATTTGACATCATTCCTGGCGAGTTGGCTTCTCCGTCTCCGTGGGACCTTTATATACATCAATAACGTAATATAACCTAAGCTAACCCAACCTAACATCTCGGCGGTAATATTTCACAACATTCCTGGCGAGTTGGCCTCTACGTCTCCGATTGACCTTCATATACATCAATAACGAAATATAACCTAACCTAACCCACCCTATCATCTCGGCGGGAATATTTGACAACATTCCTGGCGAGTTGGCCTCTACGTCTCCGCGGCATCTTTATATACATCAATAACGTAATATAACATAACCTAACCCAATCTAACATCTCGGCGGTAATATTTGAACACATTCCTGGCTTGCTGGCCTCTACGTCTCCGTGGGACCTTTATATACATCAATAAAGTAATATAACCTAACCAAATCCAACCTAACATCTCGGCGGTAATATTTGACATCATTCCTGCCGTGTTCGCCTCTACGTCCCCGCGGGAACTTTATATACATCAATAACGTAATATAATCTAACCTAACCCAACCTATCATCTCGGCGGGAATATTTGACAACATTCCTGGCGAGTTGGCCTCTACGTCTCCGCGGCATCTTTATATACATCAATAACGTAATATAATCTAACCTAACCCAACCTATCATCTCGGCGGGAATATTTGACAACATTCCTGGCGAGTTGGCCTCTACGTCACCGCGGCATCTTTATATACATCAATAACGTAATATAACATAACCTAACCTAAACTCTCATCTCGGCGGTAATATTTGACAACATTCCTGGCGAGTTGGCCTCTACGTCTCCGCGGCATCTTTATATACATCAATAACGTAATATAACATAACCTAACCCAATCTAACATCTCGGCGGTAATATTTGACCACATGCCTGTCTTGTTGGCCTCTACGTCTCCGTGGGACCTTTATATACATCAATGACGTAATATAACCTAACCTAACCCAACCTAACATCTCGGCGGTAATATTTGACCACATTCCTGTCTTGTTGGCCTCTACGTCTCCGTGGGACCTTTATATACATCAATAACGAAATATAACCTAACCTAACCCAACCTATCATCTCGGCGGTAATATTCGACAACGTACCTGGCGAATTTGGCCTCTACGTCTACGTTTGACCTTTATATACATCAATAACGTAATATTATCTAACCTAACCCAACCTATCATCTCGGCGGTAATATTTGATATCATTCCTGCCGAGTTCGCCTCTACGTCCCCGCGGGAACTTTATATACATCAATAACGTAATATAACCTAACCTAACCCAACCTAACATCTCGGCGGTAATATTTGACCACATTCCTGGCTTGTTGGACTCTACGTCTCCGTGGGACCTTTATATACATCAATAACGTAATACAACCTAACCTGACCCAACCTAACATCTCGGCGGTAATATTCGACAACATAACTGGCGTGTTGGCCTCTACGTCTCCGTGGGACCTTTATATACATCAATAACGTAATATAACCTAACCTAACCCAACCTATCATCTCGGCGGTAATATTTGACAACATTCCTGTGGTGTTGGCCTCTACGTCTCCGCGGGAACTTTATATACATCAATAACGTAATATAACCTAACCTAACCCAATCTAACATCTCGGCGGTAATATTTGACCACATTCCTGGCTTGTTGGCCTCTACGTCTCCGCGGGAACTTTATATACATCAATAACGTAATATAACCTAACCTAACCAACCTAACATCTCGGCGGTAATATTTGACCACATTCCTGTCTTGTTGGCCTCTACGTCTCCGTGGGACCCTTATATACATCAATAACGAAATATTACCTAACCTAACCCAACCTATCATCTCGGCGGTAATATTCGACAACGTACCTGGCGAATTTGGCCTCTACGTCCACGTTTGACCTTTATATACATCAATAACGTAATATTATCTAACCTAACCCAACCTATCATCTCGGCGGTAATATTTGTCATCATTCCTGCCGAGTTCGCCTCTACGTCTCCGCGGGAACTTTATATACATCAATAACGTAATATAACCTAACCTAACCCAACCTATCATCTCGGCGGTAATATTTGACAACATTCCTGGCGAGTTGGCCTCTACGTCTCCGCGGCATCTTTATATACATCAATAACGTAATATAACATAACCTAACCCAATCTAACATCTCGGCGGTAATATTTGAACACATTCCTGGCTTGCTGGCCTCTACGTCTCCGTGGGACCTTTATATACATCAATAAAGTAATATAACCTAACCAAATGCAACCTAACATCTCGTAGGTAATATTTGACCACATTCCTGGCTTGTTGGCCTCTACGTCTCCGTGGGACCTTCATATACATCAATAACGTAATATAACCTAACCTAACCCAACCGAACACCTCGGCGGTAATATTTGAAAACATACCTGGGGAGTTGGCCTCTACGTCTCCGCGGCATCTTTATATACATCAATAACGTAATATAACATAACCTAACCCAATCTAACATCTCGGCGGTAAAATTTGACCACATTCCTGGTTTGCTGGCCTCTACGTCTCCGTGGGACCTTTATATACATCAATAAAGTAATATAACATAACCTAACCCAATCTAACATCTCGGCGGTAATATTTGACCACATTCCTGGCTTGTTGGCCCCTACGTCTCCGTGGGACCTTCATATACATCAATAACGTAATATAACCTAACCTAACCCAATCTAACATCTCGGCGGTAATATTTGACAACATTCCTGGCGAGTTGGCCTCTACGCCTCCGTGGGACCTTTATATACATCAATAAATTAATATAACCTAACCTAACCCAACCTAACATCTCGGCGGTAATATTTGACCACATTCCTGTCTTGTTGGCATCTACGTCTCCCTGGGACCTTTATAGACATCAATAACGTAATATAACCTAACCTAACCCAACCTAACATCTCGGCGTTAATATTTGACCACATTCCTGTCTTGTTGGCCTCTACGTCTCCGTGGGACCTTTATATACATCAATAACGTAATATAACGTAACCTAACCCAACCTAACATCTCGGCGGTAATATTTGAAAACATACCTGGCGAGTTGGCCTCTACGTCTCCGTGGGAACATTATATACACCAATAAAGTAATATAACCTAACCAAATCCAACCTAACATCTCGGCGGTAATATTTGACCACATTCCTGGCTTGTTGGCCTCTACGTCTCCGCGGGAACTTTATATACATCAATAACGTAATATAACCTAACCTAACCAACCTAACATCTCGGCGGTAATATTTGACCACATTCCTGTCTTGTTGGCCTCTACGTCTCCGTGGGACCCTTATATACATCAATAACGAAATATAACCTAACCTAACCCAACCTATCATCTCGGCGGTAATATTCGACAACGTACCTGGCGAATTTGGCCTCTACGTCCACGTTTGACCTTTATATACATCAATAACGTAATATTATCTAACCTAACCCAACCTATCATCTCGGCGGTAATATTTGTCATCATTCCTGCCGAGTTCGCCTCTACGTCTCCGCGGGAACTTTATATACATCAATAACGTAATATAACCTAACCTAACCCAACCTATCATCTCGGCGGTAATATTTGACAACATTCCTGGCGAGTTGGCCTCTACGTCTCCGCGGCATCTTTATATACATCAATAACGTAATATAACATAACCTAACCCAATCTAACATCTCGGCGGTAATATTTGAACACATTCCTGGCTTGCTGGCCTCTACGTCTCCGTGGGACCTTTATATACATCAATAAAGTAATATAACCTAACCAAATCCAACCTAACATCTCGTAGGTAATATTTGACCACATTCCTGGCTTGTTGGCCTCTACGTCTCCGTGGGACCTTCATATACATCAATAACGTAATATAACCTAACCTAACCCAACCGAACACCTCGGCGGTAATATTTGAAAACATACCTGGGGAGTTGGCCTCTACGTCTCCGCGGCATCTTTATATACATCAATAACGTAATATAACATAACCTAACCCAATCTAACATCTCGGCGGTAAAATTTGACCACATTCCTGGTTTGCTGGCCTCTACGTCTCCGTGGGACCTTTATATACATCAATAAAGTAATATAACATAACCTAACCCAATCTAACATCTCGGCGGTAATATTTGACCACATTCCTGGCTTGTTGGCCCCTACGTCTCCGTGGGACCTTCATATACATCAATAACGTAATATAACCTAACCTAACCCAATCTAACATCTCGGCGGTAATATTTGACAACATTCCTGGCGAGTTGGCCTCTACGCCTCCGTGGGACCTTTATATACATCAATAAATTAATATAACCTAACCTAACCCAACCTAACATCTCGGCGGTAATATTTGACCACATTCCTGTCTTGTTGGCATCTACGTATCCCTGGGACCTTTATAGACATCAATAACGTAATATAACCTAACCTAACCCAACCTAACATCTCGGCGTTAATATTTGACCACATTCCTGTCTTGTTGGCCTCTACGTCTCCGTGGGACCTTTATATACATCAATAACGTAATATAACGTAACCTAACCCAACCTAACATCTCGGCGGTAATATTTGAAAACATACCTGGCGAGTTGGCCTCTACGTCTCCGTGGGAACATTATATACACCAATAAAGTAATATAACCTAACCAAATCCAACCTAACATCTCGGCGGTAATATTTGACCACATACCTGGCGAGTTGGCCTCTACGTCTCCGTGGGACCTTCATATACATCAATAACGTATTATAACCTAACCAAACCCAATCTAACATCTCGGCGGTAATATTTGAACACATTCCTGGCTTGCTGGCCTCTACGTCTCCGTGGGACCTTTATATACATCAATAGAGTAATATAACCTAACCAAATCCAACCTAACATCTCGGCGGTAATATTTGACCACATTCCTGGCTTGTTGGCCCCTACGTCTCCGTGGGACCCACATATACATCAATAACGTAATATAACATAACCTAACCCAACCTAACATCTCGGCGGTAATATTTGACCACATTCCTGTCTTGTTGGCATCTACGTCTCCGATTGACCTTCATATACATCAATAACGAAATATAACCTAACCTAACCCAACCTATCATCTCGGCGGGAATATTTGACAACATTCCTGGCGAGTTGGCCTCTACGTCTCCGCGGCATCTTTATATACATCAATAACGTAATATAACATAACCTAACCCAATCTAACATCTCGGCGGTAAAATTTGACCACATTCCTGGTTTGCTGGCCTCTACGTCTCCGTGGGACCTTTATATACATCAATAAAGTAATATAACATAACCTAACCCAATCTAACATCTCGGCGGTAATATTTGACCACATTCCTGGCTTGTTGGCCCCTACGTCTCCGTGGGACCTTCATATACATCAATAACGTAATATAACCTAACCTAACCCAATCTAACATCTCGGCGGTAATATTTGACAACATTCCTGGCGAGTTGGCCTCTACGCCTCCGTGGGACCTTTATATACATCAATAAATTAATATAACCTAACCTAACCCAACCTAACATCTCGGCGGTAATATTTGACCACATTCCTGTCTTGTTGGCATCTACGTCTCCCTGGGACCTTTATAGACATCAATAACGTAATATAACCTAACCTAACCCAACCTAACATCTCGGCGTTAATATTTGACCACATTCCTGTCTTGTTGGCCTCTACGTCTCCGTGGGACCTTTATATACATCAATAACGTAATATAACGTAACCTAACCCAACCTAACATCTCGGCGGTAATATTTGAAAACATACCTGGCGAGTTGGCCTCTACGTCTCCGTGGGAACATTATATACACCAATAAAGTAATATAACCTAACCAAATCCAACCTAACATCTCGGCGGTAATATTTGACCACATTCCTGGCTTGTTGGCCTCTACGTCTCCGCGGGAACTTTATATACATCAATAACGTAATATAACCTAACCTAACCAACCTAACATCTCGGCGGTAATATTTGACCACATTCCTGTCTTGTTGGCCTCTACGTCTCCGTGGGACCCTTATATACATCAATAACGAAATATAACCTAACCTAACCCAACCTATCATCTCGGCGGTAATATTCGACAACGTACCTGGCGAATTTGGCCTCTACGTCCACGTTTGACCTTTATATACATCAATAACGTAATATTATCTAACCTAACCCAACCTATCATCTCGGCGGTAATATTTGTCATCATTCCTGCCGAGTTCGCCTCTACGTCTCCGCGGGAACTTTATATACATCAATAACGTAATATAACCTAACCTAACCCAACCTATCATCTCGGCGGTAATATTTGACAACATTCCTGGCGAGTTGGCCTCTACGTCTCCGCGGCATCTTTATATACATCAATAACGTAATATAACATAACCTAACCCAATCTAACATCTCGGCGGTAATATTTGAACACATTCCTGGCTTGCTGGCCTCTACGTCTCCGTGGGACCTTTATATACATCAATAAAGTAATATAACCTAACCAAATCCAACCTAACATCTCGTAGGTAATATTTGACCACATTCCTGGCTTGTTGGCCTCTACGTCTCCGTGGGACCTTCATATACATCAATAACGTAATATAACCTAACCTAACCCAACCGAACACCTCGGCGGTAATATTTGAAAACATACCTGGGGAGTTGGCCTCTACGTCTCCGCGGCATCTTTATATACATCAATAACGTAATATAACATAACCTAACCCAATCTAACATCTCGGCGGTAAAATTTGACCACATTCCTGGTTTGCTGGCCTCTACGTCTCCGTGGGACCTTTATATACATCAATAAAGTAATATAACATAACCTAACCCAATCTAACATCTCGGCGGTAATATTTGACCACATTCCTGGCTTGTTGGCCCCTACGTCTCCGTGGGACCTTCATATACATCAATAACGTAATATAACCTAACCTAACCCAATCTAACATCTCGGCGGTAATATTTGACAACATTCCTGGCGAGTTGGCCTCTACGCCTCCGTGGGACCTTTATATACATCAATAAATTAATATAACCTAACCTAACCCAACCTAACATCTCGGCGGTAATATTTGACCACATTCCTGTCTTGTTGGCATCTACGTCTCCCTGGGACCTTTATAGACATCAATAACGTAATATAACCTAACCTAACCCAACCTAACATCTCGGCGTTAATATTTGACCACATTCCTGTCTTGTTGGCCTCTACGTCTCCGTGGGACCTTTATATACATCAATAACGTAATATAACGTAACCTAACCCAACCTAACATCTCGGCGGTAATATTTGAAAACATACCTGGCGAGTTGGCCTCTACGTCTCCGTGGGAACATTATATACACCAATAAAGTAATATAACCTAACCAAATCCAACCTAACATCTCGGCGGTAATATTTGACCACATACCTGGCGAGTTGGCCTCTACGTCTCCGTGGGACCTTCATATACATCAATAACGTATTATAACCTAACCAAACCCAATCTAACATCTCGGCGGTAATATTTGAACACATTCCTGGCTTGCTGGCCTCTACGTCTCCGTGGGACCTTTATATACATCAATAGAGTAATATATCCTAACCAAATCCAACCTAACATCTCGGCGGTAATATTTGACCACATTCCTGGCTTGTTGGCCCCTACGTCTCCGTGGGACCCACATATACATCAATAACGTAATATAACATAACCTAACCCAACCTAACATCTCGGCGGTAATATTTGACCACATTCCTGTCTTGTTGGCATCTACGTCTCCGATTGACCTTCATATACATCAATAACGAAATATAACCTAACCTAACCCAACCTATCATCTCGGCGGGAATATTTGACAACATTCCTGGCGAGTTGGCCTCTACGTCTCCGCGGCATCTTTATATACATCAATAACGTAATATAACATAACCTAACCCAATCTAACATCTCGGCGGTAATATTTGAACACATTCCTGGCTTGCTGGCCTCTACGTCTCCGTGGGACCTTTATATACATCAATAAAGTAATATAACCTAACCAAATGCAACCTAACATCTCGTAGGTAATATTTGACCACATTCCTGGCTTGTTGGCCTCTACGTCTCCGTGGGACCTTCATATACATCAATAACGTAATATAACCTAACCTAACCCAACCGAACACCTCGGCGGTAATATTTGAAAACATACCTGGGGAGTTGGCCTCTACGTCTCCGCGGCATCTTTATATACATCAATAACGTAATATAACATAACCTAACCCAATCTAACATCTCGGCGGTAAAATTTGACCACATTCCTGGTTTGCTGGCCTCTACGTCTCCGTGGGACCTTTATATACATCAATAAAGTAATATAACATAACCTAACCCAATCTAACATCTCGGCGGTAATATTTGACCACATTCCTGGCTTGTTGGCCCCTACGTCTCCGTGGGACCTTCATATACATCAATAACGTAATATAACCTAACCTAACCCAATCTAACATCTCGGCGGTAATATTTGACAACATTCCTGGCGAGTTGGCCTCTACGCCTCCGTGGGACCTTTATATACATCAATAAATTAATATAACCTAACCTAACCCAACCTAACATCTCGGCGGTAATATTTGACCACATTCCTGTCTTGTTGGCATCTACGTCTCCCTGGGACCTTTATAGACATCAATAACGTAATATAACCTAACCTAACCCAACCTAACATCTCGGCGTTAATATTTGACCACATTCCTGTCTTGTTGGCCTCTACGTCTCCGTGGGACCTTTATATACATCAATAACGTAATATAACGTAACCTAACCCAACCTAACATCTCGGCGGTAATATTTGAAAACATACCTGGCGAGTTGGCCTAAACGTCTCCGTGGGAACATTATATACACCAATAAAGTAATATAACCTAACCAAATCCAACCTAACATCTCGGCGGTAATATTTGACCACATTCCTGGCTTGTTGGCCTCTACGTCTCCGCGGGAACTTTATATACATCAATAACGTAATATAACCTAACCTAACCAACCTAACATCTCGGCGGTAATATTTGACCACATTCCTGTCTTGTTGGCCTCTACGTCTCCGTGGGACCCTTATATACATCAATAACGAAATATAACCTAACCTAACCCAACCTATCATCTCGGCGGTAATATTCGACAACGTACCTGGCGAATTTGGCCTCTACGTCCACGTTTGACCTTTATATACATCAATAACGTAATATTATCTAACCTAACCCAACCTATCATCTCGGCGGTAATATTTGTCATCATTCCTGCCGAGTTCGCCTCTACGTCTCCGCGGGAACTTTATATACATCAATAACGTAATATAACCTAACCTAACCCAATCTAACATCTCGGCGGTAATATTTGAACACATTCCTGGCTTGCTGGCCTCTACGTCTCCGTGGGACCTTTATATACATCAATAGAGTAATATAACCTAACCAAATCCAACCTAACATCTCGGCGGTAATATTTGACCACATTCCTGGCTTGTTGGCCCCTACGTCTCCGTGGGACCCACATATACATCAATAACGTAATATAACATAACCTAACCCAACCTAACATCTCGGCGGTAATATTTGACCACATTCCTGTCTTGTTGGCATCTACGTCTCCGATTGACCTTCATATACATCAATAACGAAATATAACCTAACCTAACCCAACCTATCATCTCGGCGGGAATATTTGACAACATTCCTGGCGAGTTGGCCTCTACGTCTCCGCGGCATCTTTATATACATCAATAACGTAATATAACATAACATAACCCAATCTAACATCTCGGCGGTAATATTTGACATCATTCCTGGCGAGTTGGCTTCTCCGTCTCCGTGGGACCTTTATATAGATCAATAACGTAATATAACCTAACCTAACCCAACCTAACATCTCGGCGGTAATATTTCACAACATTCCTGGCGAGTTGGCCTCTACGTCTCCGTGGGACCTTCATATACATCAATAACGTAATATAACCTAACCTAACCCAACCGAACACCTCGGCGGTAATATTTGAAAACATACCTGGGGAGTTGGCCTCTACGTCTCCGCGGCATCTTTATATACATCAATAACGTAATATAACATAACCTAACCCAATCTAACATCTCGGCGGTAATATTTGAACACATTCCTGGCTTGCTGGCCTCTACGTCTCCGTGGGACCTTTATATACATCAATAAAGTAATATAACCTAACCAAATCCAACCTAACATCTCGGCGGTAATATTTGACATCATTCCTGCCGTGTTCGCCTCTACGTCCCCGCGGGAACTTTATATACATCAATAACGTAATATAATCTAACCTAACCCAACCTATCATCTCGGAGGGAATATTTGACAACATTCCTGGCGAGTTGGCCTCTACGTCACCGCGGCATCTTTATATACATCAATAACGTAATATAACATAACCTAACCCAATCTAACATCTCGGCGGTAATATTTGAACACATTCCTGGCTTGTTGGCATCTACGTCTCCGTGGGGCCTTTATATACATCTATAACGTAACATAACCTAACCTAACCTAAACTATCATCTCGGCGGTATATTTGACAACATTCCTGGCGAGTTGGCCTCTACGTCTCCGCGGCATCTTTATATACATCAATAACGTAATATAACATAACCTAACCCAATCTAACATCTCGGCGGTAATATTTGACCACATTCCTGTCTTGTTGGCCTCTACGTCTCCGTGGGACCTTTATATACATCTATGACGTAATATAACCTAACCTAACCCAACCTAACATCTCGGCGGTAATATTCGACAACGTACCTGGCGAATTTGGCCTCTACGTCTCCGTGGGACCTTTATATACATCAATAACGTAATACAACCTAACCTGACCCAACTTAACATCTCGGCGGTAATATTCGACAACATAACTGGCGTGTTGGCCTCTACGTCTCCGTGGGACCTTTATATACATCAATAACGTAATATAACCTAACCTAACCCAACCTATCATCTCGGCGGTAATATTTGACAACATTCCTGTCGTGTTGGCCTCTACGTCTCCGCGGGAACTTTATATACATCAATAACGTAATATAACCTAACCTAACCCAATCTAACATCTCGGCGGTAATATTTGACATCATTCCTGGCGAGTTGGCTTCTCCGTCTCCGTGGGACCTTTATATACATCAATAACGTAATATAACCTAACCTAACCCAACCTAACATCTCGGCGGTAATATTTCACAACATTCCTGGCGAGTTGGCCTCTAGGTCTCCGTTTGACCTTCATATACATCAATAACGTAATATAACCTAACCTAACCCAACCTATCATCTCGGCGGTAATATTTGACAACATTCCTGGCGAGTTGGCCTCTACGTCTCCGATTGACCTTCATATACATCAATAACGAAATATAACCTAACCCAACCCAACCTATCATCTCGGCGGGAATATTTGACAACATTCCTGGCGAGTTGGCCTCTACGTCTCCGCGGCATCTTTATATACATCAATAACGTAATATAACATAACCTAACCCAATCTAACATCTCGGCGGTAATATTTGAACACATTCCTGGCTTGCTGGCCTCTACGTCTCCGTGGGACCATTATATACATCAATAAAGTAATATAAGCTAACCAAATCCAACCTAACATCTCGGCGGTAATATTTGACCACATTCCTGGCTTGTTGGCCTCTACGTCTCCGTGGGACCTTCATATACATCAATAACGTAATATAACCTAACCTAACCCAACCTATCATCTCGGCGGTAATATTTGACAACATTCCTGTCGTGTTGGCCTCTACGTCTCCGCGGGAACTTTATATACATCAATAACGTAATATAACCTAACCTAACCCAATCTAACATCTCGGCGGTAATATTTGACCACATTCCTGGCTTGTTGGCCTCTACGTCTCCGCGGGAACTTTATATACATCAATAACGAAATATAACCTAACCTAACCCAACCTATCATCTCGGCGGTAATATTCGACAACGTACCTGGCGAATTTGGCCTCTACGTCTCCGTGGGACCTTTATATACATCAATAACGTAATACAACCTAACCTAACCCAACCTAACATCTCGGCGGTAATATTCGACAACATAACTGGCGTGTTGGCATCTACGTCTCCGTGGGACCTTTATATACATCAATAACGTAATATAACCTAACCTAACCCAACCTAACATCTCGGCGGTAATATTTGACATCATTCCTGGCGAGTTGGCTTCTCCGTCTCCGTGGGACCTTTATATACATCAATAACGTAATATAACCTAACCTAACCCAACCTAACATCTCGGCGGTAATATTTCACAACATTCCTGGCGAGTTGGCCTCTAGGTCTCCGTTTGACCTTCATATACATCAATAACGTAATATAACCTAACCTAACCCAACCTATCATCTCGGCGGTAATATTTGACAACATTCCTGGCGAGTTGGCCTCTACGTCTCCGATTGACCATCATATACATCAATAACGAAATATAACCTAACCCAACCCAACCTATCATCTCGTCGGGAATATTTGACAACATTCCTGGCGAGTTGGCCTCTACGTCTCCGCGGCATCTTTATATACATCAATAACGTAATATAACATAACCTAACCCAATCTAACATCTCGGCGGTAATATTTGAACACATTCCTGGCTTGCTGGCCTCTACGTCTCCGTGGGACCTTTATATACATCAATAAAGTAATATAACCTAACCAAATCCAACCTAACATCTCGGCGGTAATATTTGACCACATTCCTGGCTTGTTGGCCTCTACGTCTCCGTGGGACCTTCATATACATCAATAACGTAATATAACCTAACCTAACCCAACCGAACACCTCGGCGGTAATATTTGAAAACATACCTGGGGAGTTGGCCTCTACGTCTCCGCGGCATCTTTATATACATCAATAACGTAATATAACATAACCTAACCCAATCTAACATCTCGGTGGTAAAATTTGACCACATTCCTGGTTTGCTGGCCTCTACGTCTCCGTGGGACCTTTATATACATCAATAAAGTAATATAACATAACCTAACCCAATCTAACATCTCGGCGGTAATATTTGACCACATTCCTGGCTTGTTCGCCCCTACGTCTCCGTGGGACCTTCATATACATCAATAACGTAATATAACCTAACCTAACCCAATCTAACATCTCGGCGGCAATATTTGACAACATTCCTGGCGAGTTGGCCTCTACGCCTCCGTGGGACCTTTATATACATCAATAAATTAATATAACCTAACCTAACCCAACCTAACATCTCGGCGGTAATATTTGACCACATTCCTGTCTTGTTGGCATCTACGTCTCCCTGGGACCTTTATAGACATCAATAACGTAATAAAACCTAACCTAACCCAACCTAACATCTCGGCGTTAATATTTGACCACATTCCTGTCTTGTTGGCCTCTACGTCTCCGTGGGACCTTTATATACATCAATAACGTAATATAACGTAACCTAACCCAACCTAACATCTCGGCGGTAATATTTGAAAACATACCTGGCGAGTTGGCCTCTACGTCTCCGTGGGAACATTATATACACCAATAAAGTAATATAACCTAACCAAATCCAACCTAACATCTCGGCGGTAATATTTGACCACATACCTGGCGAGTTGGCCTCTACGTCTCCGTGGGACCTTCATATACATCAATAAAGTATTATAACCTAACCAAACCCAATCTAACATCTCGGCGGTAATATTTGACCACATTCCTGTCTTGTTGGCATCTACGTCTCCGATTGACCTTCATATACATCAATAACGAAATATAACCTAACCTAACCCAACCTATCATCTCGGCGGGAATATTTGACAACATTCCTGGCGAGTTGGCCTCTACGTCTCCGCGGCATCTTTATATACATCAATAACGTAATATAACATAACCTAACCCAATCTAACATCTCGGCGGTAATATTTGACATCATTCCTGGCGAGTTGGCTTCTCCGTCTCCGTGGGACCTTTATATACATCAATAACGTAATATAACCTAACCTAACCCAACCTAACATCTCGGCGGTAATATTTCACAACATTCCTGGCGAGTTGGCCTCTACGTCTCCGATTGACCTTCATATACATCAATAACGAAATATAACCTAACCTAACCCAACCTATCATCTCGGCGGGAATATTTGACAACATTCCTGGCGAGTTGGCCTCTACGTCTCCGCGGCATCTTTATATACATCAATAACGTAATATAACATAACCTAACCCAATCTAACATCTCGGCGGTAATATTTGAACACATTCCTGGCTTGCTGGCCTCTACGACTCCGTGGGACCTTTATATACATCAATAAAGTAATATAACCTAACCAAATCCAACCTAACATCTCGGCGGTAATATTTGACATCATTCCTGCCGTGTTCGCCTCTACGTCCCCGCGGGAACTTTATATACATCAATAACGTAATATAATCTAACCTAACCCAACCTATCATCTCGGCGGGAATATTTGACAACATTCCTGGCGAGTTGGCCTCTACGTCTCCGCGGCATCTTTATATACATCAATAACGTAATATAACATAACCTAACCCAACCTATCATCTCGGCGGTAATATTTGTCATCATTCCTGCCGAGTTCGCCTCTACGTCCCCGCGGGAACTTTATATACATCAATAACGTAATATAACCTAACCTAACCCAACCTAACACCTCGGCGGTAGTATTTGAAAACATGCCTGGCGAGTTGGCCTCAACGTCTCCGTGGGACCTTCATATTCATCAATAACGTAATATAACCTAACCTAACCCAACCTAACACCTCGGCGGTAATATTTGAAAACATACCTGGCGAGATGGCCTCAACGTCTCCGTGGGACCTTCATATTCATCAATAACGTAATATAACCTAACCTAACCCAACCTAACATCTCGGCGGTAATATTTGACATCATTCCTGGCGAGTTGGCTTCTGCGTCTCCGTGGGACCTTTATATACATCAATAACGTAATATAACTTAACCTAACCCAACCTAACATCTCGGCGGTAATATTTGACAACATTCCTGGCGAGTTGGCCTCTACGTCTCCGATTGACCTTCATATACATCAATAACGAAATATAACCTAACCTAACCCAACCTATCATCTCGGCGGGAATATTTGACAACATTCCTGGCGAGTTGGCCTCTACGTCTCCGCGGCATCTTTATATACATCAATAACGTAATATAACATAACCTAACCCAATCTAACATCTCGGCGGTAATATTTGAACACATTCCTGGCTTGCTGGTCTCTACGTCTCCGTGGGACCTTTATATACATCAATAAAGTAATATAACCTAACCAAATCCAACCTAACATCTCGGCGGTAATATTTGACCACATTCCTGGCGAGTTGGCCTCTACGTCTCTGTGAGACCTTTATATACATCAATAACGTAATATTACGTAACCTAACCCAACCTATCATCTCGGCGGTAATATTTGACAACATTCCTGGCGGGTTGGCCTCTAGGTCTCCGTTGGACCTTTATATACATCAATAACTTAATATAACCTAACCTAACCCAACCTAACATCTCGGCGGTAATATTTGACCACATTCCTGGCTTGTTGGCCTCTGCGTCTCCGTGGGACCTTTATATACATCAATAACGTAATATAACCTAACGTAACCCAACCTAACATCTCCGGGGTAATATTTGACAACATACCTGGCGAGTTCGCGTCTACGTCTCCGTGGGACCTTTATATACATCAATACCGTAATATAAACTAACCTAACCCAACCTAACATCTCGGCGGTAATATTTCACAACATTCCTGGCGAGTTGGCCTCTAGGTCTCCGTTTGACCTTCATATATATCAATAACGTAATATAACCTAACCTAACCCAACCTATCATCTCGGCGGTAATATTTGACAACATTCCTGGCGAGTTGGCCTCTAGGTCTCCGTTGGACCTTTATATACATCAATAACGTAATATAACCTAACCTAACCCAACCTAACATCTCGACGGTAATATTTGACCACATTCCTGGCTTGTTGGCCTCTACGTCTCCGTGGGACCTTTATATACATCAATAACGTAATACAACCTAACTTAACCCAACCTATCATCTCGGCGGTAATATTTGACAACATTCCTGGCGAGATGGCCTCTACGTCTCCGTGGGACCTTTATATACATCAATAACGTAATATAACCTAACCTAACCCAACCTAACACCTCGGCGGTAATATTTGAAAACATACCTGGCGAGATGGCCTCAACGTCTCCGTGGGACCTTCATATTCATCAATAACGTAATATAACCTAACCTAACCCAACCTAACACCTCGGCGGTAATACTTGAAAACATACCTGGCGAGATGGCCTCAACGTCTCCGTGGGACCTTCATATTCATCAATAACGTAATATAACCTAACCTAACCCAACCTAACATCTCGGCGGTAATATTTGACATCATTCCTGGCGAGTTGGCTTCTGCGTCTCCGTGGGAACTTTATATACATCAATAACGTAATATAACTTAACCTAACCCAACCTAACATCTCGGCGGTAATATTTGACAACATTCCTGGCGAGTTGGCCTCTACGTCTCCGATTGACCTTCATATACATCAATAACGAAATATAACCTAACCTAACCCAACCTATCATCTCGGCGGGAATATTTGACAACATTCCTGGCGAGTTGGCCTCTACGTCTCCGCGGCATCTTTATATACATCAATAACGTAATATAACATAACCTAACCCAATCTAACATCTCGGCGGTAATATTTGAA
This sequence comes from Xylocopa violacea, assembly GCA_963969225.1. Lineage (NCBI taxonomy): Eukaryota > Metazoa > Arthropoda > Insecta > Hymenoptera > Apidae > Xylocopa > Xylocopa violacea. Next base: position 118,026 of record CAXAJV010000087.1, read on the forward strand.
CACATTCCTGGCTTGCTGGTCTCTACGTCTCCGTGGGACCTTTATATACATCAATAAAGTAATATAACCTAACCAAATCCAACCTAACATCTCGGCGGTAATATTTGACCACATTCCTGGCGAGTTGGCCTCTAGGTCTCCGTTTGACCTTCATATATATCAATAACGTAATATAACCTAACCTAACCCAACCTATCATCTCGGCGGTAATATTTGACAACATTCCTGGCGAGTTGGCCTCTAGGTCTCCGTTGGACCTTTATATACATCAATAACGTAATATAACCTAACCTAACCCAACCTAACATCTCGACGGTAATATTTGACCACATTCCTGGCTTGTTGGCCTCTACGTCTCCGTGGGACCTTTATATACATCAATAACGTAATACAACCTAACTTAACCCAACCTATCATCTCGGCGGTAATATTTGACAACATTCCTGGCGAGATGGCCTCTACGTCTCCGTGGGACCTTTATATACATCAATAACGTAATATAACCTAACCTAACCCAACCTAACACCTCGGCGGTAATATTTGAAAACATACCTGGCGAGATGGCCTCAACGTCTCCGTGGGACCTTCATATTCATCAATAACGTAATATAACCTAACCTAACCCAACCTAACATCTCGGCGGTAATATTTGACATCATTCCTGGCGAGTTGGCTTCTGCGTCTCCGTGGAACCTTTATATACATCAATAACGTAATATAACCTAACCTAACCCAACCTAACATCTCGGCGGCAATATTTGACCACATTCCCGGCTTGTTGGCCTCTACGTCTACGTTTGACCTTTATATACATCAATAACGTAATATTATCTAACCTAACCCAACCTATCTTCTCGGCGGTAATATTTGACATCATTCCTGCCGAGTTCGCCTCTACGTCTCCGCGGGGACTTTATATACATCAATAACGTAATATAACCTAACCTAACCCAACCTATCATCTCGGCGGTAATATTTGACAACATTCCTGGCGAGTTGGCCTCTAGGTCTCCGTTGGACCTTTATATACATCAATAACGTAATATAACCTAACCTAACCCAACCTAACATCTCCGGGGTAATATTTGACAACATACCTGGTGAGTTCGCCTCTACGTCTCCGTGGGACCTTTATATACATCAATAACGTAATATAAACTAACCTAACCCAACCTAACATCTCGGCGGTAATATTTCACAGCATTCCTGGCGAGTTGGCCTCTAGGTCTCCGTTTGACCTTCATATATATCAATAACGTAATATAACCTAACCTAACCCAACCTATCATGTCGGCGGTAATATTTGACAACATTCCTGGCGAGTTGGCCTCTACGTCTACGTTTGACCTTTATATACATCAATAACGTAATATTATCTAACCTAACCCAACCTATCATCACGCCGGGAATATTTGACAACATTCCTGGCGAGTTGGCCTCTACGTCTCCGTGGGACCTTTATATACATCAATAACGAAATATAACCTAACCTAACCCAACCTATCATCTCGGCGGGAATATTTGACAACATTCCTGGCGAGTTGGCCTCTACGTCTCCGCGGCATCTTTATATACATCAATAACGTAATATAACATAACCTAACCCAATCTAACATCTCGGTGGTAAAATTTGACCACATTCCTGGTTTGCTGGCCTCTACGTCTCCGTGGGACCTTTATATACATCAATAAAGTAATATAACATAACCTAACCCAATCTAACATCTCGGCGGTAATATTTGACCACATTCCTGGCTTGTTCGCCCCTACGTCTCCGTGGGACCTTCATATACATCAATAACGTAATATAACCTAACCTAACCCAATCTAACATCTCGGCGGCAATATTTGACAACATTCCTGGCGAGTTGGCCTCTACGCCTCCGTGGGACCTTTATATACATCAATAAATTAATATAACCTAACCTAACCCAACCTAACATCTCGGCGGTAATATTTGACCACATTCCTGTCTTGTTGGCATCTACGTCTCCCTGGGACCTTTATAGACATCAATAACGTAATAAAACCTAACCTAACCCAACCTAACATCTCGGCGTTAATATTTGACCACATTCCTGTCTTGTTGGCCTCTACGTCTCCGTGGGACCTTTATATACATCAATAACGTAATATAACGTAACCTAACCCAACCTAACATCTCGGCGGTAATATTTGAAAACATACCTGGCGAGTTGGCCTCTACGTCTCCGTGGGAACATTATATACACCAATAAAGTAATATAACCTAACCAAATCCAACCTAACATCTCGGCGGTAATATTTGACCACATACCTGGCGAGTTGGCCTCTACGTCTCCGTGGGACCTTCATATACATCAATAAAGTATTATAACCTAACCAAACCCAATCTAACATCTCGGCGGTAATATTTGACCACATTCCTGTCTTGTTGGCATCTACGTCTCCGATTGACCTTCATATACATCAATAACGAAATATAACCTAACCTAACCCAACCTATCATCTCGGCGGGAATATTTGACAACATTCCTGGCGAGTTGGCCTCTACGTCTCCGCGGCATCTTTATATACATCAATAACGTAATATAACATAACCTAACCCAATCTAACACCTCGGCGGTAATATTTGACATCATTCCTGGCGAGTTGGCTTCTCCGTCTCCGTGGGACCTTTATATACATCAATAACGTAATATAACCTAACCTAACCCAACCTAACATCTCGGCGGTAATATTTCACAACATTCCTGGCGAGTTGGCCTCTACGTCTCCGATTGACCTTCATATACATCAATAACGAAATATAACCTAACCTAACCCAACCTATCATCTCGGCGGGAATATTTGACAACATTCCTGGCGAGTTGGCCTCTACGTCTCCGCGGCATCTTTATATACATCAATAACGTAATATAACATAACCTAACCCAATCTAACATCTCGGCGGTAATATTTGAACACATTCCTGGCTTGCTGGCCTCTACGTCTCCGTGGGACCTTTATATACATCAATAAAGTAATATAACCTAACCAAATCCAACCTAACATCTCGGCGGTAATATTTGACATCATTCCTGCCGTGTTCGCCTCTACGTCCCCGCGGGAACTTTATATACATCAATAACGTAATATAATCTAACCTAACCCAACCTATCATCTCGGCGGGAATATTTGACAACATTCCTGGCGAGTTGGCCTCTACGTCTCCGCGGCATCTTTATATACATCAATAACGTAATATAACATAACCTAACCCAACCTATCATCTCGGCGGTAATATTTGTCATCATTCCTGCCGAGTTCGCCTCTACGTCCCCGCGGGAACTTTATATACATCAATAACGTAATATAACCTAACCTAACCCAACCTAACACCTCGGCGGTAGTATTTGAAAACATGCCTGGCGAGTTGGCCTCAACGTCTCCGTGGGACCTTCATATTCATCGATAACGTAATATAACCTAACCTAACCCAACCTAACACCTCGGCGGTAATATTTGAAAACATACCTGGCGAGATGGCCTCAACGTCTCCGTGGGACCTTCATATTCATCTTTAACGTAATATAACCTAACCTAACCCAACCTAACATCTCGGCGGTAATATTTGACATCATTCCTGGCGAGTTGGCTTCTGCGTCTCCGTGGGACCTTCATATACATCAATAACGTAATATAACTTAACCTAACCCAACCTAACATCTCGGCGGTAATATTTGACAACATTCCTGGCGAGTTGGCCTCTACGTCTCCGATTGACCTTCATATACATCAATAACGAAATATAACCTAACCTAACCCAACCTATCATCTCGGCGGGAATATTTGACAACATTCCTGGCGAGTTGGCCTCTACGTCTCCGCGGCATCTTTATATACATCAATAACGTAATATAACATAACCTAACCCAATCTAACATCTCGGCGGTAATATTTGACATCATTCCTGGCGAGTTGGCTTCTCCGTCTCCGTGGGACCTTTATATACATCAATAACGTAATATAACCTAACCTAACCCAACCTAACATCTCGGCGGTAATATTTCACAACATTCCTGGCGAGTTGGCCTCTACGTCTCCGATTGACCTTCATATACATCAATAACGAAATATAACCTAACATAACCCAACCTATCATCTCGGCGGGAATATTTGACAACATTCCTGGCGAGTTGGCCTCTACGTCTCCGCGGCATCTTTATATACATCAATAACGTAATATAACATAACCTAACCCAATCTAACATCTCGGCGGTAATATTTGAACACATTCCTGGCTTGCTGGCCTCTACGACTCCGTGGGACCTTTATATACATCAATAAAGTAATATAACCTAACCAAATCCAACCTAACATCTCGGCGGTAATATTTGACATCATTCCTGCCGTGTTCGCCTCTACGTCCCCGCGGGAACTTTATATACATCAATAACGTAATATAATCTAACCTAACCCAACCTATCATCTCGGCGGGAATATTTGACAACATTCCTGGCGAGTTGGCCTCTACGTCTCCGCGGCATCTTTATATACATCAATAACGTAATATAACATAACCTAACCCAACCTATCATCTCGGCGGTAATATTTGTCATCATTCCTGCCGAGTTCGCCTCTACGTCCCCGCGGGAACTTTATATACATCAATAACGTAATATAACCTAACCTAACCCAACCTAACACCTCGGCGGTAGTATTTGAAAACATGCCTGGCGAGTTGGCCTCAACGTCTCCGTGGGACCTTCATATTCATCAATAACGTAATATAACCTAACCTAACCCAACCTAACACCTCGGCGGTAATATTTGAAAACATACCTGGCGAGATGGCCTCAACGTCTCCGTGGGACCTTCATATTCATCAATAACGTAATATAACCTAACCTAACCCAACCTAACATCTCGGCGGTAATATTTGACATCATTCCTGGCGAGTTGGCTTCTGCGTCTCCGTGGGACCTTTATATACATCAATAACGTAATATAACTTAACCTAACCCAACCTAACATCTCGGCGGTAATATTTGACAACATTCCTGGCGAGTTGGCCTCTACGTCTCCGATTGACCTTCATATACATCAATAACGAAATATAACCTAACCTAACCCAACCTATCATCTCGGCGGGAATATTTGACAACATTCCTGGCGAGTTGGCCTCTACGTCTCCGCGGCATCTTTATATACATCAATAACGTAATATAACATAACCTAACCCAATCTAACATCTCGGCGGTAATATTTGAACACATTCCTGGCTTGCTGGTCTCTACGTCTCCGTGGGACCTTTATATACATCAATAAAGTAATATAACCTAACCAAATCCAACCTAACATCTCGGCGGTAATATTTGACCACATTCCTGGCGAGTTGGCCTCTACGTCTCTGTGAGACCTTTATATACATCAATAACGTAATATTACGTAACCTAACCCAACCTATCATCTCGGCGGTAATATTTGACAACATTCCTGGCGGGTTGGCCTCTAGGTCTCCGTTGGACCTTTATATACATCAATAACTTAATATAACCTAACCTAACCCAACCTAACATCTCGGCGGTAATATTTGACCACATTCCTGGCTTGTTGGCCTCTGCGTCTCCGTGGGACCTTTATATACATCAATAACGTAATATAACCTAACGTAACCCAACCTAACATCTCCGGGGTAATATTTGACAACATACCTGGCGAGTTCGCGTCTACGTCTCCGTGGGACCTTTATATACATCAATACCGTAATATAAACTAACCTAACCCAACCTAACATCTCGGCGGTAATATTTCACAACATTCCTGGCGAGTTGGCCTCTAGGTCTCCGTTTGACCTTCATATATATCAATAACGTAATATAACCTAACCTAACCCAACCTATCATCTCGGCGGTAATATTTGACAACATTCCTGGCGAGTTGGCCTCTAGGTCTCCGTTGGACCTTTATATACATCAATAACGTAATATAACCTAACCTAACCCAACCTAACATCTCGACGGTAATATTTGACCACATTCCTGGCTTGTTGGCCTCTACGTCTCCGTGGGACCTTTATATACATCAATAACGTAATACAACCTAACTTAACCCAACCTATCATCTCGGCGGTAATATTTGACAACATTCCTGGCGAGATGGCCTCTACGTCTCCGTGGGACCTTTATATACATCAATAACGTAATATAACCTAACCTAACCCAACCTAACACCTCGGCGGTAATATTTGAAAACATACCTGGCGAGATGGCCTCAACGTCTCCGTGGGACCTTCATATTCATCAATAACGTAATATAACCTAACCTAACCCAACCTAACATCTCGGCGGTAATATTTGACATCATTCCTGGCGAGTTGGCTTCTGCGTCTCCGTGGAACCTTTATATACATCAATAACGTAATATAACCTAACCTAACCCAACCTAACATCTCGGCGGCAATATTTGACCACATTCCTGGCTTGTTGGCCTCTACGTCTACGTTTGACCTTTATATACATCAATAACGTAATATTATCTAACCTAACCCAACCTATCTTCTCGGCGGTAATATTTGACATCATTCCTGCCGAGTTCGCCTCTACGTCTCCGCGGGGACTTTATATACATCAATAACGTAATATAACCTAACCTAACCCAACCTATCATCTCGGCGGTAATATTTGACAACATTCCTGGCGAGTTGGCCTCTAGGTCTCCGTTGGACCTTTATATACATCAATAACGTAATATAACCTAACCTAACCCAACCTAACATCTCCGGGGTAATATTTGACAACATACCTGGTGAGTTCGCCTCTACGTCTCCGTGGGACCTTTATATACATCAATAACGTAATATAAACTAACCTAACCCAACCTAACATCTCGGCGGTAATATTTCACAGCATTCCTGGCGAGTTGGCCTCTAGGTCTCCGTTTGACCTTCATATATATCAATAACGTAATATAACCTAACCTAACCCAACCTATCATGTCGGCGGTAATATTTGACAACATTCCTGGCGAGTTGGCCTCTACGTCTACGTTTGACCTTTATATACATCAATAACGTAATATTATCTAACCTAACCCAACCTATCATCACGCCGGGAATATTTGACAACATTCCTGGCGAGTTGGCCTCTACGTCTCCGTGGGACCTTTATATACATCAATAACGAAATATAACCTAACCTAACCCAACCTATCATCTCGGCGGGAATATTTGACAACATTCCTGGCGAGTTGGCCTCTACGTCTCCGCGGCATCTTTATATACATCAATAACGTAATATAACATAACCTAACCCAATCTAACATCTCGGTGGTAAAATTTGACCACATTCCTGGTTTGCTGGCCTCTTGTCTCCGTGGGACCTTTATATACATCAATAAAGTAATATAACATAACCTAACCCAATCTAACATCTCGGCGGTAATATTTGACCACATTCCTGGCTTGTTCGCCCCTACGTCTCCGTGGGACCTTCATATACATCAATAACGTAATATAACCTAACCTAACCCAATCTAACATCTCGGCGGCAATATTTGACAACATTCCTGGCGAGTTGGCCTCTACGCCTCCGTGGGACCTTTATATACATCAATAAATTAATATAACCTAACCTAACCCAACCTAACATCTCGGCGGTAATATTTGACCACATTCCTGTCTTGTTGGCATCTACGTCTCCCTGGGACCTTTATAGACATCAATAACGTAATAAAACCTAACCTAACCCAACCTAACATCTCGGCGTTAATATTTGACCACATTCCTGTCTTGTTGGCCTCTACGTCTCCGTGGGACCTTTATATACATCAATAACGTAATATAACGTAACCTAACCCAACCTAACATCTCGGCGGTAATATTTGAAAACATACCTGGCGAGTTGGCCTCTACGTCTCCGTGGGAACATTATATACACCAATAAAGTAATATAACCTAACCAAATCCAACCTAACATCTCGGCGGTAATATTTGACCACATACCTGGCGAGTTGGCCTCTACGTCTCCGTGGGACCTTCATATACATCAATAAAGTATTATAACCTAACCAAACCCAATCTAACATCTCGGCGGTAATATTTGACCACATTCCTGTCTTGTTGGCATCTACGTCTCCGATTGACCTTCATATACATCAATAACGAAATATAACCTAACCTAACCCAACCTATCATCTCGGCGGGAATATTTGACAACATTCCTGGCGAGTTGGCCTCTACGTCTCCGCGGCATCTTTATATACATCAATAACGTAATATAACATAACCTAACCCAATCTAACATCTCGGCGGTAATATTTGACCACATTCCTGGCTTGTTGGACTCTACGTCTCCGTGGGACCTTTATATACGTCAATAACGTAATATAACCTAATCTAACCCAATCTAACATCTCGGCGGTAATATTTGACCATATTCCTGGCTTGTTGGCCTCTACGTCTCCGTGGGACCTTTATATACATCAATAACGTAATACAGCCTAACCTAACCCAACCTAACATCTCGGCGGTAATATTCGACAACATAACTTGCGTGTTGGCCTCTACGTCTCCGCGGCATCTTTATATACATCAATAACGTAATATAACCTAACCTAACCCAACCTATCATATCGGCGGTAATATTTGACAACATTCCTGGCGAGTTGGCCTCTACGTCTCCGTGGGACCTTCATATACATCAATAACGTAATATAACCTAACCCAAACCAACCTAACATCTCGGCGGTAATATTTGAAAACATACCTGGCGAGTTGGCCTCTACGTCTCCGCGGCATCTTTATATACATCAATAACGTAATATAACATAACCTAACCCAATCTAACATCTCGGCGGTAATATTTGACAACATTCCTGGCGTGTTGGCCTCTACGTCTCCGTGGGACCTTTATATACATCAATAACGTAATATAACCTAACCTAATCCAACCTAAAATTTGGGCGGTAATATTTGACAACATTCCTAGCGAGTTGGCCTCTACGTCTCCGTGGAACCTTTATATACATCAATAACGTAATATCACCTAACCTAACCCAAGCTAACATCTCGGCGGTAATATTTGACAACATTCCTAGCGAGTTGGCCTCTACGTCTCCGTGGAACCTTTATATACATCAATAACGTAATATAACCTAACCTAACCCAAGCTAACATCTCGGCGGTAATATTCGACAACATAACTGGCGTGTTGGCCTCTACGTCTCCGTGGGACCTTTATATACGTCAATAACGTAATATAATCTAATCTAACTCAATCTAACATCTCGGCGGTAATATTTGACCATATTCCTGGCTTGTTGGCCTCTACGTCTCCGTGGGACCTTTATATACATCACTAACGTAATACAGCCTAACCTAACCCAACTTAACATCTCGGCGGTAATATTCGACAACATAACTTGCGTGTTGGCCTCTACGTCTCCGATTGACCTTCATATACATCAATAACGAAATATAACCTAACCTAACCCAACCTATCATCTCGCCGGGAATATTTGACAACATTCCTGGCGAGTTGGCCTCTACGTCTCCGTGGGACCTTTATATACATCAATAACGTAATATAACCTAACCTAATCCAACCTAACATCTCGGCGGTAATATTTGACATCATTCCTGGCGAGTTGGCTTCTCCGTCTCCGCGGGACCTTTATATACATCAATAACGTAATATAACCTAACCTAACCCAACCTAACATCTCGGCGGTAATATTTCACAACATTCCTGGCGAGTTGGCCTCTAGGTCTCCGTTTGACCTTCATATACATCAATAACGTAACATAACCTAACCTAACCCAACCTATCATCTCGGCGGTAATATTTGACAATATTCCTGGCGAGTTGGCCTCTACGTCTCCGATTGACCTTCATATACATCAATAACGAAATATAACCTAACCTAACCCAACCTATCATCTCGCCGGGAATATTTGACAACATTCCTGGCGAGTTGGCCTCTACGTCTCCGCGGCATCTTTATATACATCAATAACGTAATATAACATAACCTAACCCAATCTAACATCTCGGCGGTAATATTTGACAACATTCCTGGCGTGTTGGCCTCTACGTCTCCGTGGGACCTTTATATACATCAATAACGTAATATAACCTAACCTAACCCAACCTAACATCTCTGCGGTAATATTTCACAACATTCCTGGCGAGTTGGCCTCTAGGTCTCCGTTTGACCTTCATATACATCAATAACGTAACATAACCTAACCTAACCCAACCTATCATCTCGGCGGTAATATTTGACAATATTCCTGGCGAGTTGGCCTCTACGTCTCCGATTGACCTTCATATACATCAATAACGAAATATAACCTAACCTAACCCAACCTATCATCTCGCCGGGAATATTTGACAACATTCCTGGCGAGTTGGCCTCTACGTCTCCGCGGCATCTTTATATACATCAATAACGTAATATAACATAACCTAACCCAATCTAACATCTCGGCGGTAATATTTGACAACATTCCTGGCGTGTTGGCCTCTACGTCTCCGTGGGACCTTTATATACATCAATAACGTAATATAACCTAACCTAACCCAACCTAACATCTCGGCGGTAATACTTCACAACATTCCTGGCGATTTGGCCTCTATGTCTCCGTTTGACCTTCATATACAGCAATAACGTAATATAACCTAACCTAACCCAACCTATCATCTCGGCGGTAATATTTGACAACATTCCTGGCGAGTTGGCATCTACGTCTCCGTGGGACCTTCATATACATCAATAACGTAATATAACCTAACCCAAACCAACCTAACATCTCGGCGGTAATATTTGAAAACATACCTGGCGAGTTGGCCTCTACGCCTCCGCGGCCTCTTTATATACATCAATAACGTAATATAACATAACCTAACCCAATCTAACATCTCGGCGGTAATATTTGACAACATTCCTGGCGTGTTGGCCTCTACGTCACCGTGGGACCTTTATATACATCAATAACGTAATATAACCTAACCTAATCCAACCTAAAATTTCGGCGGTAATATTTGACAACATTCCTAGCGAGTTGGCCTCTACGTCTCCGTGGAACCTTTATATACATCAATAACGTAATATAACCTAACCTAACCCAAGCTAACATCTCGGCGGTAATATTCGACAACATAACTGGCGTGTTGGCCTCTACGTCTCCGTGGGACCTTTATATACGTCAATAACGTAATATAACCTAATCTAACCCAATCTAACATCTCGGCGGTAATATTTGACCATATTCCTGGCGTGTTGGCCTCTACGTCTCCGTAGGACCTTTATATACATCAATAACGTAATATAACCTAACCTAACCCAACCTAACATCTCGGCGGTAATATTTGACCACATTCCTGGCTTGTTGGCCTCTACGTCTCCGTGGGACCTTTATATACATCAATAACGTAAAACAACCTAACCTAACCCAACCTAACATCTCGGCGGTAATATTCGAGAACATAACTTGCGTGTTGGCCTCTACGTCTCCGATTGACCTTCATATACATCAATAACGTAATATAACCTAACCTAACCCAACTTAACATCTCGGCGGTAATATTTCACAACATTCCTGGCGATTTGGCCTCTAGGTCTCCGTTTGACCTTCATATACATCAATAACGTAATACAGCCTAACCTAACCCAACCTAACATCTCGGCGGTAATATTCGACAACATAACTTGCGTGTTGGCCTCTACGTCTCCGATTGACCTTCATATACATCAATAACGTAATATAACCTAACCTAACCCAACCTAACATCTCGGCGGTAATATTTCACAACATTCCTGGCGATTTGGCCTCTAGGTCTCCGTTTGACCTTCATATACAGCAATAACGTAATATAACCTAACCTAACCCAACCTATCATCTCGGCGGTAATATTTGACAACATTCCTGGCGAGTTGGCCTCTACGTCTCCGTGGGACCTTCATATACATCAATAACGTAATATAACCTAACCCAAACCAACCTAACATCTCGGCGGTAATATTTGAAAACATACCTGGCGAGTTGGCCTCTACGTCTCCGCGGCATCTTTATATACATCAATAACGTAATATAACATAACCTAACCCAATCTAACATCTCAGCGGTAATATTTGACAACATTCCTAGCGAGTTGGCCTCTACGTCTCCGTGGAACCTTTATATACATCAATAACGTAATATAACCTAACCTAACCCAAGCTAACATCTCGGCGGTAATATTTGACCATATTCCTGGCTTGTTGGCCTCTACGTCTCCGTGGGACCTTTATATACATCAATAACGTAATACAGCCTAACCTAACCCAACTTAACATCTCGGCGGTAATATTCGACAACATAACTTGCGTGTTGGCCTCTACGTCTCCGATTGACCTTCATATACATCAATAACGAAATATAACCTAACCTAACCCAACCTATCATCTCGCCGGGAATATTTGACAACATTCCTGGCGAGTTGGCCTCTACGTCTCCGTGGGACCTTTATATACATCAATAACGTAATATAACCTAACCTAACCCAACCTAACATCTCGGCGGTAATATTTCACAACATTCCTGGCGAGTTGGCCTCTAGGTCTCCGTTTGACCTTCATATACATCAATAACGTAACATAACCTAACCTAACCCAACCTATCATCTCGGCGGTAATATTTGACAATATTCCTGGCGAGTTGGCCTCTACGTCTCCGATTGACCTTCATATACATCAATAACGAAATATAACCTAACCTAACCCAACCTATCATCTCGCCGGGAATATTTGACAACATTCCTGGCGAGTTGGCCTCTACGTCTCCGCGGCATCTTTATATACATCAATAACGTAATATAACATAACCTAACCCAATCTAACATCTCGGCGGTAATATTTGACAACATTCCTGGCGTGTTGGCCTCTACGTCTCCGTGGGACCTTTATATACATCAATAACGTAATATGACCTAACCTAACCCAACCTAACATCTCGGCGGTAATATTTCACAACATTCCTGGCGAGTTGGCCTCTAGGTCTCCGTTTGACCTTCATATACATCAATAACGTAACATAACCTAACCTAACCCAACCTATCATCTCGGCGGTAATATTTGACAATATTCCTGGCGAGTTGGCCTCTACGTCTCCGTGGGACCTTCATATACATCAATAACGAAATATAACCTAACCTAACCCAACCTATCATCTCGCCGGGAATATTTGACAACATTCCTGGCGAGTTGGCCTCTACGTCTCCGCGGCATCTTTATATACATCAATAACGTAATATAACATAACCTAACCCAATCTAACATCTCGGCGGTAATATTTGACAACATTCCTGGCGTGTTGGCCTCTACGTCTCCGTGGGACCTTTATATACATCAATAACGTAATATAACCTAACCTAACCCAACCTAACATCTCGGCGGTAATATTTCACAACATTCCTGGCGATTTGGCCTCTAGGTGTCCGTTTGACCTTCATATACAGCAATAACGTAATATAACCTAACCTAACCCAACCTATCATCTCGGCGGTAATATTTGGCACAACATTCCTGGCGAGTTGGCCTCTACGTCTCCGTGGGACCTTCATATACATCAATAACGTAATATAACCTAACCCAAACCAACCTAACATCTCGGCGGTAATATTTGAAAACATACCTGGCGAGTTGGCCTCTACGCCTCCGCGGCCTCTTTATATACATCAATAACGTAATATAACATAACCTAACCCAATCTAACATCTCGGCGGTAATATTTGACAACATTCCTGGCGTGTTGGCCTCTACGTCTCCGTGGGACCTTTATATACATCAATAACGTAATATAACCTAACCTAATCCAACCTAAAATTTCGGCGGTAATATTTGACAACATTCCTAGCGAGTTGGCCTCTACGTCTCCGTGGAACCTTTATATACATCAATAACGTAATATAACCTAACCTAACCCAAGCTAACATCTCGGCGGTAATATTCGACAACATAACTGGCGTGCTGGCCTCTACGTCTCCGTGGGACCTTTATATACATCAATAACGTAATATAACCTAACCTAACCCAAGCTAACATCTCGGCGGTAATATTTGACCACATTCCTGGCTTGTTGGCCTCTACGTCTCCGTGGGACCTTTATATACGTCAATAACGTAATATAATCTAATCTAACTCAATCTAACATCTCGGCGGTAATATTTGACCATATTCCTGGCTTGTTGGCCTCTACGTCTCCGTGGGACCTTTATATACATCAATAACGTAATACAGCCTAACCTAACCCAACTTAACATCTCGGCGGTAATATTCGACAACATAACTTGCGTGTTGGCCTCTACGTCTCCGATTGACCTTCATATACATCAATAACGAAATATAACCTAACCTAACCCAACCTATCATCTCGCCGGGAATATTTGACAACATGCCTGGCGAGTTGGCCTCTACGTCTCCGTGGGACCTTTATATACATCAATAACGTAATATAACCTAACCTAACCCAACCTAACATCTCGGCGGTAATATTTCACAACATTCCTGGCGAGTTGGCCTCTAGGTCTCCGTTTGACCTTCATATACATCAATAACGTAACATAACCTAACCTAACCCAACCTGTCATCTCGGCGGTAATATTTGACAATATGCCTGGCGAGTTGGCCTCTACGTCTCCGATTGACCTTCATATACATCAATAACGAAATATAACCTAACCTAACCCAACCTATCATCTCGCCGGGAATATTTGACAACATTCCTGGCGAGTTGGCCTCTACGTCTCCGCGGCATCTTTATATACATCAATAACGTAATAGAACATAACCTAACCCAATCTAACATCTCGGCGGTAATATTTGACAACATTCCTGGCGTGTTGGCCTCTACGTCTCCGTGGGACCTTTATATACATCAATAACGTAATATAACCTAACCTAACCCAAGCTAACATCTCGGCGGTAATATTCGACAACATAACTGGCGTGTTGGCCTCTACGTCTCCGTGGGACCTTTATATACGTCAATAACGTAATATAACCTAATCTAACCCAATCTAACATCTCGGCGGTAATATTTGACCATATTCCTGGCGTGTTGGCCTCTACGTCTCCGTGGGACCTTTATATACATCAACAACGTAATATATCCTAACCTAACCCAACCTAACATCTCGGCGGTAATATTTCACAACATTCCTGCCGAGCTGGCCTCTAGGTCTCCGTTTGACGTTCATATACAGCAATAACGTAATATAACCTAACCTAACCCAACCTATCATCTCGGCGGTAATATTTGACAACATACCTGGCGAGTTGGCCTCTACGTCTCCGCGGCATCTTTATATACATCAATAACGTAATATAACATAACCTAACCCAACCTAACATCTCGGCGGTAATATTTCACAACATTCCTGGCGATTTGGCCTCTAGGTCTCCGTTTGACCTTCATATACAGCAATAACGTAATATAACCTAACCTAATCCAACCTAACATCTCGGCGGTAATATTTGACATCATTCCTCGCGAGTTGGCTTCTCCGTCTCCGTGGGACCTTTATATACATCAATAACGTAATATGACCTAACCTAACCCAACCTAACATCTCGGCGGTAATATTTCACAACATTCCTGGCGAGTTGGCCTCTAGGTCTCCGTTTGACCTTCATATACATCAATAACGTAACATAACCTAACCTAACCCAACCTATCATCTCGGCGGTAATATTTGACAATATTCCTGGCGAGTTGGCCTCTACGTCTCCGATTGACCTTCATATACATCAATAACGAAATATAACCTAACCTAACCCAACCTATCATCTCGCCGGGAATATTTGACAACATTCCTGGCGAGTTGGCCTCTACGTCTCCGCGGCATCTTTATATACATCAATAACGTAATATAACATAACCTAACCCAATCTAACATCTCGGCGGTAATATTTGACAACATTCCTGGCGTGTTGGCCTCTACGTCTCCGTGGGACCTTTATATACATCAATAACGTAATATAACCTAACCTAACCCAACCTAACATCTCGGCGGTAATATTTCACAACATTCCTGGCGATTTGGCCTCTAGGTCTCCGTTTGACCTTCATATACAGCAATAACGTAATATAACCTAACCTAACCCAACCTATCATCTCGGCGGTAATATTTGACCACATTCCTGGCTTGTTGGCCTCTACGTCTCCGTGGGACCTTTATATACATCAATAACGTAATACAACCTAACCTAACCCAACCTAACATCTCGTCGGTAATGTTCGACAACATAACTTGCGTGTTGGCCTCTACGTCTCCGTGGGACCTTTATATACATCAATAACGTAATATAACCTAACCTAACCCAACTTAACATCTCGGCGGTAATATTAGACAACATTCCTGGCGAGTTGGCTTCTCCGTCGCCGTGGGACCTTTATATACATCAATAACGTAATATAACCTAACCTAACCCAACCTAACATCTCGGCGGTAATATTTCACAACATTCCTGGCGATTTGGCCTCTAGGTCTCCGTTTGACCTTCATATACAGCAATAACGTAATATAACCTAACCTAATCCAACCTAACATCTCGGCGGTAATATTTGACATCATTCCTGGCGAGTTGGCTTCTCCGTCTCCGTGGGACCTTTATATACATCAATAACGTAATATAACCTAACCTAACCCAACCTAACATCTCGGCGGTAATATTTCACAACATTCCTGGCGAGTTGGCCTCTAGGTCTCCGTTTGACCTTCATATACATCAATAACGTTATATAACCTAACCTAACCCAACCTATCATCTCGGCGGTAATATTTGACAACATTCCTGGCGAGTTGGCCTCTACGTCTACGATTGACCTTGATATACATCAATAACGAAATATAACCTAACCTAACCCAACCTATCATCTCGGCGGGAATATTTAACAACATTCCTGGCGAGTTGGCCTCTACGTCTCCGCGGCATCTTTATATACATCAGTAACGTAATATAACCTAACCTAACCCAACCTAACATCTCGGCGGTAATATTCGACAACATAACTGGCGTGTTGGCCTCTACGTCTACGTGGGACCTTTATATACCACAATAACGTAATATATCCTAACCTAACCCAACCTAACATCTCGGCGGTAATATTTCACAACATTCCTGGCGAGTTGGCCTCTAGGTCTTCGTTTGACCTTCATATACATCAATAACGTAATATGACCTAACCTAACCCAACCTATCATCTCGGCGGTAATATTTGACAACATTCCTGGCGAGTTGGCCTCTACGTCTACGATTGACCTTCATATTCATCAATAACGAAATATAACCTAACCTAACCCGACCTATCATCTCGGCGGGAATATTTGACAACATTCCTGGCGAGTTGGCCTCTACGTCTCCGCGGCATCTTTATATACATCAATAACGTAATATAACATAACCTAACCCAATCTAACATCTCGGCGGTAATATTTGACAACATTCCTGGCGTGTTGGCCTCTACGTCTCCGCGGCATCTTTATATACATCAATAACGTAATATAACATAACCTAACCCAATCTAACATCTCGGCGGTAATATTTGACAACATTCCTGGCGTGTTGGCCTCTACGTCTCCGTGGGACCTTTATATACATCAATAACGTAATATAACCTAACCTAACCCAACCTAACATCTCGGCGGTAATACTTCACAACATTCCTGGCGATTTGGCCTCTATGTCTCCGTTTGACCTTCATATACAGCAATAACGTAATATAACCTAACCTAACCCAACCTATCATCTCGGCGGTAATATTTGACAACATTCCTGGCGAGTTGGCATCTACGTCTCCGTGGGACCTTCATATACATCAATAACGTAATATAACCTAACCCAAACCAACCTAACATCTCGGCGGTAATATTTGAAAACATACCTGGCGAGTTGGCCTCTACGCCTCCGCGGCCTCTTTATATACATCAATAACGTAATATAACATAACCTAACCCAATCTAACATCTCGGCGGTAATATTTGACAACATTCCTGGCGTGTTGGCCTCTACGTCACCGTGGGACCTTTATATACATCAATAACGTAATATAACCTAACCTAATCCAACCTAAAATTTCGGCGGTAATATTTGACAACATTCCTAGCGAGTTGGCCTCTACGTCTCCGTGGAACCTTTATATACATCAATAACGTAATATAACCTAACCTAACCCAAGCTAACATCTCGGCGGTAATATTCGACAACATAACTGGCGTGTTGGCCTCTACGTCTCCGTGGGACCTTTATATACGTCAATAACGTAATATAACCTAATCTAACCCAATCTAACATCTCGGCGGTAATATTTGACCATATTCCTGGCGTGTTGGCCTCTACGTCTCCGTAGGACCTTTATATACATCAATAACGTAATATAACCTAACCTAACCCAACCTAACATCTCGGCGGTAATATTTGACCACATTCCTGGCTTGTTGGCCTCTACGTCTCCGTGGGACCTTTATATACATCAATAACGTAAAACAACCTAACCTAACCCAACCTAACATCTCGGCGGTAATATTCGAGAACATAACTTGCGTGTTGGCCTCTACGTCTCCGATTGACCTTCATATACATCAATAACGTAATATAACCTAACCTAACCCAACTTAACATCTCGGCGGTAATATTTCACAACATTCCTGGCGATTTGGCCTCTAGGTCTCCGTTTGACCTTCATATACATCAATAACGTAATACAGCCTAACCTAACCCAACCTAACATCTCGGCGGTAATATTCGACAACATAACTTGCGTGTTGGCCTCTACGTCTCCGATTGACCTTCATATACATCAATAACGTAATATAACCTAACCTAACCCAACCTAACATCTCGGCGGTAATATTTCACAACATTCCTGGCGATTTGGCCTCTAGGTCTCCGTTTGACCTTCATATACAGCAATAACGTAATATAACCTAACCTAACCCAACCTATCATCTCGGCGGTAATATTTGACAACATTCCTGGCGAGTTGGCCTCTACGTCTCCGTGGGACCTTCATATACATCAATAACGTAATATAACCTAACCCAAACCAACCTAACATCTCGGCGGTAATATTTGAAAACATACCTGGCGAGTTGGCCTCTACGTCTCCGCGGCATCTTTATATACATCAATAACGTAATATAACATAACCTAACCCAATCTAACATCTCAGCGGTAATATTTGACAACATTCCTAGCGAGTTGGCCTCTACGTCTCCGTGGAACCTTTATATACATCAATAACGTAATATAACCTAACCTAACCCAAGCTAACATCTCGGCGGTAATATTTGACCATATTCCTGGCTTGTTGGCCTCTACGTCTCCGTGGGACCTTTATATACATCAATAACGTAATACAGCCTAACCTAACCCAACTTAACATCTCGGCGGTAATATTCGACAACATAACTTGCGTGTTGGCCTCTACGTCTCCGATTGACCTTCATATACATCAATAACGAAATATAACCTAACCTAACCCAACCTATCATCTCGCCGGGAATATTTGACAACATTCCTGGCGAGTTGGCCTCTACGTCTCCGTGGGACCTTTATATACATCAATAACGTAATATAACCTAACCTAACCCAACCTAACATCTCGGCGGTAATATTTCACAACATTCCTGGCGAGTTGGCCTCTAGGTCTCCGTTTGACCTTCATATACATCAATAACGTAACATAACCTAACCTAACCCAACCTATCATCTCGGCGGTAATATTTGACAATATTCCTGGCGAGTTGGCCTCTACGTCTCCGATTGACCTTCATATACATCAATAACGAAATATAACCTAACCTAACCCAACCTATCATCTCGCCGGGAATATTTGACAACATTCCTGGCGAGTTGGCCTCTACGTCTCCGCGGCATCTTTATATACATCAATAACGTAATATAACATAACCTAACCCAATCTAACATCTCGGCGGTAATATTTGACAACATTCCTGGCGTGTTGGCCTCTACGTCTCCGTGGGACCTTTATATACATCAATAACGTAATATGACCTAACCTAACCCAACCTAACATCTCGGCGGTAATATTTCACAACATTCCTGGCGAGTTGGCCTCTAGGTCTCCGTTTGACCTTCATATACATCAATAACGTAACATAACCTAACCTAACCCAACCTATCATCTCGGCGGTAATATTTGACAATATTCCTGGCGAGCTGGCCTCTACGTCTCCGTGGGACCTTCATATACATCAATAACGAAATATAACCTAACCTAACCCAACCTATCATCTCGCCGGGAATATTTGACAACATTCCTGGCGAGTTGGCCTCTACGTCTCCGCGGCATCTTTATATACATCAATAACGTAATATAACATAACCTAACCCAATCTAACATCTCGGCGGTAATATTTGACAACATTCCTGGCGTGTTGGCCTCTACGTCTCCGTGGGACCTTTATATACATCAATAACGTAATATAACCTAACCTAACCCAACCTAACATCTCGGCGGTAATATTTCACAACATTCCTGGCGATTTGGCCTCTAGGTGTCCGTTTGACCTTCATATACAGCAATAACGTAATATAACCTAACCTAACCCAACCTATCATCTCGGCGGTAATATTTGACAACATTCCTGGCGAGTTGGCCTCTACGTCTCCGTGGGACCTTCATATACATCAATAACGTAATATAACCTAACCCAAACCAACCTAACATCTCGGCGGTAATATTTGAAAACATACCTGGCGAGTTGGCCTCTACGCCTCCGCGGCCTCTTTATATACATCAATAACGTAATATAACATAACCTAACCCAATCTAACATCTCGGCGGTAATATTTGACAACATTCCTGGCGTGTTGGCCTCTACGTCTCCGTGGGACCTTTATATACATCAATAACGTAATATAACCTAACCTAATCCAACCTAAAATTTCGGCGGTAATATTTGACAACATTCCTAGCGAGTTGGCCTCTACGTCTCCGTGGAACCTTTATATACATCAATAACGTAATATAACCTAACCTAACCCAAGCTAACATCTCGGCGGTAATATTCGACAACATAACTGGCGTGCTGGCCTCTACGTCTCCGTGGGACCTTTATATACATCAATAACGTAATATAACCTAACCTAACCCAAGCTAACATCTCGGCGGTAATATTTGACCACATTCCTGGCTTGTTGGCCTCTACGTCTCCGTGGGACCTTTATATACGTCAATAACGTAATATAATCTAATCTAACTCAATCTAACATCTCGGCGGTAATATTTGACCATATTCCTGGCTTGTTGGCCTCTACGTCTCCGTGGGACCTTTATATACATCAATAACGTAATACAGCCTAACCTAACCCAACTTAACATCTCGGCGGTAATATTCGACAACATAACTTGCGTGTTGGCCTCTACGTCTCCGATTGACCTTCATATACATCAATAACGAAATATAACCTAACCTAACCCAACCTATCATCTCGCCGGGAATATTTGACAACATGCCTGGCGAGTTGGCCTCTACGTCTCCGTGGGACCTTTATATACATCAATAACGTAATATAACCTAACCTAACCCAACCTAACATCTCGGCGGTAATATTTCACAACATTCCTGGCGAGTTGGCCTCTAGGTCTCCGTTTGACCTTCATATACATCAATAACGTAACATAACCTAACCTAACCCAACCTGTCATCTCGGCGGTAATATTTGACAATATTCCTGGCGAGTTGGCCTCTACGTCTCCGATTGACCTTCATATACATCAATAACGAAATATAACCTAACCTAACCCAACCTATCATCTCGCCGGGAATATTTGACAACATTCCTGGCGAGTTGGCCTCTACGTCTCCGCGGCATCTTTATATACATCAATAACGTAATAGAACATAACCTAACCCAATCTAACATCTCGGCGGTAATATTTGACAACATTCCTGGCGTGTTGGCCTCTACGTCTCCGTGGGACCTTTATATACATCAATAACGTAATATAACCTAACCTAACCCAAGCTAACATCTCGGCGGTAATATTCGACAACATAACTGGCGTGTTGGCCTCTACGTCTCCGTGGGACCTTTATATACGTCAATAACGTAATATAACCTAATCTAACCCAATCTAACATCTCGGCGGTAATATTTGACCATATTCCTGGCGTGTTGGCCTCTACGTCTCCGTGGGACCTTTATATACATCAATAACGTAATATATCCTAACCTAACCCAACCTAACATCTCGGCGGTAATATTTCACAACATTCCTGCCGAGCTGGCCTCTAGGTCTCCGTGTGACGTTCATATACAGCAATAACGTAATATAACCTAACCTAACCCAACCTATCATCTCGGCGGTAATATTTGACAACATACCTGGCGAGTTGGCCTCTACGTCTCCGCGGCATCTTTATATACATCAATAACGTAATATAACATAACCTAACCCAACCTAACATCTCGGCGGTAATATTTCACAACATTCCTGGCGATTTGGCCTCTAGGTCTCCGTTTGACCTTCATATACAGCAATAACGTAATATAACCTAACCTAATCCAACCTAACATCTCGGCGGTAATATTTGACATCATTCCTGGCGAGTTGGCTTCTCCGTCTCCGTGGGACCTTTATATACATCAATAACGTAATATGACCTAACCTAACCCAACCTAACATCTCGGCGGTAATATTTCACAACATTCCTGGCGAGTTGGCCTCTAGGTCTCCGTTTGACCTTCATATACATCAATAACGTAACATAACCTAACCTAACCCAACCTATCATCTCGGCGGTAATATTTGACAATATTCCTGGCGAGTTGGCCTCTACGTCTCCGATTGACCTTCATATACATCAATAACGAAATATAACCTAACCTAACCCAACCTATCATCTCGCCGGGAATATTTGACAACATTCCTGGCGAGTTGGCCTCTACGTCTCCGCGGCATCTTTATATACATCAATAACGTAATATAACATAACCTAACCCAATCTAACATCTCGGCGGTAATATTTGACAACATTCCTGGCGTGTTGGCCTCTACGTCTCCGTGGGACCTTTATATACATCAATAACGTAATATAACCTAACCTAACCCAACCTAACATCTCGGCGGTAATATTTCACAACATTCCTGGCGATTTGGCCTCTAGGTCTCCGTTTGACCTTCATATACAGCAATAACGTAATATAACCTAACCTAACCCAACCTATCATCTCGGCGGTAATATTTGACCACATTCCTGGCTTGTTGGCCTCTACGTCTCCGTGGGACCTTTATATACATCAATAACGTAATACAACCTAACCTAACCCAATCTAACATCTCGTCGGTAATGTTCGACAACATAACTTGCGTGTTGGCCTCTACGTCTCCGTGGGACCTTTATATACATCAATAACGTAATATAACCTAACCTAACCCAACTTAACATCTCGGCGGTAATATTAGACAACATTCCTGGCGAGTTGGCTTCTCCGTCGCCGTGGGACCTTTATATACATCAATAACGTAATATAACCTAACCTAACCCAACCTAACATCTCGGCGGTAATATTTCACAACATTCCTGGCGATTTGGCCTCTAGGTCTCCGTTTGACCTTCATATACAGCAATAACGTAATATAACCTAACCTAATCCAACCTAACATCTCGGCGGTAATATTTGACATCATTCCTGGCGAGTTGGCTTCTCCGTCTCCGTGGGACCTTTATATACATCAATAACGTAATATAACCTAACCTAACCCAACCTAACATCTCGGCGGTAATATTTCACAACATTCCTGGCGAGTTGGCCTCTAGGTCTCCGTTTGACCTTCATATACATCAATAACGTTATATAACCTAACCTAACCCAACCTATCATCTCGGCGGTAATATTTGACAACATTCCTGGCGAGTTGGCCTCTACGTCTACGATTGACCTTGATATACATCAATAACGAAATATAACCTAACCTAACCCAACCTATCATCTCGGCGGGAATATTTAACAACATTCCTGGCGAGTTGGCCTCTACGTCTCCGCGGCATCTTTATATACATCAGTAACGTAATATAACCTAACCTAACCCAACCTAACATCTCGGCGGTAATATTCGACAACATAACTGGCGTGTTGGCCTCTACGTCTACGTGGGACCTTTATATACCACAATAACGTAATATATCCTAACCTAACCCAACCTAACATCTCGGCGGTAATATTTCACAACATTCCTGGCGAGTTGGCCTCTAGGTCTTCGTTTGACCTTCATATACATCAATAACGTAATATGACCTAACCTAACCCAACCTATCATCTCGGCGGTAATATTTGACAACATTCCTGGCGAGTTGGCCTCTACGTCTACGATTGACCTTCATATTCATCAATAACGAAATATAACCTAACCTAACCCGACCTATCATCTCGGCGGGAATATTTGACAACATTCCTGGCGAGTTGGCCTCTACGTCTCCGCGGCATCTTTATATACATCAATAACGTAATATAACATAACCTAACCCAATCTAACATCTCGGCGGTAATATTTGACAACATTCCTGGCGTGTTGGCCTCTACGTCTCCGCGGCATCTTTATATACATCAATAACGTAATATAACATAACCTAACCCAATCTAACATCTCGGCGGTAATATTTGACAACATTCCTGGCGTGTTGGCCTCTACGTCTCCGTGGGACCTTTATATACATCAATAACGTAATATAACCTAACCTAACCCAACCTAAAATTTCGGCGGTAATATTTGACAACATTCCTAGCGAGTTGGCCGCTACGTCTCCGTGGGACCTTTATATACATCAATAACGTAATATAACATACCCTAATCCAATCTAACATCTCGGCGGTAATATTTGACAACATTCCTGGCGTGTTGGCCTCTACGTCTCCGTGGAACCTTTATATACATCAATAACGTAATATAACCTAACCTAACCCAACCTAACATCTCGGCGGTAATATTCGACAACATAACTGGCGTGTTGGCCTCTACGTCTACGTGGGACCTTTATATACCACAATAACGTAATATATCCTAACCTAACCCAACCTAACATCTCGGCGGTAATATTTCACAACATTCCTGGCGAGTTGGCCTCTAGGTCTTCGTTTGACCTTCATATACATCAATAACGTAATATGACCTAACCTAACCCAACCTATCATCTCGGCGGTAATATTTGACAACATTCCTGGCGAGTTGGCCTCTACGTCTACGATTGACCTTCATATTCATCAATAACGAAATATAACCTAACCTAACCCAACCTATCATCTCGGCGGGAATATTTGACAACATTCCTGGCGAGTTGGCCTCTACGTCTCCGCGGCATCTTTATATACATCAATAACGTAATATAACATAACCTAACCCAATCTAACATCTCGGCGGTAATATTTGACAACATTCCTGGCGTGTTGGCCTCTACGTCTCCGTGGGACCTTTATATACATCAATAACGTAATATAACCTAACCTAATCCAACCTAAAATTTCGGCGGTAATATTTGACAACATTCCTGGCGAGTTGGCCTCTACGTCTCCGCGGCATCTTTATATACATCAATAACGTAATATAACATAACCTAACCCAATCTAACATCTCGGCGGTAATATTTCACAACATTCCTGGCGAGTTGGCCTCTACGTCTCCGCGGCATCTTTATATACATCAATAACGTAATATAACATAACCTAACCCAATCTAACATCTCGGCGGTAATATTTGACAACATTCCTGGCGTGTTGGCCTCTACGTCTCCGTGGGACCTTTATATACATCAATAACGTAATATAACCTAACCTAACCCAACCTAAAATTTCGGCGGTAATATTTGACAACATTCCTAGCGAGTTGGCCTCTACGTCTCCGTGGGACCTTTATATACATCAATAACGTAATATAACATACCCTAATCCAATCTAACATCTCGGCGGTAATATTTGACAACATTCCTGGCGTGTTGGCCTCTACGTCTCCGTGGAACCTTTATATACATCAATAACGTAATATAACCTAACCTAACCCAACCTAACATCTCGGCGGTAATATTCGACAACATAACTGGCGTGTTGGCCTCTACGTCTACGTGGGACCTTTATATACCACAATAACGTAATATATCCTAACCTAACCCAACCTAACATCTCGGCGGTAATATTTCACAACATTCCTGGCGAGTTGGCCTCTAGGTCTTCGTTTGACCTTCATATACATCAATAACGTAATATGACCTAACCTAACCCAACCTATCATCTCGGCGGTAATATTTGACAACATTCCTGGCGAGTTGGCCTCTACGTCTACGATTGACCTTCATATTCATCTATAACGAAATATAACCTAACCTAACCCAACCTATCATCTCGGCGGGAATATTTGACAACATTCCTGGCGAGTTGGCCTCTACGTCTCCGCGGCATCTTTATATACATCAATAACGTAATATAACATAACCTAACCCAATCTAACATCTCGGCGGTAATATTTGACAACATTCCTGGCGTGTTGGCCTCTACGTCTCCGTGAACCTTTATATACATCAATAACGTAATATAACCTAACCTAATCCAAGCTAACATCTCGGCGGTAATATTCGACAGCATAACTGGCGTGTTGGCCTCTACGTCTCCGTGGGACCTTTATATACATCAATAACGTAATATATCCTAACCTGACCCAACCTAACATCTCGGCGGTAATATTTCACAACATTCCTGGCGAGTTGGCCTCTAGGTCTCCGTTTGACCTTCATATACATCAATAACGTTATATAACCTAACCTAACCCAACCTATCATCTCGGCGGTAATATTTGACAACATTCCTGGCGAGTTGGCCTCTACGTCTACGATTGACCTTGATATACACCAATAACGAAATATAACCTAACCTAACCCAACCTATCATCTCGGAGGGAATATTTAACAACATTCCTGGCGAGTTGGCCTCTACGTCTCCGCGGCATCTTTATATACATCAGTAACGTAATATAACATAACCTAACCCAATCTAACATCTCGGCGATAATATTTGACAACATTCCTGGCGAGTTGGCCTCTACGTCTCCGCGGCATCTTTATATACATCAATAACGTAATATAACATAACCTAACCCAATCTAACATCTCGGCGGTAATATTTGACAACATTCCTGGCGTGTTGGCCTCTACGTCTCCGTGGGACCTTTATATACATCAATAACGTAATATAACCTAACCTAACCCAACCTAAAATTTCGGCGGTAATATTTGACAACATTCCTAGCGAGTTGGCCTCTACGTCTCCGTGGGACCTTTATATACATCAATAACGTAATATAACATACCCTAATCCAATCTAACATCTCGGCGGTAATATTTGACAACATTCCTGGCGTGTTGGCCTCTACGTCTACGATTGACCTTCATATTCATCAATAACGAAATATAACCTAACCTAACCCAACCTATCATCTCGGCGGGAATATTTGACAACATTCCTGGCGAGTTGGCCTCTACGTCTCCGCGGCATCTTTATATACATCAATAACGTAATATAACATAACCTAACCCAATCTAACATCTCGGCGGTAATATTTGACAACATTCCTGGCGTGTTGGCCTCTACGTCTCCGTGGGACCTTTATATACATCAATAACGTAATATAACCTAACCTAATCCAACCTAAAATTTCGGCGGTAATATTTGACAACATTCCTGGCGAGTTGGCCTCTACGTCTCCGCGGCATCTTTATATACATCAATAACGTAATATAACATAACCTAACCCAATCTAACATCTCGGCGGTAATATTTGACAATATTCCTGGCGTGTTGGCCTCTACGTCTCCGTGGGACCTTTATATACATCAATAACGTAATATAACCTAACCTAACCCAACCTAACATCTCGGCGGTAATATTTCACAACATTCCTGGCGATTTGGCCTCTAGGTCTCCGTTTGACCTTCATATACAGCAATAACGTAATATAACCTAACCTAACCCAACCTATCATCTCGGCGGTAATATTTGACAACATTCCTGGCGAGTTGGCCTCTACGTCTCCGTGGGACCTTCATATACATCAATAACGTAATATAACCTAACCCAAACCAACCTAACATCTCGGCGGTAATATTTGAAAACATACCTGGCGAGTTGGCCTCTACGCCTCCGCGGCCTCTTTATATACATCAATAACGTAATATAACATAACCTAACCCAATCTAACATCTCGGCGGTAATATTTGACAACATTCCTGGCGTGTTGGCCTCTACGTCTCCGCGGCATCTTTATATACATCAATAACGTAATATAACATAACCTAACCCAATCTAACATCTCGGCGGTAATATTTGACAACATTCCTAGCGAGTTGGCCTCTACGTCTCCGTGGAACCTTTATATACATCAATAACGTAATATAACCTAACCTAACCCAAGCTAACATCTCGGCGGTAATATTCGACAACATAACTGGCGTGTTGGCCTCTACGTCTCCGTGGGACCTTTATATACGTCAATAACGTAATATAACCTAATCTAACCCAATCTAACATCTCGGCGGTAATATTTGACCATATTCCTGGCTGGTTGGCCTCTACGTCTCCGTGGGACCTTTATATACATCAATAACGTAATACAGCCTAACCTAACCCAACCTAACATCTCGGCGGTAATATTCGACAACATAACTTGCGTGTTGGCCTCTACGTCTCCGATTGACCTTCATATACATCAATAACGAAATATAACCTAACCTAACCCAACCTATCATCTCGCCGGGAATATTTGACAACATTCCTGGCGAGTTGGCCTCTACGTCTCCGTGGGACCTTTATATACATCAATAACGTAATATAACCTAACCTAATCCAACCTAACATCTCGGCGGTAATATTTGACATCATTCCTGACGAGTTGGCTTCTCCGTCTCCGTGGGACCTTTATATACATCAATAACGAAATATAACCTAACCTAACCCAACCTATCATCTCGGCGGGAATATTTGACAACATTCCTGGCGAGTTGGCCTCTACGTCTCCGCGGCATCTTTATATACATCAATAACGTAATATAACATAACCTAACCCAATCTAACATCTCGGCGGTAATATTTGACAACATTCCTGGCGAGTTGGCCTCTACGCCTCCGTGGGACCTTTATATACATCAATAAATTAATATAACCTAACCTAACCCAACCTAACATCTCGGCGGTAATATTTGACCACATTCCTGGCGTGTTGGCCTCTACGTCTCCGTGGAACCTTTATATACATCAATAACGTAATATAACCTAACCTAACCCAACCTAACATCTCGGCGGTAATATTCGACAACATAACTGGCGTGTTGGCCTCTACGTCTACGTGGGACCTTTATATACCACAATAACGTAATATATCCTAACCTAACCCAACCTAACATCTCGGCGGTAATATTTCACAACATTCCTGGCGAGTTGGCCTCTAGGTCTTCGTTTGACCTTCATATACATCAATAACGTAATATGACCTAACCTAACCCAACCTATCATCTCGGCGGTAATATTTGACAACATTCCTGGCGAGTTGGCCTCTACGTCTACGATTGACCTTCATATTCATCAATAACGAAATATAACCTAACCTAACCCAACCTATCATCTCGGCGGGAATATTTGACAACATTCCTGGCGAGTTGGCCTCTACGTCTCCGCGGCATCTTTATATACATCAATAACGTAATATAACATAACCTAACCCAATCTAACATCTCGGCGGTAATATTTGACAACATTCCTGGCGTGTTGGCCTCTACGTCTCCGTGGGACCTTTATATACATCAATAACGTAATATAACCTAACCTAATCCAACCTAAAATTTCGGCGGTAATATTTGACAACATTCCTGGCGAGTTGGCCTCTACGTCTCCGCGGCATCTTTATATACATCAATAACGTAATATAACATAACCTAACCCAATCTAACATCTCGGCGGTAATATTTCACAACATTCCTGGCGAGTTGGCCTCTACGTCTCCGCGGCATCTTTATATACATCAATAACGTAATATAACATAACCTAACCCAATCTAACATCTCGGCGGTAATATTTGACAACATTCCTGGCGTGTTGGCCTCTACGTCTCCGTGGGACCTTTATATACATCAATAACGTAATATAACCTAACCTAACCCAACCTAAAATTTCGGCGGTAATATTTGACAACATTCCTAGCGAGTTGGCCTCTACGTCTCCGTGGGACCTTTATATACATCAATAACGTAATATAACATACCCTAATCCAATCTAACATCTCGGCGGTAATATTTGACAACATTCCTGGCGTGTTGGCCTCTACGTCTCCGTGGAACCTTTATATACATCAATAACGTAATATAACCTAACCTAACCCAACCTAACATCTCGGCGGTAATATTCGACACCATAACTGGCGTGTTGGCCTCTACGTCTTCGTGGGACCTTTATATACCACAATAACGTAATATATCCTAACCTAACCCAACCTAACATCTCGGCGGTAATATTTCACAACATTCCTGGCGAGTTGGCCTCTAGGTCTTCGTTTGACCTTCATATACATCAATAACGTAATATGACCTAACCTAACCCAACCTATCATCTCGGCGGTAATATTTGACAACATTCCTGGCGAGTTGGCCTCTACGTCTACGATTGACCTTCATATTCATCAATAACGAAATATAACCTAACCTAACCCAACCTATCATCTCGGCGGGAATATTTGACAACATTCCTGGCGAGTTGGCCTCTACGTCTCCGCGGCATCTTTATATACATCAATAACGTAATATAACATAACCTAACCCAATCTAACATCTCGGCGGTAATATTTGACAACATTCCTGGCGTGTTGGCCTCTACGTCTCCGTGAACCTTTATATACATCAATAACGTAATATAACCTAACCTAATCCAAGCTAACATCTCGGCGGTAATATTCGACAGCATAACTGGCGTGTTGGCCTCTACGTCTCCGTGGGACCTTTATATACATCAATAACGTAATATATCCTAACCTGACCCAACCTAACATCTCGGCGGTAATATTTCACAACATTCCTGGCGAGTTGGCCTCTAGGTCTCCGTTTGACCTTCATATACATCAATAACGTTATATAACCTAACCTAACCCAACCTATCATCTCGGCGGTAATATTTGACAACATTCCTGGCGAGTTGGCCTCTACGTCTACGATTGACCTTGATATACATCAATAACGAAATATAACCTAACCTAACCCAACCTATCATCTCGGAGGGAATATTTAACAACATTCCTGGCGAGTTGGCCTCTACGTCTCCGCGGCATCTTTATATACATCAGTAACGTAATATAACATAACCTAACCCAATCTAACATCTCGGCGATAATATTTGACAACATTCCTGGCGAGTTGGCCTCTACGTCTCCGCGGCGTCTTTATATACATCAATAACGTAATATAACATAACCTAACCCAATCTAACATCTCGGCGGTAATATTTGACAACATTCCTGGCGTGTTGGCCTCTACGTCTCCGTGGGACCTTTATATACATCAATAACGTAATATAACCTAACCTAACCCAACCTAAAATTTCGGCGGTAATATTTGACAACATTCCTAGCGAGTTGGCCTCTACGTCTCCGTGGGACCTTTATATACATCAATAACGTAATATAACATACCCTAATCCAATCTAACATCTCGGCGGTAATATTTGACAACATTCCTGGCGTGTTGGCCTCTACGTCTACGATTGACCTTCATATTCATCAATAACGAAATATAACCTAACCTAACCCAACCTATCATCTCGGCGGGAATATTTCACAACATTCCTGGCGATTTGGCCTCTAGGTGTCCGTTTGACCTTCATATACAGCAATAACGTAATATAACCTAACCTAACCCAATCTAACATCTCGGCGGTAATATTTGACAACATTCCTGGCGTGTTGGCCTCTACGTCTCCGTGGGACCTTTATATACATCAATAACGTAATATAACCTAACCTAATCCAACCTAAAATTTCGGCGGTAATATTTGACAACATTCCTGGCGAGTTGGCCTCTACGTCTCCGCGGCATCTTTATATACATCAATAACGTAATATAACATAACCTAACCCAATCTAACATCTCGGCGGTAATATTTGACAATATTCCTGGCGTGTTGGCCTCTACGTCTCCGTGGGACCTTTATATACATCAATAACGTAATATAACCTAACCTAACCCAACCTAACATCTCGGCGGTAATATTTCACAACATTCCTGGCGATTTGGCCTCTAGGTCTCCGTTTGACCTTCATATACAGCAATAACGTAATATAACCTAACCTAACCCAACCTATCATCTCGGCGGTAATATTTGACAACATTCCTGGCGAGTTGGCCTCTACGTCTCCGTGGGACCTTCATATACATCAATAACGTAATATAACCTAACCCAAACCAACCTAACATCTCGGCGGTAATATTTGAAAACATACCTGGCGAGTTGGCCTCTACGCCTCCGCGGCCTCTTTATATACATCAATAACGTAATATAACATAACCTAACCCAATCTAACATCTCGGCGGTAATATTTGACAACATTCCTGGCGTGTTGGCCTCTACGTCTCCGCGGCATCTTTATATACATCAATAACGTAATATAACATAACCTAACCCAATCTAACATCTCGGCGGTAATATTTGACAACATTCCTAGCGAGTTGGCCTCTACGTCTCCGTGGAACCTTTATATACATCAATAACGTAATATAACCTAACCTAACCCAAGCTAACATCTCGGCGGTAATATTCGACAACATAACTGGCGTGTTGGCCTCTACGTCTCCGCGGCATCTTTATATACATCAATAACGTAATATAACATAACCTAACCCAATCTAACATCTCGGCGGTAATATTTGACAACATTCCTGGCGTGTTGGCCTCTACGTCTCCGTGGGACCTTTATAAACATCAATAACGTAATATAACCTAACCTAACCCAACCTAAAATTTCGGCGGTAATATTTGACAACATTCCTAGCGAGTTGGCCTCTACGTCTCCGTTGGACCTTTATATACATCAATAACGTAATATAACATAACCTAATCCAATCTAACATCTCGGCGGTAATATTTGACAACATTCCTAGCGAGTTGGCCTCTACGTCTCCGTGGAACCTTTATATACATCAATAACGTAATATAACCTAACCTAACCCAAGCTAACATCTCGGCGGTAATATTCGACAACATAACTGGCGTGTTGGCCTCTACGTCTCCGTGGGACCTTTATATACGTCAATAACGTAATATAACCTAATCTAACCCAATCTAACATCTCGGCGGTAATATTTGACCATATTCCTGGCGAGTTGGCCTCTAGGTCTCCGTTTGACCTTCATATACATCAATAACGTAATATGACCTAACATAACCCAACCTATCATCTCGGCGGTAATATTTGACAACATTCCTGGCGAGTTGGCCTCTACGTCTACGATTGACCTTCATATTCATCAATAACGAAATACAACCTAACCTAACCCAACCTAACATCTCGGCGGTAATATTTGACAACATTCCTGGCGAGTTGGCCTCTACGTCTCCGTGGGACCTTCATATACATCAATAACGTAATATAACCTAACCCAAACCAACCTAACATCTCGGCGGTAATATTTGAAAACATACCTGGCGAGTTGGCCTCTACGTCTCCGATTGACCTTCATATACATCAATAACGAAATATAACCTAACCTAACCCAACCTATCATCTCGCCGGGAATATTTGACAACATTCCTGGCGAGTTGGCCTCTACGTCTCCGCGGCATCTTTATATACATCAATAACGTAATATAACATAACCTAACCCAATCTAACATCTCGGCGGTAATATTTGACAACATTCCTGGCGTGTTGGCCTCTACGTCTCCGTGGGACCTTTATATACATCAATAACGTAATATAACCTAACCTAACCCAACCTAACATCTCGGCGGTAATATTTCACAACATTCCTGGCGATTTGGCCTCTACGTCTCCGTGGGACCTTCATATACATCAATAACGTAATATAACCTAACCCAAACCAACCTAACATCTCGGCGGTAATATTTGAAAACATACCTGGCGAGTTGGCCTCTACGTCTCCGATTGACCTTCATATACATCAATAACGAAATATAACCTAACCTAACCCAACCTATTATCTCGCCGGGAATATTTGACAACATTCCTGGCGAGTTGGCCTCTACGTCTCCGCGGCATCTTTATATACATCAATAACGTAATATAACATAACCTAACCCAATCTAACATCTCGGCGGTAATATTTGACAACATTCCTGGCGTGTTGGCCTCTACGTCTCCGTGGGACCTTTATATACATCAATAACGTAATATAACCTAACCTAACCCAACCTAACATCTCGGCGGTAATATTTCACAACATTCCTGGCGATTTGGCCTCTAGGTGTCCGTTTGACCTTCATATACAGCAATAACGTAATATAACCTAACCTAACCCAACCTATCATCTCGGCGGTAATATTTGACAACATTCCTGGCGAGTTGGCCTCTACGTCTCCGTGGGACCTTCATATACATCAATAACGTAATATAACCTAACCCAAACCAACCTAACATCTCGGCGGTAATATTTGAAAACATACCTGGCGAGTTGGCCTCTACGCCTCCGCGGCCTCTTTATATACATCAATAACGTAATATAACATAACCTAACCCAATCTAACATCTCGGCGGTAATATTTGACAACATTCCTGGCGTGTTGGCCTCTACGTCTCCGTGGGAGCTTTATATACATCAATAACGTAATATAACCTAACCTAATCCAACCTAAAATTTCGGCGGTAATATTTGACAACATTCCTAGCGAGTTGGCCTCTACGTCTCCGTGGAACCTTTATATACATCAATAACGTAATATAACATAACCTAATCCAATCTAACATCTCGGCGGTAATATTTGACAACATTCCTAGCGAGTTGGCCTCTACGTCTCCGTGGAACCTTTATATACATCAATAACGTAATATAACCTAACCTAACCCAAGCTAACATCTCGGCGGTAATATTCGACAACATAACTGGCGTGTTGGCCTCTACGTCTCTGTGGGACCTTTATATACGTCAATAACGTAATATAACCTAATCTAACCCAATCTAACATCTCGGCGGTAATATTTGACCATATTCCTGGCGAGTTGGCCTCTAGGTCTCCGTTTGACCTTCATATACATCAATAACGTAATATGACCTAACCTAACCCAACCTATCATCTCGGCGGTAATATTTGACAACATTCCTGGCGAGTTGGCCTCTACGTCTACGATTGACCTTCATATTCATCAATAACGAAATACAACCTAACCTAACCCAACCTAACATCTCGGCGGTAATATTTGACAACATTCCTGGCGAGTTGGCCTCTACGTCTCCGTGGGACCTTCATATACATCAATAACGTAATATAACCTAACCCAAACCAACCTAACATCTCGGCGGTAATATTTGAAAACATACCTGGCGAGTTGGCCTCTACGTCTCCGATTGACCTTCATATACATCAATAACGAAATATAACCTAACCTAACCCAACCTATCATCTCGCCGGGAATATTTGACAACATTCCTGGCGAGTTGGCCTCTACGTCTCCGCGGCATCTTTATATACATCAATAACGTAATATAACATAACCTAACCCAATCTAACATCTCGGCGGTAATATTTGACAACATTCCTGGCGTGTTGGCCTCTACGTCTCCGTGGGACCTTTATATACATCAATAACGTAATATAACCTAACCTAACCCAACCTAACATCTCGGCGGTAATATTTCACAACATTCCTGGCGATTTGGCCTCTAGGTGTCCGTTTGACCTTCATATACAGCAATAACGTAATATAACCTAACCTAACCCAACCTATCATCTCGGCGGTAATATTTGACAACATTCCTGGCGAGTTGGCCTCTACGTCTCCGTGGGACCTTCATATACATCAATAACGTAATATAACCTAACCCAAACCAACCTCACATCTCGGCGGTAATATTTGAAAACATACCTGGCGAGTTGGCCTCTACGCCTCCGCGGCCTCTTTATATACATCAATAACGTAATATAACATAACCTAACCCAATCTAACATCTCGGCGGTAATATTTGACAACATTCCTGGCGTGTTGGCCTCTACGTCTCCGTGGGAGCTTTATATACATCAATAACGTAATATAACCTAACCTAATCCAACCTAAAATTTCGGCGGTAATATTTGACAACATTCCTAGCGAGTTGGCCTCTACGTCTCCGTGGAACCTTTATATACATCAATAACGTAATATAACCTAACCTAACCCAAGCTAACATCTCGGCGGTAATATTCGACAACATAACTGGCGTGCTGGCCTCTACGTCTCCGTGGGACCTTTATATACGTCAATAACGTAATATAACCTAATCTAACCCAATCTAACATCTCGGCGGTAATATTTGAAAACATACCTGGCGAGTTGGCCTCTACGTCTCCGCGGCATCTTTATATACATCAATAACGTAATATAACATAACCTAACCCAATCTAACATCTCGGCGGTAATATTTGACAACATTCCTAGCGAGTTGGCCTCTACGTCTCCGTGGAACCTTTATATACATCAATAACGTAATATAACCTAACCTAACCCAAGCTAACATCTCGGCGGTAATATTCGACAACATAACTGGCGTGTTGGCCTCTACGTCTCCGTGGGACCTTTATATACGTCAATAACGTAATATAATCTAATCTAACTCAATCTAACATCTCGGCGGTAATATTTGACCATATTCCTGGCTTGTTGGCCTCTACGTCTCCGTGGGACCTTTATATACATCAATAACGTAATACAGCCTAACCTAACCCAACTTAACATCTCGGCGGTAATATTCGACAACATAACTTGCGTGTTGGCCTCTACGTCTCCGATTGACCTTCATATACATCAATAACGAAATATAACCTAACCTAACCCAACCTATCATCTCGCCGGGAATATTTGACAACATTCCTGGCGAGTTGGCCTCTACGTCTCCGTGGGACCTTTATATACATCAATAACGTAATATAACCTAACCTAACCCAACCTAACATCTCGGCGGTAATATTTCACAACATTCCTGGCGAGTTGGCCTCTAGGTCTCCGTTTGACCTTCATATACATCAATAACGTAACATAACCTAACCTAACCCAACCTGTCATCTCGGCGGTAATATTTGACAATATTCCTGGCGAGTTGGCCTCTACGTCTCCGTGGGACCTTTATATACGTCAATAACGTAATATAACCTATTCTAACCCATTCTAACATCTCGGCGGTAATATTTGACAACCTTCCTGGCGAGTTGGCCTCTACGTCTCCGCGGCATCTTTATATACATCAATAACGTAATAGAACATAACCTAACCCAACCTAACATCTCGGCGGTAATATTTGACAACATTCCTGGCGAGTTGGCCTCTACGTCTACGATTGACCTTCATATTCATCAATAACGAAATACAACCTAACCTAACCCAACCTAACATCTCGGCGGTAATATTTGACAACATTCCTGGCGAGTTGGCCTCTACGTCTCCGTGGGACCTTCATATACATCAATAACGTAATATAACCTAACCCAAACCAACCTAACATCTCGGCGGTAATATTTGAAAACATACCTGGCGAGTTGGCCTCTACGTCTCCGATTGACCTTCATATACATCAATAACGAAATATAACCTAACCTAACCCAACCTATCATCTCGCCGGGAATATTTGACAACATTCCTGGCGAGTTGGCCTCTACGTCTCCGCGGCATCTTTATATACATCAATAACGTAATATAACATAACCTAACCCAATCTAACATCTCGGCGGTAATATTTGACAACATTCCTGGCGTGTTGGCCACTACGTCTCCGTGGGACCTTTATATACATCAATAACGTAATATAACCTAACCTAACCCAACCTAACATCTCGGCGGTAATATTTCACAACATTCCTGGCGATTTGGCCTCTAGGTGTCCGTTTGACCTTCATATACAGCAATAACGTAATATAACCTAACCTAACCCAACCTGTCATCTCGGCGGTAATATTTGACAACATTCCTGGCGAGTTGGCCTCTACGTCTCCGTGGGACCTTCATATACATCAATAACGTAATATAACCTAACCCAAACCAACCTAACATCTCGGCGGTAATATTTGAAAACATACCTGGGGAGTTGGCCTCTACGCCTCCGCGGCCTCTTTATATACATCAATAACGTAATATAACATAACCTAACCCAATCTAACATCTCGGCGGTAATATTTGACAACATTCCTGGCGTGTTGGCCTCTACGTCTCCGTGGGAGCTTTATATACATCAATAACGTAATATAACCTAACCTAATCCAACCTAAAATTTCGGCGGTAATATTTGACAACATTCCTAGCGAGTTGGCCTCTACGTCTCCGTGGAACCTTTATATACATCAATAACGTAATATAACATAACCTAATCCAATCTAACATCTCGGCGGTAATATTTGACAACATTCCTAGCGAGTTGGCCTCTACGTCTCCGTGGAACCTTTATATACATCAATAACGTAATATAACCTAACCTAACCCAAGCTAACATCTCGGCGGTAATATTCGACAACATAACTGGCGTGTTGGCCTCTACGTCTCTGTGGGACCTTTATATACGTCAATAACGTAATATAACCTAATCTAACCCAATCTAACATCTCGGCGGTAATATTTGACCATATTCCTGGCGAGTTGGCCTCTAGGTCTCCGTTTGACCTTCATATACATCAATAACGTAATATGACCTAACCTAACCCAACCTATCATCTCGGCGGTAATATTTGACAACATTCCTGGCGAGTTGGCCTCTACGTCTACGATTGACCTTCATATTCATCAATAACGAAATACAACCTAACCTAACCCAACCTATCATCTCGGCGGTAATATTTGACAACATTCCTGGCGAGTTGGCCTCTACGTCTCCGTGGGACCTTCATATACATCAATAACGTAATATAACCTAACCCAAACCAACCTAACATCTCGGCGGTAATATTTGAAAACATACCTGGCGAGTTGGCCTCTACGCCTCCGCGGCCTCTTTATATACATCAATAACGTAATATAACATAACCTAACCCAATCTAACATCTCGGCGGTAATATTTGACAACATTCCTGGCGTGTTGGCCTCTACGTCTCCGTGGGAGCTTTATATACATCAATAACGTAATATAACCTAACCTAATCCAACCTAAAATTTCGGCGGTAATATTTGACAACATTCCTAGCGAGTTGGCCTCTACGTCTCCGTGGAACCTTTATATACATCAATAACGTAATATAACCTAACCTAACCCAAGCTAACATCTCGGCGGTAATATTCGACAACATAACTGGCGTGCTGGCCTCTACGTCTCCGTGGGACCTTTATATACGTCAATAACGTAAT
Organism: Xylocopa violacea; assembly: GCA_963969225.1. Classification (NCBI taxonomy): domain Eukaryota; kingdom Metazoa; phylum Arthropoda; class Insecta; order Hymenoptera; family Apidae; genus Xylocopa; species Xylocopa violacea. The sequence goes on from CAXAJV010000087.1 coordinate 157,546, forward strand.
ATAACCTAATCTAACCCAATCTAACATCTCGGCGGTAATATTTGAAAACATACCTGGCGAGTTGGCCTCTACGTCTCCGCGGCATCTTTATATACATCAATAACGTAATATAACATAACCTAACCCAATCTAACATCTCGGCGGTAATATTTGACAACATTCCTAGCGAGTTGGCCTCTACGTCTCCGTGGAACCTTTATATACATCAATAACGTAATATAACCTAACCTAACCCAAGCTAACATCTCGGCGGTAATATTCGACAACATAACTGGCGTGTTGGCCTCTACGTCTCCGTGGGACCTTTATATACGTCAATAACGTAATATAATCTAATCTAACTCAATCTAACATCTCGGCGGTAATATTTGACCATATTCCTGGCTTGTTGGCCTCTACGTCTCCGTGGGACCTTTATATACATCAATAACGTAATACAGCCTAACCTAACCCAACTTAATATCTCGGCGGTAATATTCGACAACATAACTTGCGTGTTGGCCTCTACGTCTCCGATTGACCTTCATATACATCAATAACGAAATATAACCTAACCTAACCCAACCTATCATCTCGCCGGGAATATTTGACAACATTCCTGGCGAGTTGGCCTCTACGTCTCCGTGGGACCTTTATATACATCAATAACGTAATATAACCTAACCTAACCCAACCTAACATCTCGGCGGTAATATTTCACAACATTCCTGGCGAGTTGGCCTCTAGGTCTCCGTTTGACCTTCATATACATCAATAACGTAACATAACCTGACCTAACCCAACCTGTCATCTCGGCGGTAATATTTGACAATATTCCTGGCGAGTTGGCCTCTACGTCTCCGTGGGACCTTTATATACGTCAATAACGTAATATAACCTATTCTAACCCATTCTAACATCTCGGCGGTAATATTTGACAACCTTCCTGGCGAGTTGGCCTCTACGTCTCCGCGGCATCTTTATATACATCAATAACGTAATAGAACATAACCTAACCCAACCTAACATCTCGGCGGTAATATTTCACAACATTCCTGGCGATTTGGCCTCTAGGTCTCCGTTTGACCTTCATATACAGCAATAACGTAATATAACCTAACCTAATCCAACCTAACATCTCGGCGGTAATATTTGACATCATTCCTGGCGAGTTGGCTTCTCCGTCTCCGTGGGACCTTTATATACATCAATAACGTAATATAACCTAACCTAACCCAACCTAACATCTCGGCGGTAATATTTCACAACATTCCTGGCGAGTTGGCCTCTAGGTCTCCGTTTGACCTTCATATACATCAATAACGTAACATAACCTAACCTAACCCAACCTATCATCTCGGCGGTAATATTTGACAATATTCCTGGCGAGTTGGCCTCTACGTCTCCGATTGACCTTCATATACATCAATAACGAAATATAACCTAACCTAACCCAACCTATCATCTCGCCGGGAATATTTGACAACATTCCTGGCGAGTTGGCCTCTACGTCTCCGCGGCATCTTTATATACATCAATAACGTAATATAACATAACCTAACCCAATCTAACATCTCGGCGGTAATATTTGACAACATTCCTGGCGTGTTGGCCTCTACGTCTCCGTGGGACCTTTATATACATCAATAACGTAATATAACCTAACCTAACCCAACCTAACATCTCGGCGGTAATATTTCACAACATTCCTGGCGATTTGGCCTCTAGGTCTCCGTTTGACCTTCATATACAGCAATAACGTAATATAACCTAACCTAACCCAACCTATCATCTCGGCGGTAATATTTGACAACATTCCTGGCGAGTTGGCCTCTACGTCTCCGTGGGACCTTCATATACATCAATAACGTAATATAACCTAACCCAAACCAACCTAACATCTCGGCGGTAATATTTGAAAACATACCTGGCGAGTTGGCCTCTACGCCTCCGCGGCCTCTTTATATACATCAATAACGTAATATAACATAACCTAACCCAATCTAACATCTCGGCGGTAATATTTGACAACATTCCTGGCGTGTTGGCCTCTACGTCTCCGTGGGACCTTTATATACATCAATAACGTAATATAACCTAACCTAATCCAACCTAAAATTTCGGCGGTAATATTTGACAACATTCCTAGCGAGTTGGCCTCTACGTCTCCGTGGAACCTTTATATACATCAATAACGTAATATAACCTAACCTAACCCAAGCTAACATCTCGGCGGTAATATTCGACAACATAACTGGCGTGTTGGCCTCTACGTCTCCGTGGGACCTTTACATACGTCAATAACGTAATATAACCTAATCTAACCCAATCTAACATCTCGGCGGTAATATTTGACCATATTCCTGGCGTGTTGGCCTCTACGTCTCCGTGGGACCTTTATATACATCAATAACGTAATATATCCTAACCTAACCCAACCTAACATCTCGGCGGTAATATTTCACAACATTCCTGGCGAGCTGGCCTCTAGGTCTCCGTTTGACGTTCATATACAGCAATAACGTAATATAACCTAACCTAACCCAACCTATCATCTCGGCGGTAATATTTGACAACATACCTGGCGAGTTGGCCTCTACGTCTCCGCGGCATCTTTATATACATCAATAACGTAATATAACATAACCTAACCCAACCTAACATCTCGGCGGTAATATTTCACAACATTCCTGGCGATTTGGCCTCTAGGTCTCCGTTTGACCTTCATATACAGCAATAACGTAATATAACCTAACCTAATCCAACCTAACATCTCGGCGGTAATATTTGACATCATTCCTGGCGAGTTGGCTTCTCCGTCTCCGTGGGACCTTTATATACATCAATAACGTAATATGACCTAACCTAACCCAACCTAACATCTCGGCGGTAATATTTCACAACATTCCTGGCGAGTTGGCCTCTAGGTCTCCGTTTGACCTTCATATACATCAATAACGTAACATAACCTAACCTAACCCAACCTATCATCTCGGCGGTAATATTTGACAATATTCCTGGCGAGTTGGCCTCTACGTCTCCGATTGACCTTCATATACATCAATAACGAAATATAACCTAACCTAACCCAACCTATCATCTCGCCGGGAATATTTGACAACATTCCTGGCGAGTTGGCCTCTACGTCTCCGCGGCATCTTTATATACATCAATAACGTAATATAACATAACCTAACCCAATCTAACATCTCGGCGGTAATATTTGACAACATTCCTGGCGTGTTGGCCTCTACGTCTCCGTGGGACCTTTATATACATCAATAACGTAATATAACCTAACCTAACCCAACCTAACATCTCGGCGGTAATATTTCACAACATTCCTGGCGATTTGGAATCTAGGTCTCCGTTTGACCTTCATATACAGCAATAACGTAATATAACCTAACCTAACCCAACCTATCATCTCGGCGGTAATATTTGACCACATTCCTGGCTTGTTGGCCTCTACGTCTCCGTGGGACCTTTATATACATCAATAACGTAATACAACCTAACCTAACCCAACCTAACATCTCGTCGGTAATATTCGACAACATAACTTGCTTGTTGGCCTCTACGTCTCCGTGGGACCTTTATATACATCAATAACGTAATATAACCTAACCTAACCCAACTTAACATCTCGGCGGTAATATTAGACAACATTCCTGGCGAGTTGGCTTCTCCGTCTCCGTGGGACCTTTATATACATCAATAACGTAATATAACCTAACCTAACCCAACCTAACATCTCGGCGGTAATATTTCACAACATTCCTGGCGAGTTGGCCTCTAGGTCTCCGTTTGACCTTCATATACATCAATAACGTAACATAACCTAACCTAACCCAACCTGTCATCTCGGCGGTAATATTTGACAATATTCCTGGCGAGTTGGCCTCTACGTCTCCGTGGGACCTTTATATACGTCAATAACGTAATATAACCTATTCTAACCCATTCTAACATCTCGGCGGTAATATTTGACAACCTTCCTGACGAGTTGGCCTCTACGTCTCCGCGGCATCTTTATATACATCAATAACGTAATAGAACATAACCTAACCCAACCTAACATCTCGGCGGTAATATTTCACAACATTCCTGGCGATTTGGCCTCTAGGTCTCCGTTTGACCTTCATATACAGCAATAACGTAATATAACCTAACCTAATCCAACCTAACATCTCGGCGGTAATATTTGACATCATTCCTGGCGAGTTGGCTTCTCCGTCTCCGTGGGACCTTTATATACATCAATAACGTAATATAACCTAACCTAACCCAACCTAACATCTCGGCGGTAATATTTCACAACATTCCTGGCGAGTTGGCCTCTAGGTCTCCGTTTGACCTTCATATACATCAATAACGTAACATAACCTAACCTAACCCAACCTATCATCTCGGCGGTAATATTTGACAATATTCCTGGCGAGTTGGCCTCTACGTCTCCGATTGACCTTCATATACATCAATAACGAAATATAACCTAACCTAACCCAACCTATCATCTCGCCGGGAATATTTGACAACATTCCTGGCGAGTTGGCCTCTACGTCTCCGCGGCATCTTTATATACATCAATAACGTAATATAACATAACCTAACCCAATCTAACATCTCGGCGGTAATATTTGACAACATTCCTGGCGTGTTGGCCTCTACGTCTCCGTGGGACCTTTATATACATCAATAACGTAATATAACCTAACCTAACCCAACCTAACATCTCGGCGGTAATATTTCACAACATTCCTGGCGATTTGGCCTCTAGGTCTCCGTTTGACCTTCATATACAGCAATAACGTAATATAACCTAACCTAACCCAACCTATCATCTCGGCGGTAATATTTGACAACATTCCTGGCGAGTTGGCCTCTACGTCTCCGTGGGACCTTCATATACATCAATAACGTAATATAACCTAACCCAAACCAACCTAACATCTCGGCGGTAATATTTGAAAACATACCTGGCGAGTTGGCCTCTACGCCTCCGCGGCCTCTTTATATACATCAATAACGTAATATAACATAACCTAACCCAATCTAACATCTCGGCGGTAATATTTGACAACATTCCTGGCGTGTTGGCCTCTACGTCTCCGTGGGACCTTTATATACATCAATAACGTAATATAACCTAACCTAATCCAACCTAAAATTTCGGCGGTAATATTTGACAACATTCCTAGCGAGTTGGCCTCTACGTCTCCGTGGAACCTTTATATACATCAATAACGTAATATAACCTAACCTAACCCAAGCTAACATCTCGGCGGTAATATTCGACAACATAACTGGCGTGTTGGCCTCTACGTCTCCGTGGGACCTTTACATACGTCAATAACGTAATATAACCTAATCTAACCCAATCTAACATCTCGGCGGTAATATTTGACCATATTCCTGGCGTGTTGGCCTCTACGTCTCCGTGGGACCTTTATATACATCAATAACGTAATATATCCTAACCTAACCCAACCTAACATCTCGGCGGTAATATTTCACAACATTCCTGGCGAGCTGGCCTCTAGGTCTCCGTTTGACGTTCATATACAGCAATAACGTAATATAACCTAACCTAACCCAACCTATCATCTCGGCGGTAATATTTGACAACATACCTGGCGAGTTGGCCTCTAGGTCTCCGTTTGACCTTCATATACATCAATAACGTAACATAACCTAACCTAACCCAACCTATCATCTCGGCGGTAATATTTGACAATATTCCTGGCGAGTTGGCCTCTACGTCTCCGATTGACCTTCATATACATCAATAACGAAATATAACCTAACCTAACCCAACCTATCATCTCGCCGGGAATATTTGACAACATTCCTGGCGAGTTGGCCTCTACGTCTCCGCGGCATCTTTATATACATCAATAACGTAATATAACATAACCTAACCCAATCTAACATCTCGGCGGTAATATTTGACAACATTCCTGGCGTGTTGGCCTCTACGTCTCCGTGGGACCTTTATATACATCAATAACGTAATATAACCTAACCTAACCCAACCTAACATCTCGGCGGTAATATTTCACAACATTCCTGGCGATTTGGAATCTAGGTCTCCGTTTGACCTTCATATACAGCAATAACGTAATATAACCTAACCTAACCCAACCTATCATCTCGGCGGTAATATTTGACCACATTCCTGGCTTGTTGGCCTCTACGTCTCCGTGGGACCTTTATATACATCAATAACGTAATACAACCTAACCTAACCCAACCTAACATCTCGTCGGTAATATTCGACAACATAACTTGCTTGTTGGCCTCTACGTCTCCGTGGGACCTTTATATACATCAATAACGTAATATAACCTAACCTAACCCAACTTAACATCTCGGCGGTAATATTAGACAACATTCCTGGCGAGTTGGCTTCTCCGTCTCCGTGGGACCTTTATATACATCAATAACGTAATATAACCTAACCTAACCCAACCTAACATCTCGGCGGTAATATTTCACAACATTCCTGGCGATTTGGCCTCTAGGTCTCCGTTTGACCTTCATATACAGCAATAACGTAATATAACCTAACCTAATCCAACCTAACATCTCGGCGGTAATATTTGACATCATTCCTGGCGAGTTGGCTTCTCCGTCTCCGTGGGACCTTTATATACATCAATAACGTAATATAACCTAACCTAACCCAACCTAACATCTCGGCGGTAATATTTCACAACATTCCTGGCGAGTTGGCCTCTAGGTCTCCGTTTGACCTTCATATACATCAATAACGTAACATAACCTAACCTAACCCAACCTGTCATCTCGGCGGTAATATTTGACAATATTCCTGGCGAGTTGGCCTCTACGTCTCCGTGGGACCTTTATATACGTCAATAACGTAATATAACCTATTCTAACCCATTCTAACATCTCGGCGGTAATATTTGACAACCTTCCTGGCGAGTTGGCCTCTACGTCTCCGCGGCATCTTTATATACATCAATAACGTAATAGAACATAACCTAACCCAACCTAACATCTCGGCGGTAATATTTGACAACATTCCTGGCGAGTTGGCCTCTACGTCTACGATTGACCTTCATATTCATCAATAACGAAATACAACCTAACCTAACCCAACCTAACATCTCGGCGGTAATATTTGACAACATTCCTGGCGAGTTGGCCTCTACGTCTCCGTGGGACCTTCATATACATCAATAACGTAATATAACCTAACCCAAACCAACCTAACATCTCGGCGGTAATATTTGAAAACATACCTGGCGAGTTGGCCTCTACGTCTCCGATTGACCTTCATATACATCAATAACGAAATATAACCTAACCTAACCCAACCTATCATCTCGCCGGGAATATTTGACAACATTCCTGGCGAGTTGGCCTCTACGTCTCCGCGGCATCTTTATATACATCAATAACGTAATATAACATAACCTAACCCAATCTAACATCTCGGCGGTAATATTTGACAACATTCCTGGCGTGTTGGCCACTACGTCTCCGTGGGACCTTTATATACATCAATAACGTAATATAACCTAACCTAACCCAACCTAACATCTCGGCGGTAATATTTCACAACATTCCTGGCGATTTGGCCTCTAGGTGTCCGTTTGACCTTCATATACAGCAATAACGTAATATAACCTAACCTAACCCAACCTGTCATCTCGGCGGTAATATTTGACAACATTCCTGGCGAGTTGGCCTCTACGTCTCCGTGGGACCTTCATATACATCAATAACGTAATATAACCTAACCCAAACCAACCTAACATCTCGGCGGTAATATTTGAAAACATACCTGGGGAGTTGGCCTCTACGCCTCCGCGGCCTCTTTATATACATCAATAACGTAATATAACATAACCTAACCCAATCTAACATCTCGGCGGTAATATTTGACAACATTCCTGGCGTGTTGGCCTCTACGTCTCCGTGGGAGCTTTATATACATCAATAACGTAATATAACCTAACCTAATCCAACCTAAAATTTCGGCGGTAATATTTGACAACATTCCTAGCGAGTTGGCCTCTACGTCTCCGTGGAACCTTTATATACATCAATAACGTAATATAACATAACCTAATCCAATCTAACATCTCGGCGGTAATATTTGACAACATTCCTAGCGAGTTGGCCTCTACGTCTCCGTGGAACCTTTATATACATCAATAACGTAATATAACCTAACCTAACCCAAGCTAACATCTCGGCGGTAATATTCGACAACATAACTGGCGTGTTGGCCTCTACGTCTCTGTGGGACCTTTATATACGTCAATAACGTAATATAACCTAATCTAACCCAATCTAACATCTCGGCGGTAATATTTGACCATATTCCTGGCGAGTTGGCCTCTAGGTCTCCGTTTGACCTTCATATACATCAATAACGTAATATGACCTAACCTAACCCAACCTATCATCTCGGCGGTAATATTTGACAACATTCCTGGCGAGTTGGCCTCTACGTCTACGATTGACCTTCATATTCATCAATAACGAAATACAACCTAACCTAACCCAACCTATCATCTCGGCGGTAATATTTGACAACATTCCTGGCGAGTTGGCCTCTACGTCTCCGTGGGACCTTCATATACATCAATAACGTAATATAACCTAACCCAAACCAACCTAACATCTCGGCGGTAATATTTGAAAACATACCTGGCGAGTTGGCCTCTACGCCTCCGCGGCCTCTTTATATACATCAATAACGTAATATAACATAACCTAACCCAATCTAACATCTCGGCGGTAATATTTGACAACATTCCTGGCGTGTTGGCCTCTACGTCTCCGTGGGAGCTTTATATACATCAATAACGTAATATAACCTAACCTAATCCAACCTAAAATTTCGGCGGTAATATTTGACAACATTCCTAGCGAGTTGGCCTCTACGTCTCCGTGGAACCTTTATATACATCAATAACGTAATATAACCTAACCTAACCCAAGCTAACATCTCGGCGGTAATATTCGACAACATAACTGGCGTGCTGGCCTCTACGTCTCCGTGGGACCTTTATATACGTCAATAACGTAATATAACCTAATCTAACCCAATCTAACATCTCGGCGGTAATATTTGAAAACATACCTGGCGAGTTGGCCTCTACGTCTCCGCGGCATCTTTATATACATCAATAACGTAATATAACATAACCTAACCCAATCTAACATCTCGGCGGTAATATTTGACAACATTCCTAGCGAGTTGGCCTCTACGTCTCCGTGGAACCTTTATATACATCAATAACGTAATATAACCTAACCTAACCCAAGCTAACATCTCGGCGGTAATATTCGACAACATAACTGGCGTGTTGGCCTCTACGTCTCCGTGGGACCTTTATATACGTCAATAACGTAATATAATCTAATCTAACTCAATCTAACATCTCGGCGGTAATATTTGACCATATTCCTGGCTTGTTGGCCTCTACGTCTCCGTGGGACCTTTATATACATCAATAACGTAATACAGCCTAACCTAACCCAACTTAATATCTCGGCGGTAATATTCGACAACATAACTTGCGTGTTGGCCTCTACGTCTCCGATTGACCTTCATATACATCAATAACGAAATATAACCTAACCTAACCCAACCTATCATCTCGCCGGGAATATTTGACAACATTCCTGGCGAGTTGGCCTCTACGTCTCCGTGGGACCTTTATATACATCAATAACGTAATATAACCTAACCTAACCCAACATAACATCTCGGCGGTAATATTTCACAACATTCCTGGCGAGTTGGCCTCTAGGTCTCCGTTTGACCTTCATATACATCAATAACGTAACATAACCTGACCTAACCCAACCTGTCATCTCGGCGGTAATATTTGACAATATTCCTGGCGAGTTGGCCTCTACGTCTCCGTGGGACCTTTATATACGTCAATAACGTAATATAACCTATTCTAACCCATTCTAACATCTCGGCGGTAATATTTGACAACCTTCCTGGCGAGTTGGCCTCTACGTCTCCGCGGCATCTTTATATACATCAATAACGTAATAGAACATAACCTAACCCAACCTAACATCTCGGCGGTAATATTTCACAACATTCCTGGCGATTTGGCCTCTAGGTCTCCGTTTGACCTTCATATACAGCAATAACGTAATATAACCTAACCTAATCCAACCTAACATCTCGGCGGTAATATTTGACATCATTCCTGGCGAGTTGGCTTCTCCGTCTCCGTGGGACCTTTATATACATCAATAACGTAATATAACCTAACCTAACCCAACCTAACATCTCGGCGGTAATATTTCACAACATTCCTGGCGAGTTGGCCTCTAGGTCTCCGTTTGACCTTCATATACATCAATAACGTAACATAACCTAACCTAACCCAACCTATCATCTCGGCGGTAATATTTGACAATATTCCTGGCGAGTTGGCCTCTACGTCTCCGATTGACCTTCATATACATCAATAACGAAATATAACCTAACCTAACCCAACCTATCATCTCGCCGGGAATATTTGACAACATTCCTGGCGAGTTGGCCTCTACGTCTCCGCGGCATCTTTATATACATCAATAACGTAATATAACATAACCTAACCCAATCTAACATCTCGGCGGTAATATTTGACAACATTCCTGGCGTGTTGGCCTCTACGTCTCCGTGGGACCTTTATATACATCAATAACGTAATATAACCTAACCTAACCCAACCTAACATCTCGGCGGTAATATTTCACAACATTCCTGGCGATTTGGCCTCTAGGTCTCCGTTTGACCTTCATATACAGCAATAACGTAATATAACCTAACCTAACCCAACCTATCATCTCGGCGGTAATATTTGACAACATTCCTGGCGAGTTGGCCTCTACGTCTCCGTGGGACCTTCATATACATCAATAACGTAATATAACCTAACCCAAACCAACCTAACATCTCGGCGGTAATATTTGAAAACATACCTGGCGAGTTGGCCTCTACGCCTCCGCGGCCTCTTTATATACATCAATAACGTAATATAACATAACCTAACCCAATCTAACATCTCGGCGGTAATATTTGACAACATTCCTGGCGTGTTGGCCTCTACGTCTCCGTGGGACCTTTATATACATCAATAACGTAATATAACCTAACCTAATCCAACCTAAAATTTCGGCGGTAATATTTGACAACATTCCTAGCGAGTTGGCCTCTACGTCTCCGTGGAACCTTTATATACATCAATAACGTAATATAACCTAACCTAACCCAAGCTAACATCTCGGCGGTAATATTCGACAACATAACTGGCGTGTTGGCCTCTACGTCTCCGTGGGACCTTTACATACGTCAATAACGTAATATAACCTAATCTAACCCAATCTAACATCTCGGCGGTAATATTTGACCATATTCCTGGCGTGTTGGCCTCTACGTCTCCGTGGGACCTTTATATACATCAATAACGTAATATATCCTAACCTAACCCAACCTAACATCTCGGCGGTAATATTTCACAACATTCCTGGCGAGCTGGCCTCTAGGTCTCCGTTTGACGTTCATATACAGCAATAACGTAATATAACCTAACCTAACCCAACCTATCATCTCGGCGGTAATATTTGACAACATACCTGGCGAGTTGGCCTCTACGTCTCCGCGGCATCTTTATATACATCAATAACGTAATATAACATAACCTAACCCAACCTAACATCTCGGCGGTAATATTTCACAACATTCCTGGCGATTTGGCCTCTAGGTCTCCGTTTGACCTTCATATACAGCAATAACGTAATATAACCTAACCTAATCCAACCTAACATCTCGGCGGTAATATTTGACATCATTCCTGGCGAGTTGGCTTCTCCGTCTCCGTGGGACCTTTATATACATCAATAACGTAATATGACCTAACCTAACCCAACCTAACATCTCGGCGGTAATATTTCACAACATTCCTGGCGAGTTGGCCTCTAGGTCTCCGTTTGACCTTCATATACATCAATAACGTAACATAACCTAACCTAACCCAACCTATCATCTCGGCGGTAATATTTGACAATATTCCTGGCGAGTTGGCCTCTACGTCTCCGATTGACCTTCATATACATCAATAACGAAATATAACCTAACCTAACCCAACCTATCATCTCGCCGGGAATATTTGACAACATTCCTGGCGAGTTGGCCTCTACGTCTCCGCGGCATCTTTATATACATCAATAACGTAATATAACATAACCTAACCCAATCTAACATCTCGGCGGTAATATTTGACAACATTCCTGGCGTGTTGGCCTCTACGTCTCCGTGGGACCTTTATATACATCAATAACGTAATATAACCTAACCTAACCCAACCTAACATCTCGGCGGTAATATTTCACAACATTCCTGGCGATTTGGAATCTAGGTCTCCGTTTGACCTTCATATACAGCAATAACGTAATATAACCTAACCTAACCCAACCTATCATCTCGGCGGTAATATTTGACCACATTCCTGGCTTGTTGGCCTCTACGTCTCCGTGGGACCTTTATATACATCAATAACGTAATACAACCTAACCTAACCCAACCTAACATCTCGTCGGTAATATTCGACAACATAACTTGCTTGTTGGCCTCTACGTCTCCGTGGGACCTTTATATACATCAATAACGTAATATAACCTAACCTAACCCAACTTAACATCTCGGCGGTAATATTAGACAACATTCCTGGCGAGTTGGCTTCTCCGTCTCCGTGGGACCTTTATATACATCAATAACGTAATATAACCTAACCTAACCCAACCTAACATCTCGGCGGTAATATTTCACAACATTCCTGGCGAGTTGGCCTCTAGGTCTCCGTTTGACCTTCATATACATCAATAACGTAACATAACCTAACCTAACCCAACCTGTCATCTCGGCGGTAATATTTGACAATATTCCTGGCGAGTTGGCCTCTACGTCTCCGTGGGACCTTTATATACGTCAATAACGTAATATAACCTATTCTAACCCATTCTAACATCTCGGCGGTAATATTTGACAACCTTCCTGGCGAGTTGGCCTCTACGTCTCCGCGGCATCTTTATATACATCAATAACGTAATAGAACATAACCTAACCCAACCTAACATCTCGGCGGTAATATTTCACAACATTCCTGGCGATTTGGCCTCTAGGTCTCCGTTTGACCTTCATATACAGCAATAACGTAATATAACCTAACCTAATCCAACCTAACATCTCGGCGGTAATATTTGACATCATTCCTGGCGAGTTGGCTTCTCCGTCTCCGTGGGACCTTTATATACATCAATAACGTAATATAACCTAACCTAACCCAACCTAACATCTCGGCGGTAATATTTCACAACATTCCTGGCGAGTTGGCCTCTAGGTCTCCGTTTGACCTTCATATACATCAATAACGTAACATAACCTAACCTAACCCAACCTATCATCTCGGCGGTAATATTTGACAATATTCCTGGCGAGTTGGCCTCTACGTCTCCGATTGACCTTCATATACATCAATAACGAAATATAACCTAACCTAACCCAACCTATCATCTCGCCGGGAATATTTGACAACATTCCTGGCGAGTTGGCCTCTACGTCTCCGCGGCATCTTTATATACATCAATAACGTAATATAACATAACCTAACCCAATCTAACATCTCGGCGGTAATATTTGACAACATTCCTGGCGTGTTGGCCTCTACGTCTCCGTGGGACCTTTATATACATCAATAACGTAATATAACCTAACCTAACCCAACCTAACATCTCGGCGGTAATATTTCACAACATTCCTGGCGATTTGGCCTCTAGGTCTCCGTTTGACCTTCATATACAGCAATAACGTAATATAACCTAACCTAACCCAACCTATCATCTCGGCGGTAATATTTGACAACATTCCTGGCGAGTTGGCCTCTACGTCTCCGTGGGACCTTCATATACATCAATAACGTAATATAACCTAACCCAAACCAACCTAACATCTCGGCGGTAATATTTGAAAACATACCTGGCGAGTTGGCCTCTACGCCTCCGCGGCCTCTTTATATACATCAATAACGTAATATAACATAACCTAACCCAATCTAACATCTCGGCGGTAATATTTGACAACATTCCTGGCGTGTTGGCCTCTACTTCTCCGTGGGACCTTTATATACATCAATAACGTAATATAACCTAACCTAATCCAACCTAAAATTTCGGCGGTAATATTTGACAACATTCCTAGCGAGTTGGCCTCTACGTCTCCGTGGAACCTTTATATACATCAATAACGTAATATAACCTAACCTAACCCAAGCTAACATCTCGGCGGTAATATTCGACAACATAACTGGCGTGTTGGCCTCTACGTCTCCGTGGGACCTTTACATACGTCAATAACGTAATATAACCTAATCTAACCCAATCTAACATCTCGGCGGTAATATTTGACCATATTCCTGGCGTGTTGGCCTCTACGTCTCCGTGGGACCTTTATATACATCAATAACGTAATATATCCTAACCTAACCCAACCTAACATCTCGGCGGTAATATTTCACAACATTCCTGGCGAGCTGGCCTCTAGGTCTCCGTTTGACGTTCATATACAGCAATAACGTAATATAACCTAACCTAACCCAACCTATCATCTCGGCGGTAATATTTGACAACATACCTGGCGAGTTGGCCTCTAGGTCTCCGTTTGACCTTCATATACATCAATAACGTAACATAACCTAACCTAACCCAACCTATCATCTCGGCGGTAATATTTGACAATATTCCTGGCGAGTTGGCCTCTACGTCTCCGATTGACCTTCATATACATCAATAACGAAATATAACCTAACCTAACCCAACCTATCATCTCGCCGGGAATATTTGACAACATTCCTGGCGAGTTGGCCTCTACGTCTCCGCGGCATCTTTATATACATCAATAACGTAATATAACATAACCTAACCCAATCTAACATCTCGGCGGTAATATTTGACAACATTCCTGGCGTGTTGGCCTCTACGTCTCCGTGGGACCTTTATATACATCAATAACGTAATATAACCTAACCTAACCCAACCTAACATCTCGGCGGTAATATTTCACAACATTCCTGGCGATTTGGAATCTAGGTCTCCGTTTGACCTTCATATACAGCAATAACGTAATATAACCTAACCTAACCCAACCTATCATCTCGGCGGTAATATTTGACCACATTCCTGGCTTGTTGGCCTCTACGTCTCCGTGGGACCTTTATATACATCAATAACGTAATACAACCTAACCTAACCCAACCTAACATCTCGTCGGTAATATTCGACAACATAACTTGCTTGTTGGCCTCTACGTCTCCGTGGGACCTTTATATACATCAATAACGTAATATAACCTAACCTAACCCAACTTAACATCTCGGCGGTAATATTAGACAACATTCCTGGCGAGTTGGCTTCTCCGTCTCCGTGGGACCTTTATATACATCAATAACGTAATATAACCTAACCTAACCCAACCTAACATCTCGGCGGTAATATTTCACAACATTCCTGGCGATTTGGCCTCTAGGTCTCCGTTTGACCTTCATATACAGCAATAACGTAATATAACCTAACCTAATCCAACCTAACATCTCGGCGGTAATATTTGACATCATTCCTGGCGAGTTGGCTTCTCCGTCTCCGTGGGACCTTTATATACATCAATAACGTAATATAACCTAACCTAACCCAACCTAACATCTCGGCGGTAATATTTCACAACATTCCTGGCGAGTTGGCCTCTAGGTCTCCGTTTGACCTTCATATACATCAATAACGTAACATAACCTAACCTAACCCAACCTATCATCTCGGCGGTAATATTTGACAATATTCCTGGCGAGTTGGCCTCTACGTCTCCGATTGACCTTCATATACATCAATAACGAAATATAACCTAACCTAACCCAACCTATCATCTCGCCGGGAATATTTGACAACATTCCTGGCGAGTTGGCCTCTACGTCTCCGCGGCATCTTTATATACATCAATAACGTAATAGAACATAACCTAACCCAATCTAACATCTCGGCGGTAATATTTGACAACATTCCTGGCGTGTTGGCCTCTACGTCTCCGTGGGACCTTTATATACATCAATAACGTAATATAACCTAACCTAACCCAACCTAACATCTCGGCGGTAATATTTCACAACATTCCTGGCGATTTGGCCTCTAGGTCTCCGTTTGACCTTCATATACAGCAATGACGTAATATAACCTAACCTAACCCAACCTATCATCTCGGCGGTAATATTTGACAACATTCCTGGCGAGTTGGCCTCTACGTCTCCGTGGGACCTTCATATACATCAATAACGTAATATAACCTAACCCAAACCACCTAACATCTCGGCGGTAATATTTGAAAACATACCTGGTGAGTTGGCCTCTACGCCTCCGCGGCCTCTTTATATACATCAATAACGTAATATAACATAACCTAACCCAATCTAACATCTCGGCGGTAATATTTGACAACATTCCTGGCGTGTTGGCCTCTACGTCTCCGTGGGACCTTTATATACATCAATAACGTAATATAACCTAACCTAATCCAACCTAAAATTTCGGCGGTAATATTTGACAACATTCCTGGCGAGTTGGCTTCTCCGTCTCCGTGGGACCTTTATATACATCAATAACGTAATATAACCTAACCTAACCCAACCTAACATCTCGGCGGTAATATTTCACAACATTCCTGGCGATTTGGCCTCTAGGTCCCCGTTTGACCTTCATATACAGCAATAACGTAATATAACCTAACCTAATCCAACCTAACATCTCGGCGGTAATATTTGACATCATTCCTGGCGAGTTGGCTTCCGTCTCCGTGGGACCTTTATATACATCAATAACGTAATATAACCTAACCTAACCCAACCTAACATCTCGGCGGTAATATTTCACAACATTCCTGGCGAGTTGGCCTCTAGGTCTCCGTTTGACCTTCATATACATCAATAACGTAACATAACCTAACCTAACCCAACCTATCATCTCGGCGGTAATATTTGACAATATTCCTGGCGAGTTGGCCTCTACGTCTCCGCGGCATCTTTATATACATCAATAACGTAATATAACATAACCTAACCCAACCTAACATCTCGGCGGTAATATTTCACAACATTCCTGGCGATTTGGCCTCTAGGTCTCCGTTTGACCTTCATATACAGCAATAACGTAATATAACCTAACCTAATCCAACCTAACATCTCGGCGGTAATATTTCACAACATTCCTGGCGATTTGGAATCTAGGTCTCCGTTTGACCTTCATATACAGCAATAACGTAATATAACCTAACCTAACCCAACCTATCATCTCGGCGGTAATATTTGACCACATTCCTGGCTTGTTGGCCTCTACGTCTCCGTGGGACCTTTATATACATCAATAACGTAATACAACCTAACCTAACCCAACCTAACATCTCGTCGGTAATATTCGACAACATAACTTGCTTGTTGGCCTCTACGTCTCCGTGGGACCTTTATATACATCAATAACGTAATATAACCTAACCTAACCCAACTTAACATCTCGGCGGTAATATTAGACAACATTCCTGGCGAGTTGGCTTCTCCGTCTCCGTGGGACCTTTATATACATCAATAACGTAATATAACCTAACCTAACCCAACCTAACATCTCGGCGGTAATATTTCACAACATTCCTGGCGATTTGGCCTCTAGGTCTCCGTTTGACCTTCATATACAGCAATAACGTAATATAACCTAACCTAATCCAACCTAACATCTCGGCGGTAATATTTGACATCATTCCTGGCGAGTTGGCTTCTCCGTCTCCGTGGGACCTTTATATACATCAATAACGTAATATAACCTAACCTAACCCAACCTAACATCTCGGCGGTAATATTTCACAACATTCCTGGCGAGTTGGCCTCTAGGTCTCCGTTTGACCTTCATATACATCAATAACGTAACATAACCTAACCTAACCCAACCTATCATCTCGGCGGTAATATTTGACAATATTCCTGGCGAGTTGGCCTCTACGTCTCCGATTGACCTTCATATACATCAATAACGAAATATAACCTAACCTAACCCAACCTATCATCTCGCCGGGAATATTTGACAACATTCCTGGCGAGTTGGCCTCTACGTCTCCGCGGCATCTTTATATACATCAATAACGTAATAGAACATAACCTAACCCAATCTAACATCTCGGCGGTAATATTTGACAACATTCCTGGCGTGTTGGCCTCTACGTCTCCGTGGGACCTTTATATACATCAATAACGTAATATAACCTAACCTAACCCAACCTAACATCTCGGCGGTAATATTTCACAACATTCCTGGCGATTTGGCCTCTAGGTCTCCGTTTGACCTTCATATACAGCAATGACGTAATATAACCTAACCTAACCCAACCTATCATCTCGGCGGTAATATTTGACAACATTCCTGGCGAGTTGGCCTCTACGTCTCCGTGGGACCTTCATATACATCAATAACGTAATATAACCTAACCCAAACCACCTAACATCTCGGCGGTAATATTTGAAAACATACCTGGTGAGTTGGCCTCTACGCCTCCGCGGCCTCTTTATATACATCAATAACGTAATATAACATAACCTAACCCAATCTAACATCTCGGCGGTAATATTTGACAACATTCCTGGCGTGTTGGCCTCTACGTCTCCGTGGGACCTTTATATACATCAATAACGTAATATAACCTAACCTAATCCAACCTAAAATTTCGGCGGTAATATTTGACAACATTCCTAGCGAGTTGGCCTCTACGTCTCCGTGGAACCTTTATATACATCAATAACGTAATATAACCTAACCTAACCCAAGCTAACATCTCGGCGGTAATATTCGACAACATAACTGGCGTGTTGGCCTCTACGTCTCCGTGGGACCTTTATATACATCAATAACGTAATATAACCTAACCTAACCCAACTTAACATCTCGGCGGTAATATTTGACAACATTCCTGGCGAGTTGGCTTCTCCGTCTCCGTGGGACCTTTATATACATCAATAACGTAATATAACCTAACCTAACCCAACCTAACATCTCGGCGGTAATATTTCACAACATTCCTGGCGATTTGGCCTCTAGGTCCCCGTTTGACCTTCATATACAGCAATAACGTAATATAACCTAACCTAATCCAACCTAACATCTCGGCGGTAATATTTGACATCATTCCTGGCGAGTTGGCTTCCGTCTCCGTGGGACCTTTATATACATCAATAACGTAATATAACCTAACCTAACCCAACCTAACATCTCGGCGGTAATATTTCACAACATTCCTGGCGAGTTGGCCTCTAGGTCTCCGTTTGACCTTCATATACATCAATAACGTAACATAACCTAACCTAACCCAACCTATCATCTCGGCGGTAATATTTGACAATATTCCTGGCGAGTTGGCCTCTACGTCTCCGCGGCATCTTTATATACATCAATAACGTAATATAACATAACCTAACCCAACCTAACATCTCGGCGGTAATATTTCACAACATTCCTGGCGATTTGGCCTCTAGGTCTCCGTTTGACCTTCATATACAGCAATAACGTAATATAACCTAACCTAATCCAACCTAACATCTCGGCGGTAATATTTGACATCATTCCTGGCGAGTTGGCTTCTCCGTCTCCGTGGGACCTTTATATACATCAATAACGTAATATGACCTAACCTAACCCAACCTAACATCTCGGCGGTAATATTTCACAACATTCCTGGCGAGTTGGCCTCTAGGTCTCCGTTTGACCTTCATATACATCAATAACGTAACATAACCTAACCTAACCCAACCTATCATCTCGGCGGTAATATTTGACAATATTCCTGGCGAGTTGGCCTCTACGTCTCCGATTGACCTTCATATACATCAATAACGAAATATAACCTAACCTAACCCAACCTATCATCTCGCCGGGAATATTTGACAACATTCCTGGCGAGTTGGCCTCTACGTCTCCGCGGCATCTTTATATACATCAATAACGTAATAGAACATAACCTAACCCAATCTAACATCTCGGCGGTAATATTTGACAACATTCCTGGCGTGTTGGCCTCTACGTCTCCGTGGGACCTTTATATACATCAATAACGTAATATAACCTAACCTAACCCAACCTAACATCTCGGCGGTAATATTTCACAACATTCCTGGCGATTTGGCCTCTAGGTCTCCGTTTGACCTTCATATACAGCAATGACGTAATATAACCTAACCTAACCCAACCTATCATCTCGGCGGTAATATTTGACAACATTCCTGGCGAGTTGGCCTCTACTTCTCCGTGGGACCTTCATATACATCAATAACGTAATATAACCTAACCCAAACCACCTAACATCTCGGCGGTAATATTTGAAAACATACCTGGTGAGTTGGCCTCTACGCCTCCGCGGCCTCTTTATATACATCAATAACGTAATATAACATAACCTAACCCAATCTAACATCTCGGCGGTAATATTTGACAACATTCCTGGCGTGTTGGCCTCTACGTCTCCGTGGGACCTTTATATACAACAATAACGTAATATAACCTAACCTAATCCAACCTAAAATTTCGGCGGTAATATTTGACAACATTCCTAGCGAGTTGGCCTCTACGTCTCCGTGGAACCTTTATATACATCAATAACGTAATATAACCTAACCTAACCCAAGCTAACATCTCGGCGGTAATATTCGACAACATAACTGGCGTGTTGGCCTCTACGTCTCCGTGGGACCTTTATATACGTCAATAACGTAATATAACCTAATCTAACCCATTCTAACATCTCGGCGGTAATATTTGACCATATTCCTGGCGTGTTGGCCTCTACGTCTCCGTGGGACCTTTATATACATCAATAACGTAATATATCCTAACCTAACCCAACCTAACATCTCGGCGGTAATATTTCACAACATTCCTGGCGAGCTGGCCTCTAGGTCTCCGTTTGACCTTCATAAACATCAATAACGTTATATAACCTAACCTAACCCAACCTATCATCTCGGCGGTAATATTTGACCACATTCCTGGCTTGTTGGCCTCTACGTCTCCGTGGGACCTTTATATACATCAATAACGTAATACAACCTAACCTAACCCAACCTAACATCTCGTCGGTAATATTCGACAACATAACTTGCTTGTTGGCCTCTACGTCTCCGTGGGACCTTTATATACATCAATAACGTAATATAACCTAACCTAACCCAACTTAACATCTCGGCGGTAATATTAGACAACATTCCTGGCGAGTTGGCTTCTCCGTCTCCGTGGGACCTTTATATACATCAATAACGTAATATAACCTAACCTAACCCAACCTAACATCTCGGCGGTAATATTTCACAACATTCCTGGCGATTTGGCCTCTAGGTCTCCGTTTGACCTTCATATACAGCAATAACGTAATATAACCTAACCTAATCCAACCTAACATCTCGGCGGTAATATTTGACATCATTCCTGGCGAGTTGGCTTCTCCGTCTCCGTGGGACCTTTATATACATCAATAACGTAATATAACCTAACCTAACCCAACCTAACATCTCGGCGGTAATATTTCACAACATTCCTGGCGAGTTGGCCTCTAGGTCTCCGTTTGACCTTCATATACATCAATAACGTAACATAACCTAACCTAACCCAACCTATCATCTCGGCGGTAATATTTGACAATATTCCTGGCGAGTTGGCCTCTACGTCTCCGATTGACCTTCATATACATCAATAACGAAATATAACCTAACCTAACCCAACCTATCATCTCGCCGGGAATATTTGACAACATTCCTGGCGAGTTGGCCTCTACGTCTCCGCGGCATCTTTATATACATCAATAACGTAATAGAACATAACCTAACCCAATCTAACATCTCGGCGGTAATATTTGACAACATTCCTGGCGTGTTGGCCTCTACGTCTCCGTGGGACCTTTATATACATCAATAACGTAATATAACCTAACCTAACCCAACCTAACATCTCGGCGGTAATATTTCACAACATTCCTGGCGATTTGGCCTCTAGGTCTCCGTTTGACCTTCATATACAGCAATGACGTAATATAACCTAACCTAACCCAACCTATCATCTCGGCGGTAATATTTGACAACATTCCTGGCGAGTTGGCCTCTACGTCTCCGTGGGACCTTTATATACATCAATAACGTAATACAACCTAACCTAACCCAACCTAACATCTCGTCGGTAATATTCGACAACATAACTTGCTTGTTGGCCTCTACGTCTCCGTGGGACCTTTATATACATCAATAACGTAATATAACCTAACCTAACCCAACTTAACATCTCGGCGGTAATATTAGACAACATTCCTGGCGAGTTGGCTTCTCCGTCTCCGTGGGACCTTTATATACATCAATAACGTAATATAACCTAACCTAACCCAACCTAACATCTCGGCGGTAATATTTCACAACATTCCTGGCGATTTGGCCTCTAGGTCTCCGTTTGACCTTCATATACAGCAATAACGTAATATAACCTAACCTAATCCAACCTAACATCTCGGCGGTAATATTTGACATCATTCCTGGCGAGTTGGCTTCTCCGTCTCCGTGGGACCTTTATATACATCAATAACGTAATATAACCTAACCTAACCCAACCTAACATCTCGGCGGTAATATTTCACAACATTCCTGGCGAGTTGGCCTCTAGGTCTCCGTTTGACCTTCATATACATCAATAACGTAACATAACCTAACCTAACCCAACCTATCATCTCACGGGAATATTTGACAACATTCCTGGCGAGTTGGCCTCTACGTCTCCGCGGCATCTTTATATACATCAATAACGTAATAGAACATAACCTAACCCAATCTAACATCTCGGCGGTAATATTTGACAACATTCCTGGCGTGTTGGCCTCTACGTCTCCGTGGGACCTTTATATACATCAATAACGTAATATAACCTAACCTAACCCAACCTAACATCTCGGCGGTAATATTTCACAACATTCCTGGCGATTTGGCCTCTAGGTCTCCGTTTGACCTTCATATACAGCAATGACGTAATATAACCTAACCTAACCCAACCTATCATCTCGGCGGTAATATTTGACAACATTCCTGGCGAGTTGGCCTCTACGTCTCCGTGGGACCTTTATATACATCAATAACGTAATACAACCTAACCTAACCCAACCTAACATCTCGTCGGTAATATTCGACAACATAACTTGCTTGTTGGCCTCTACGTCTCCGTGGGACCTTTATATACATCAATAACGTAATATAACCTAACCTAACCCAACTTAACATCTCGGCGGTAATATTAGACAACATTCCTGGCGAGTTGGCTTCTCCGTCTCCGTGGGACCTTTATATACATCAATAACGTAATATAACCTAACCTAACCCAACCTAACATCTCGGCGGTAATATTTCACAACATTCCTGGCGATTTGGCCTCTAGGTCTCCGTTTGACCTTCATATACAGCAATAACGTAATATAACCTAACCTAATCCAACCTAACATCTCGGCGGTAATATTTGACATCATTCCTGGCGAGTTGGCTTCTCCGTCTCCGTGGGACCTTTATATACATCAATAACGTAATATAACCTAACCTAACCCAACCTAACATCTCGGCGGTAATATTTCACAACATTCCTGGCGAGTTGGCCTCTAGGTCTCCGTTTGACCTTCATATACATCAATAACGTAACATAACCTAACCTAACCCAACCTATCATCTCGGCGGTAATATTTGACAACATTCCTGGC
Organism: Xylocopa violacea; assembly: GCA_963969225.1. NCBI lineage: Eukaryota > Metazoa > Arthropoda > Insecta > Hymenoptera > Apidae > Xylocopa > Xylocopa violacea. The sequence goes on from CAXAJV010000087.1 coordinate 181,358, forward strand.
GAGTTGGCCTCTACGTCTCCGTGGGACCTTCATATACATCAATAACGTAATATAACCTAACCCAAACCACCTAACATCTCGGCGGTAATATTTGAAAACATACCTGGTGAGTTGGCCTCTACGCCTCCGCGGCCTCTTTATATACATCAATAACGTAATATAACATAACCTAACCCAATCTAACATCTCGGCGGTAATATTTGACAACATTCCTGGCGTGTTGGCCTCTACGTCTCCGTGGGACCTTTATATACATCAATAACGTAATATAACCTAACCTAATCCAACCTAAAATTTCGGCGGTAATATTTGACAACATTCCTAGCGAGTTGGCCTCTACGTCTCCGTGGAACCTTTATATACATCAATAACGTAATATAACCTAACCTAACCCAAGCTAACATCTCGGCGGTAATATTCGACAACATAACTGGCGTGTTGGCCTCTACGTCTCCGTGGGACCTTTATATACGTCAATAACGTAATATAACCTAATCTAACCCATTCTAACATCTCGGCGGTAATATTTGACCATATTCCTGGCGTGTTGGCCTCTACGTCTCCGTGGGACCTTTATATACATCAATAACGTAATATATCCTAACCTAACCCAACCTAACATCTCGGCGGTAATATTTCACAACATTCCTGGCGAGCTGGCCTCTAGGTCTCCGTTTGACCTTCATAAACATCAATAACGTTATATAACCTAACCTAACCCAACCTATCATCTCGGCGGTAATATTTGACAAAATTCCTGGCGAGTTGGCCTCTACGTCTACGATTGACCTTGATATACATCAATAACGAAATATAACCTAACCTAACCCAACCTATCATCTCGGCGGGAATATTTAACAACATTCCTGGCGAGTTGGCCTCTACGTCTCCGCGGCATCTTTATATACATCAGTAACGTAATATAACATAACCTAACCCAATCTAACATCTCGGCGGTAATATTTGACAGCATTCCTGGCGAGTTGGCCTCTACGTCTCCGCGGCATCTTTATATACATCAATAACGTAATATAACATAACCTAACCCAATCTAACATCTCGGCGGTAATATTTGACAACATTCCTGGCGTGTTGACCTCTACGTCTCCGTAGGACCTTTATATACATCAATAACGTAATATAACCTAACCTAACCCGACCTAACATCTCGGCGGTAATATTTGACCACATTCCTGGCTTGTTGGCCTCTACGTCTCCGTGGGACCTTTATATACATCAATAACGTAATACAACCTAACCTAACCCAACCTAACATCTCGGCGGTAATATTCGACAACATAACTTGCGTGTTGGCCTCTACGTCTCCGTGGGACCTTTATATACATCAATAACGTAATATAACCTAACCTAACCCAACCTAACATCTCGGCGTTAATATTTCACAACATTCCTGGCGATTTGGCCTCTAGGTCTCCGTTTGACCTTCATATACAGCAATAACGTAATATAACCTAACCTAACCCAACCTATCATCTCGGCGGTAATATTTGACAACATTCCTGGCGAGTTGGCCTCTACGTCTCCGTGGGACCTTCATATACATCAATAACGTAATATAACCTAACCCAAACCAACCTAACATCTCGGCGGTAATATTTGAAAACATACCTGGCGAGTTGGCCTCTACGCCTCCGCGGCCTCTTTATATACATCAATAACGTAATATAACATAACCTAACCCAATCTAACATCTCGGCGGTAATATTTGACAACATTCCTGGCGTGTTGGCCTCTACGTCTCCGTGGGACCTTTATATACATCAATAACGTAATATAACCTAACCTAATCCAACCTAAAATTTCGGCGGTAATATTTGACAACATTCCTAGCGAGTTGGCCTCTACGTCTCCGTGGAACCTTTATATACATCAATAACGTAATATAACCTAACCTAACCCAAGCTAACATCTCGGCGGTAATATTCGACAACATAACTGGCGTGTTGGCCTCTACGTCTCCGTGGGACCTTTATATACGTCAATAACGTAATATAACCTAATCTAACCCAATCTAACATCTCGGCGGTAATATTTGACCATATTCCTGGCGTGTTGGCCTCTACGTCTCCGTGGGACCTTTATATACATCAATAACGTAATATATCCTAACCTAACCCAACCTAACATCTCGGCGGTAATATTTCACAACATTCCTGGCGAGCTGGCCTCTAGGTCTCCGTTTGACGTTCATATACAGCAATAACGTAATATAACCTAACCTAACCCAACCTATCATCTCGGCGGTAATATTTGACAACATACCTGGCGAGTTGGCCTCTACGTCTCCGCGGCATCTTTATATACATCAATAACGTAATATAACATAACCTAACCCAACCTAACATCTCGGCGGTAATATTTCACAACATTCCTGGCGATTTGGCCTCTAGGTCTCCGTTTGACCTTCATATACAGCAATAACGTAATATAACCTAACCTAATACAACCTAACATCTCGGCGGTAATATTTGACATCATTCCTGGCGAGTTGGCTTATCCGTCTCCGTGGGACCTTTATATACATCAATAACGTAATATGACGTAACCTAACCCAACCTAACATCTCGGCGGTAATATTTCACAACATTCCTGGCGAGTTGGCCTCTAGGTCTCCGTTTGACCTTCATATACATCAATAACGTAACATAACCTAACCTAACCCAACCTATCATCTCGGCGGTAATATTTGACAATATTCCTGGCGAGTTAGCCTCTACGTCTCCGATTGACCTTCATATACATCAATAACGAAATATAACCTAACCTAACCCAACCTATCATCTCGCCGGGAATATTTGACAACATTCCTGGCGAGTTGGCCTCTACGTCTCCGCGGCATCTTTATATACATCAATAACGTAATATAACATAACCTAACCCAATCTAACATCTCGGCGGTAATATTTGACAACATTCCTGGCGTGTTGGCCTCTACGTCTCCGTGGGACCTTTATATACATCAATAACGTAATATAACCTAACCTAACCCAACCTAACATCTCGGCGGTAATATTTCACAACATTCCTGGCGATTTGGCCTCTAGGTCTCCGTTTGACCTTCATATACAGCAATAACGTAATATAACCTAACCTAACCCAACCCATCATCTCGGCGGTAATATTTGACCACATTCCTGGCTTGTTGGCCTCTACGTCTCCGTGGGACCTTTATATACATCAATAACGTAATACAACCTAACCTAACCCAACCTAACATCTCGTCGGTAATATTCGACAACATAACTTGCGTGTTGGCCTCTACGTCTCCGTGGGACCTTTATATACATCAATAACGTAATATAACCTAACCTAACCCAACTTAACATCTCGGCGGTAATATTAGACAACATTCCTGGCGAGTTGGCTTCTCCGTCTCCGTGGGACCTTTATATACATCAATAACGTAATATAACCTAACCTAACCCAACCTAACATCTCGGCGGTAATATTTCACAACATTCCTGGCGATTTGGCCTCTAGGTCTCCGTTTGACCTTCATATACAGCAATAACGTAATATAACCTAACCTAATCCAACCTAACATCTCGGCGGTAATATTTGACATCATTCCTGGCAAGTTGGCTTCTCCGTCTCCGTGGGACCTTTATATACATCAATAACGTAATATAACCTAACCTAACCCAACCTAACATCTCGGCGGTAATATTTCACAACATTCCTGGCGAGTTGGCCTCTAGGTCTCCGTTTGACCTTCATATACATCAATAACGTAACATAACCTAACCTAACCCAACCTATCATCTCGGCGGTAATATTTGACAATATTCCTGGCGAGTTGGCCTCTACGTCTCCGATTGACCTTCATATACATCAATAACGAAATATAACCTAACCTAACCCAACCTATCATCTCGCCGGGAATATTTGACAACATTCCTGGCGAGTTGGCCTCTACGTCTCCGTTTGACCTTCATATACATCAATAACGTTATATAACCTAACCTAACCCAACCTATCATCTCGGCGGTAATATTTGACAACATTCCTGGCGAGTTGGCCTCTACGTCTACGATTGACCTTGATATACATCAATAACGAAATATAACCTAACCTAACCCAACCTATCATCTCGGCGGGAATATTTAACAACATTCCTGGCGAGTTGGCCTCTACGTCTCCGCGGCATCTTTATATACATCAGTAACGTAATATAACATAACCTAACCCAATCTAACATCTCGGCGATAATATTTGACAACATTCCTGGCGAGTTGGCCTCTACGTCTCCGCGGCATCTTTATATACATCAATAACGTAATATAACATAACCTAACCCAATCTAACATCTCGGCGGTAATATTTGACAACATTCCTGGCGTGTTGGCCTCTACGTCTCCGTGGGACCTTTATATACATCAATAACGTAATATAACCTAACCTAACCCAACCTAAAATTTCGGCGGTAATATTTGACAACATTCCTAGCGAGTTGGCCTCTAAGTCTCCGTGGGACCTTTATATACATCAATAACGTAATATAACATACCCTAATCCAATCTAACATCTCGGCGGTAATATTTGACAACATTCCTGGCGTGTTGGCCTCTACGTCTCCGTGGAACCTTTATATACATCAATAACGTAATATAACCTAACCTAACCCAACCTAACATCTCGGCGGTAATATTCGACAACATAACTGGCGTGTTGGCCTCTACGTCTCCGTGGGACCTTTATATACATCAATAACGTAATATAACCTAACCTAACCCAACCTAACATCTCGGCGGTAATATTTCACAACATTCCTGGCGATTTGGACTCTAGGTCTCCGTTTGACCTTCATATACAGCAATAACGTAATATAACCTAACCTAACCCAACCTATCATCTCGGCGGTAATATTTGACAACATTCCTGGCGAGTTGGCCTCTACGTCTCCGTGGGACCTTCATATACATCAATAACGTAATATAACCTAACCCAAACCAACCTAACATCTCGGCGGTAATATTTGAAAACATACCTGGCGAGTTGGCCTCTACGCCTCCGCGGCCTCTTTATATACATCAATAACGTAATATAACATAACCTAACCCAATCTAACATCTCGGCGGTAATATTTGACAACATTCCTGGCGTGTTGGCCTCTACGTCTCCGCGGCATCTTTATATACATCAATAACGTAATATAACATAACCTAACCCAATCTAACATCTCGGCGGTAATATTTGACAACATTCCTAGCGAGTTGGCCTCTACGTCTCCGTGGAACCTTTATATACATCAATAACGTAATATAACCTAACCTAACCCAAGCTAACATCTCGGCGGTAATATTCGACAACATAACTGGCGTGTTGGCCTCTACGTCTCCGTGGGACCTTTATATACGTCAATAACGTAATATAACCTAATCTAACCCAATCTAACATCTCGGCGGTAATATTTGACCATATTCCTGGCTGGTTGGCCTCTACGTCTCCGTGGGACCTTTATATACATCAATAACGTAATATGACCTAACCTAACCCAACCTATCATCTCGGCGGTAATATTTGACAACATTCCTGGCGAGTTGGCCTCTACGTCTACGATTGACCTTCATATTCATCAATAACGAAATATAACCTAACCTAACCCAACCTATCATCTCGGCGGGAATATTTGACAACATTCCTGGCGAGTTGGCCTCTACGTCTCCGCGGCATTTTTATATACATCAATAACGTAATATAACATAACCTAACCCAATCTAACATCTCGGTGGTAATATTTGACAACATTCCTGGCGTGTTGGCCTCTACGTCTCCGTGGGACCTTTATATACATCAATAACGTAATATAACCTAACCTAATCCAACCTAAAATTTCGGCGGTAATATTTGACAACATTCCTGGCGAGTTGGCCTCTACGTCTCCGCGGCATCTTTATATACATCAATAACGTAATATAACATAACCTAACCCAATCTAACATCTCGGCGGTAATATTTGACAATATTCCTGGCGTGTTGGCCTCTACGTCTCCGTGGGACCTTTATATACATCAATAACGTAATATAACCTAACCTAACCCAACCTAACATCTCGGCGGTAATATTTCACAACATTCCTGGCGATTTGGCCTCTAGGTCTCCGTTTGACCTTCATATACAGCAATAACGTAATATAACCTAACCTAACCCAACCTATCATCTCGGCGGTAATATTTGACAACATTCCTGGCGAGTTGGCCTCTACGTCTCCGTGGGACCTTCATATACATCAATAACGTAATATAACCTAACCCAAACCAACCTAACATCTCGGCGGTAATAATTGAAAACATACCTGGCGAGTTGGCCTCTACGCCTCCGCGGCCTCTTTATATACATCAATAACGTAATATAACATAACCTAACCCAATCTAACATCTCGGCGGTAATATTTGACAACATTCCTGGCGTGTTGGCCTCTACGTCTCCGCGGCATCTTTATATACATCAATAACGTAATATAACATAACCTAACCCAATCTAACATCTCGGCGGTAATATTTGACAACATTCCTAGCGAGTTGGCCTCTACGTCTCCGTGGAACCTTTATATACATCAATAACGTAATATAACCTAACCTAACCCAAGCTAACATCTCGGCGGTAATATTCGACAACATAACTGGCGTGTTGGCCTCTACGTCTCCGTGGGACCTTTATATACGTCAATAACGTAATATAACCTAATCTAACCCAATCTAACATCTCGGCGGTAATATTTGACCATATTCCTGGCTGGTTGGCCTCTACGTCTCCGTGGGACCTTTATATACATCAATAACGTAATACAGCCTAACCTAACCCAACCTAACATCTCGGCGGTAATATTCGACAACATAACTTGCGTGTTGGCCTCTACGTCTCCGATTGACCTTCATATACATCAATAACGAAATATAACCTAACCTAACCCAACCTATCATCTCGGCGGGAATATTTTACAACATTCCTGGCGAGTTGGCCTCTACGTCTCCGCGGCATCTTTATATACATCAATAACGTAATATAACATAACCTAACCCAATCTAACATCTCGGCGGTAATATTTGAGAACATTCCTGGCGTGTTGGCATCTACGTCTCCGTGGGACCTTTATATACATCAATAACGTAATATAACCTAACCTAACCCAACCTAAAATTTCGGCGGTAATATTTGACAACATTCCTAGCGAGTTGGCCTCTACGTCTCCGTTGGACCTTTATATACATCAATAACGTAATATAACATAACCTAATCCAATCTAACATCTCGGCGGTAATATTTGACAACATTCCTAGCGAGTTGGCCTCTACGTCTCCGTGGAACCTTTATATACATCAATAACGTAATATAACCTAACCTAACCCAAGCTAACATCTCGGCGGTAATATTCGACAACATAACTGGCGTGTTGGCCTCTACGTCTCCGTGGGACCTTTATATACGTCAATAACGTAATATAACCTAATCTAACCCAATCTAACATCTCGGCGGTAATATTTGACCATATTCCTGGCGAGTTGGCCTCTAGGTCTCCGTTTGACCTTCATATACATCAATAACGTAATATGACCTAACCTAACCCAACCTATCATCTCGGCGGTAATATTTGACAACATTCCTGGCGAGTTGGCCTCTACGTCTACGATTGACCTTCATATTCATCAATAACGAAATATAACCTAACCTAACCCAACCTATCATCTCGGCAGGAATATTTGACAACATTCCTGGCGAGTTGGCCTCTACGTCTCCGCGGCATCTTTATATACATCAATAACGTAATATAACATAACCTAACCCAATCTAACATCTCGGCGGTAATATTTGAGAACATTCCTGGCGTGTTGGCCTCTACGTCTCCGTGGGACCTTTATATACATCAATAACGTAATATAACCTAACCTAACCCAACCTAACATCTCGGCGGTAATATTTGACCACATTCCTGGCTTGTTGGCCTCTACGTCTCCATGGGACCTTTATATACATCAATAACGTAATACAACCTAACCTAACCCAACCTAACATCTCGGCGGTAATATTTGACAACATAACTTGCGTGTTGGCCTCTACGTCTCCGTGGGACCTTTATGTACATCAATAACGTAATATAACCTAACCTGACCCAACCTAACATCTCGGCCGTAATATTTCACAACATTCCTGGCGATTTGGCCTCTAGGTCTCCGTTTGACGTTCATATACAGCAATAACGTAATATAACCTAACCTAACCCAACCTAACATCTCGGCGGTAATATTTCACAACATTCCTGGCGAGTTGGCCTCTAGGTCTCCGTTTGACCTTCATATACATCAATAACGTAATATAACCTAACCTAACACAACCTATCATCTCGGCGGTAATATTTGACAACTTTCCTGGCGAGATGGCCTCTACGTCTCCGATTGACCTTCATATACATCAATAACGAAATTTAACCTAACGTAACCCAACCTATCATCTCGGCGGTAATATTTGACGAAATTCCTGGCTTGTTGGCCTCTACGTCTCCGTGGCATCTTTATATACATCGATAACGTAATATAACATAACCTAACCCAATCTAACATCTCGGCGGTAATATTTGACCACATTCCTGGCTTGTTGGCCTCTACGTCTCCGTGGGACCTTTATATACATCAGTAACGTAATATAACCTAACCTAACCCAACCTAACATCTCGGCGGTAATATTCGACAACATAACTGGCGTGTTGGCCTCTACGTCTCCGTGGGACCTTTATATACATCAATAACGTAATATAACCTAATCTAACCCAATCTAACATCTCGGCGGTAATATTTGACCATATTCCTGGCTTGTTGGCCTCTACGTCTGCGTGGGACCTTTATATACATCAATAACGTAATATAACCTAACCTAACCCAACCTAACATCTCGGCGGTAATATTTCACAACATTCCTGGGGAGTTGGCCTCTAGGTCTCCGTTTGACCTTCATATACATCAATAACGTAATATAACCTAACCTAACCCAACCTATCATCTCGGCGGTAATATTTGACAATATTCCTGGCGAGTTGGCCTCTACGTCTCCGATTGACCTTCATATACATCAATAACGTACTATAACCTAACCTAACCCAACCTAACATCTCGGCGGTAATATTTCACAACATTCCTGGCGATTTGGCCTCTAGTTCTCCGTTTGACGTTCATATACAGCAATAACGTAATATAACCTAACCTAACCCAACCTATCATCTCGGCGGTAATATTTGACAACATACCTGGCGAGTTGGCCTCTACGTCTCCGCGGCATCTTTATATACATCAATAACGTAATATAACATAACCTAACCCAATCTAACATCTCGGCGGTAATATTTGACCACATTCCTGGCTTGTTGGCCTCTACGTCTCCGTGGGACCTTTATATACATCAATAACGTAATATAACCTAACCTAACCCAACCTAACATCTCGGCGGTAATATTCGACAACATAACTGGCGTGTTGGCCTCTACGTCTCCGTGGGACCTTTATATACATCAATAACGTAATATATCCTAACCTAACCCAACCTAACATCTCGGCGGTAATATTTCACAACATTCCTGGCGAGTTGACCTCTAGGTCTCCGTTTGACCTTCATATACATCAATAACGTAATATGACCTAACCTAACCCAACCTATCATCTCGGCGATAATATTTGACAACATTCCTGGCGAGTTGGCCTCTACGTCTACGATTGACCTTCATATTCATCAATAACGAAATATAACCTAACCTAACCCAACCTATCATCTCGGCGGTAATATTTCACAACATTCCTGGCGATTTGGCCTCTAGGTCTCCGTTTGACGTTCATATACAGCAATAACGTAATATAACCTAACCTAACCCAACCTATCATCTCGGCGGTAATATTTGACAACATACCTGGCGAGTTGGCCTCTACGTCTCCGCGGCATCTTTATATACATCAATAACGTAATATAACATAACCTAACCCAATCTAACATCTCGGCGGTAATATTTGACAACATTCCTGGCGTGTTGGCCTCTACGTCTCCGTGGGACCTTTATATACATCAATAACGTAATATAACCTAACCTAACCCAACCTAAAATTTCGGCGGTAATATTTGACAACATTCCTAGCGAGTTGACCTCTACGTCTCCGTGGGACCTTTATATACATCAATAACGTAATATAACATAACCTAATCCAATCTAACATCTCGGCGGTAATATTTGACAACATTCCTGGCGTGTTGGCCTCTACGTCTCCATGGGACCTTTATATACATCAATAACGTAATATAACCTAACCTAACCCAACCTAACATATCGGCGGTAATATTTGACAACATTCCTGGCGAGTTGGATTCTCCGTCTCCGTGGGACATTTATATACATCAATAACGTAATATAACCTAACCTAACCCAACCTAACATCTCGGCGGTAATATTTCACAACATTCCTGGCGAGTTGGCCTCTAGGTCTCCGTTTGACCTTCATATACATCAATAACGTAATATAACCTAACCTAACACAACCTATCATCTCGGCGGTAATATTTGACAACATTCCTGGCGAGTTGGCCTCTACGTCTCCGATTGACCTTCATATACATCAATAACGAAATTTAACCTAACGTAACCCAACCTATCATCTCGGCGGTAATATTTGACGAAATTCCTGGCTTGTTGGCCTCTACGTCTCCGTGGCATCTTTATATACATCGATAACGTAATATAACCTAACCTAACCCAACCTATCATCTCGGCGGTAATATTTGACAATATTCCTGGCGAGTTGGCCTCTACGTCTCCGATTGACCTTCATATACATCAATAACGAAATATAACCTAACCTAACCCAACCTATCATCTCGCCGGGAATATTTGACAACATTCCTGGCGAGTTGGCCTCTACGTCTCCGCGGCATCTTTATATACATCAATAACGTAATATAACATAACCTAACCCAATCTAACATCTCGGCGGTAATATTTGACAACATTCCTGCCGTGTTGGCCTCTACGTCTCCGTGGGACCTTTATATACATCAATAACGTAATATAACCTAACCTAACCCAACCTAACATCTCGGCGGTAATATTTCACAACATTCCTGGCGATTTGGCCTCTAGGTCTCCGTTTGACCTTCATATACAGCAATAACGTAATATAACCTAACCTAACCCAACCTATCATCTCGGCGGTAATATTTGACAATATTCCTGGCGAGTTGGCCTCTACGTCTCCGCGGCATCTTTATATACATCAATAACGTAATATAACATAACCTAACACAATCTAACATCTCGGCGGTAATATTTCACAACATTCCTGGCGTGTTGGCCTCTACGTCTCCGTGGGACCTTTATATACATCAATAACGTAATATAACCTAACCTAACCCAACCTAAAATTTCGGCGGTAATATTTGACAACATTCCTAGCGAGTTGGCCTCTACGTCTCCGTGGGACCTTTATATACATCAATAACGTAATATAACATAACCTAATCCAATCTAACATCTCGGCGGTAATATTTGACCATATTCCTGGCTTGTTGGCCTCTACGTCTGCGTGGGACCTTTATATACATCAATAACGTAATATAACCTAACCTAACCCAACCTAACATCTCGGCGGTAATATTTCACAACATTCCTGGGGAGTTGGCCTCTAGGTCTCCGTTTGACCTTCATATACATCAATAACGTAATATAACCTAACCTAACCCAACCTATCATCTCGGCGGTAATATTTGACAATATTCCTGGCGAGTTGGCCTCTACGTCTCCGATTGACCTTCATATACATCAATAACGAAATATAACCTAACCTAACCCAACCTATCATCTCGCCGGGAATATTTGACAACATTCCTGGCGAGTTGGCCTCTACGTCTCCGCGGCATCTTTATATACATCAATAACGTAATATAACATAACCTAACCCAATCTAACATCTCGGCGGTAATATTTGACAACATTCCTGGCGTGTTGGCCTCTACGTCTCCGTGGGACCTTTATATACATCAATAACGTAATATAACCTAACCTAACCCAACCTAACATCTCGGCGGTAATATTTGACCACATTCCTGGCTTGTTGGCCTCTACGTCTCCGTGGGACCTTTATATACATCAATAACGTAATACAACCTAACCTAACCCAACCTAACATCTCGGCGGTAATATTCGACAACATAACTTGCGTGTTGGCCTCTACGTCTCCGTGGGACCTTTATATACATCAATAACGTAATATAACCTAACCTAACCCAACTTAACATCTCGGCGGTAATATTTGACAACATTCCTGGCTAGTTGGCTTCTCCGTCTCCGTGGGACCTTTATATACATCAATAACGTACTATAACCTAACCTAACCCAACCTAACATCTCGGCGGTAATATTTCACAACATTCCTGGCGATTTGGCCTCTAGTTCTCCGTTTGACGTTCATATACAGCAATAACGTAATATAACCTAACCTAACCCAACCTATCATCTCGGCGGTAATATTTGACAACATACCTGGCGAGTTGGCCTCTACGTCTCCGCGGCATCTTTATATACATCAATAACGTAATATAACATAACCTAACCCAATCTAACATCTCGGCGGTAATATTTGACCACATTCCTGGCTTGTTGGCCTCTACGTCTCCGTGGGACCTTTATATACATCAATAACGTAATATAACCTAACCTAACCCAACCTAACATCTCGGCGGTAATATTCGACAACATAACTGGCGTGTTGGCCTCTACGTCTCCGTGGGACCTTTATATACATCAATAACGTAATATATCCTAACCTAACCCAACCTAAAATTTCGGCGGTAATATTTGACAACATTCCTAGCGAGTTGGCCTCTACGTCTCCGTGGGACCTTTATATACATCAATAACGTAATATAACATAACCTAATCCAATCTAACATCTCGGCGGTAATATTTGACCATATTCCTGGCTTGTTGGCCTCTACGTCTGCGTGGGACCTTTATATACATCAATAACGTAATATAACCTAACCTAACCCAACCTAACATCTCGGCGGTAATATTTCACAACATTCCTGGGGAGTTGGCCTCTAGGTCTCCGTTTGACCTTCATATACATCAATAACGTAATATAACCTAACCTAACCCAACCTATCATCTCGGCGGTAATATTTGACAATATTCCTGGCGAGTTGGCCTCTACGTCTCCGATTGACCTTCATATACATCAATAACGAAATATAACCTAACCTAACCCAACCTATCATCTCGCCGGGAATATTTGACAACATTCCTGGCGAGTTGGCCTCTACGTCTCCGCGGCATCTTTATATACATCAATAACGTAATATAACATAACCTAACCCAATCTAACATCTCGGCGGTAATATTTGACAACATTCCTGGCGTGTTGGCCTCTACGTCTCCGTGGGACCTTTATATACATCAATAACGTAATATAACCTAACCTAACCCAACCTAACATCTCGGCGGTAATATTTGACCACATTCCTGGCTTGTTGGCCTCTACGTCTCCGTGGGACCTTTATATACATCAATAACGTAATACAACCTAACCTAACCCAACCTAACATCTCGGCGGTAATATTCGACAACATAACTTGCGTGTTGGCCTCTACGTCTCCGTGGGACCTTTATATACATCAATAACGTAATATAACCTAACCTAACCCAACTTAACATCTCGGCGGTAATATTTGACAACATTCCTGGCTAGTTGGCTTCTCCGTCTCCGTGGGACCTTTATATACATCAATAACGTACTATAACCTAACCTAACCCAACCTAACATCTCGGCGGTAATATTTCACAACATTCCTGGCGATTTGGCCTCTAGTTCTCCGTTTGACGTTCATATACAGCAATAACGTAATATAACCTAACCTAACCCAACCTATCATCTCGGCGGTAATATTTGACAACATACCTGGCGAGTTGGCCTCTACGTCTCCGCGGCATCTTTATATACATCAATAACGTAATATAACATAACCTAACCCAATCTAACATCTCGGCGGTAATATTTGACCACATTCCTGGCTTGTTGGCCTCTACGTCTCCGTGGGACCTTTATATACATCAATAACGTAATATAACCTAACCTAACCCAACCTAACATCTCGGCGGTAATATTCGACAACATAACTGGCGTGTTGGCCTCTACGTCTCCGTGGGACCTTTATATACATCAATAACGTAATATATCCTAACCTAACCCAACCTAAAATTTCGGCGGTAATATTTGACAACATTCCTAGCGAGTTGGCCTCTACGTCTCCGTGGGACCTTTATATACATCAATAACGTAATATAACATAACCTAATCCAATCTAACATCTCGGCGGTAATATTTGACCATATTCCTGGCTTGTTGGCCTCTACGTCTGCGTGGGACCTTTATATACATCAATAACGTAATATAACCTAACCTAACCCAACCTAACATCTCGGCGGTAATATTTCACAACATTCCTGGGGAGTTGGCCTCTAGGTCTCCGTTTGACCTTCATATACATCAATAACGTAATATAACCTAACCTAACCCAACCTATCATCTCGGCGGTAATATTTGACAATATTCCTGGCGAGTTGGCCTCTACGTCTCCGACTGACCTTCATATACATCAATAACGAAATATAACCTAACCTAACCCAACCTATCATCTCGCCGGGAATATTTGACAACATTCCTGGCGAGTTGGCCTCTACGTCTCCGCGGCATCTTTATATACATCAATAACGTAATATAACATAACCTAACCCAATCTAACATCTCGGCGGTAATATTTGACAACATTCCTGGCGTGTTGGCCTCTACGTCTCCGTGGGACCTTTATATACATCAATAACGTAATATAACCTAACCTAACCCAACCTAACATCTCGGCGGTAATATTTGACCACATTCCTGGCTTGTTGGCCTCTACGTCTCCGTGGGACCTTTATATACATCAATAACGTAATACAACCTAACCTAACCCAACCTAACATCTCGGCGGTAATATTCGACAACATAACTTGCGTGTTGGCCTCTACGTCTCCGTGGGACCTTTATATACATCAATAACGTAATATAACCTAACCTAACCCAACTTAACATCTCGGCGGTAATATTTGACAACATTCCTGGCTAGTTGGCTTCTCCGTCTCCGTGGGACCTTTATATACATCAATAACGTACTATAACCTAACCTAACCCAACCTAACATCTCGGCGGTAATATTTCACAACATTCCTGGCGATTTGGCCTCTAGTTCTCCGTTTGACGTTCATATACAGCAATAACGTAATATAACCTAACCTAACCCAACCTATCATCTCGGCGGTAATATTTGACAACATACCTGGCGAGTTGGCCTCTACGTCTCCGCGGCATCTTTATATACATCAATAACGTAATATAACATAACCTAACCCAATCTAACATCTCGGCGGTAATATTTGACCACATTCCTGGCTTGTTGGCCTCTACGTCTCCGTGGGACCTTTATATACATCAATAACGTAATATAACCTAACCTAACCCAACCTAACATCTCGGCGGTAATATTCGACAACATAACTGGCGTGTTGGCCTCTACGTCTCCGTGGGACCTTTATATACATCAATAACGTAATATATCCTAACCTAACCCAACCTAAAATTTCGGCGGTAATATTTGACAACATTCCTAGCGAGTTGGCCTCTACGTCTCCGTGGGACCTTTATATACATCAATAACGTAATATAACATAACCTAATCCAATCTAACATCTCGGCGGTAATATTTGACCATATTCCTGGCTTGTTGGCCTCTACGTCTGCGTGGGACCTTTATATACATCAATAACGTAATATAACCTAACCTAACCCAACCTAACATCTCGGCGGTAATATTTCACAACATTCCTGGGGAGTTGGCCTCTAGGTCTCCGTTTGACCTTCATATACATCAATAACGTAATATAACCTAACCTAACCCAACCTATCATCTCGGCGGTAATATTTGACAATATTCCTGGCGAGTTGGCCTCTACGTCTCCGACTGACCTTCATATACATCAATAACGAAATATAACCTAACCTAACCCAACCTATCATCTCGCCGGGAATATTTGACAACATTCCTGGCGAGTTGGCCTCTACGTCTCCGCGGCATCTTTATATACATCAATAACGTAATATAACATAACCTAACCCAATCTAACATCTCGGCGGTAATATTTGACAACATTCCTGGCGTGTTGGCCTCTACGTCTCCGTGGGACCTTTATATACATCAATAACGTAATATAACCTAACCTAACCCAACCTAACATCTCGGCGGTAATATTTGACCACATTCCTGGCTTGTTGGCCTCTACGTCTCCGTGGGACCTTTATATACATCAATAACGTAATACAACCTAACCTAACCCAACCTAACATCTCGGCGGTAATATTCGACAACATAACTTGCGTGTTGGCCTCTACGTCTCCGTGGGACCTTTATATACATCAATAACGTAATATAACCTAACCTAACCCAACTTAACATCTCGGCGGTAATATTTGACAACATTCCTGGCTAGTTGGCTTCTCCGTCTCCGTGGGACCTTTATATACATCAATAACGTACTATAACCTAACCTAACCCAACCTAACATCTCGGCGGTAATATTTCACAACATTCCTGGCGATTTGGCCTCTAGTTCTCCGTTTGACGTTCATATACAGCAATAACGTAATATAACCTAACCTAACCCAACCTATCATCTCGGCGGTAATATTTGACAACATACCTGGCGAGTTGGCCTCTACGTCTCCGCGGCATCTTTATATACATCAATAACGTAATATAACATAACCTAACCCAATCTAACATCTCGGCGGTAATATTTGACCACATTCCTGGCTTGTTGGCCTCTACGTCTCCGTGGGACCTTTATATACATCAATAACGTAATATAACCTAACCTAACCCAACCTAACATCTCGGCGGTAATATTCGACAACATAACTGGCGTGTTGGCCTCTACGTCTCCGTGGGACCTTTATATACATCAATAACGTAATATATCCTAACCTAACCCAACCTAACATCTCGGCGGTAATATTTCACAACATTCCTGGCGAGTTGACCTCTAGGTCTCCGTTTGACCTTCATATACATCAATAACGTAATATGACCTAACCTAACCCAACCTATCATCTCGGCGATAATATTTGACAACATTCCTGGCGAGTTGGCCTCTACGTCTACGATTGACCTTCATATTCATCAATAACGAAATATAACCTAACCTAACCCAACCTATCATCTCGGCGGTAATATTTCACAACATTCCTGGCGATTTGGCCTCTAGGTCTCCGTTTGACGTTCATATACAGCAATAACGTAATATAACCTAACCTAACCCAACCTATCATCTCGGCGGTAATATTTGACAACATTCCTGGCGTGTTGGCCTCTACGTCTCCGTGGGACCTTTATATACATCAATAACGTAATATAACCTAACCTAACCTAACCTAAAATTTCGGCGGTAATATTTGACAACATTCCTAGCGAGTTGACCTCTACGTCTCCGTGGGACCTTTATATACATCAATAACGTAATATAACATAACCTAATCCAATCTAACATCTCGGCGGTAATATTTGACAACATTCCTGGCGTGTTGGCCTCTACGTCTCCATGGGACCTTTATATACATCAATAACGTAATATAACCTAACCTAACCCAACCTAACATATCGGCGGTAATATTTGACAACATTCCTGGCGAGTTGGATTCTCCGTCTCCGTGGGACATTTATATACATCAATAACGTAATATAACCTAACCTAACCCAACCTAACATCTCGGCGGTAATATTTCACAACATTCCTGGCGAGTTGGCCTCTAGGTCTCCGTTTGACCTTCATATACATCAATAACGTAATATAACCTAACCTAACACAACCTATCATCTCGGCGGTAATATTTGACAACATTCCTGGCGAGTTGGCCTCTACGTCTCCGATTGACCTTCATATACATCAATAACGAAATTTAACCTAACGTAACCCAACCTATCATCTCGGCGGTAATATTTGACGAAATTCCTGGCTTGTTGGCCTCTACGTCTCCGTGGCATCTTTATATACATCGATAACGTAATATAACATAACCTAACCCAATCTAACATCTCGGCGGTAATATTTGACCACATTCCTCGCTTGTTGGCCTCTACGTCTCCGTGGGACCTTTATATACATCAGTAACGTAATATAACCTAACCTAACCCAACCTAACATTTCGGCGGTAATATTCGACAACATAACTGGCGTGTTGGCCTCTACGTCTCCGTGGGACCTTTATATACATCAATAACGTAATATAACCTAATCTAACCCAATCTAACATCTCGGCGGTAATATTTGACCATATTCCTGGCTTGTTGGCCTCTACGTCTGCGTGGGACCTTTATATACATCAATAACGTAATATAACCTAACCTAACCCAACCTAACATCTCGGCGGTAATATTTCACAACATTCCTGGGGAGTTGGCCTCTAGGTCTCCGTTTGACCTTCATATACATCAATAACGTAATATAACCTAACCTAACCCAACCTATCATCTCGGCGGTAATATTTGACAATATTCCTGGCGAGTTGGCCTCTACGTCTCCGATTGACCTTCATATACATCAATAACGAAATATAACCTAACCTAACCCAACCTATCATCTCGCCGGGAATATTTGACAACATTCCTGGCGAGTTGGCCTCTACGTCTCCGCGGCATCTTTATATACATCAATAACGTAATATAACATAACCTAACCCAATCTAACATCTCGGCGGTAATATTTGACAACAATCCTGGCGTGTTGGCCTCTACGTCTCCGTGGGACCTTTATATACATCAATAACGTAATATAACCTAACCTAACCCAACCTAAAATTTCGGCGGTAATATTTGACAACATTCCTAGCGAGTTGGCCTCTACGTCTCCGTGGGACCTTTATATACATCAATAACGTAATATAACATAACCTAATCCAATCTAACATCTCGGCGGTAATATTTGACAACATTCCTGGCGTGTTGGCCTCTACGTCTCCGTGAGACCTTTATATACATCAATAACGTAATATAACCTAACCTAACCCAACCTAAAATTTCGGCGGTAATATTCGACAACATAACTGGCATGTTGGCCTCTACGTCTCCGTGGGACCTTTATATACATCAATAACGTAATATAACCTAACCTAACCCAACCTAACATCTCGGCGGTAATATTTGACCACATTCCTGGCTTGTTGGCCTCTACGTCTCCGTGGGACCTTTATATACATCAATAACGTAATATAACATAACCTAATCCAATCTAACATCTCGGCGGTAATATTTGACAACATTCCTGGCGTGTTGGCCTCTACGTCTCCGTGGGACCTTTATATACATCAATAACGTAATATAACCTAATCTAACCCAATCTAACATCTCGGCGGTAATATTTGACCATATTCCTGGCTTGTTGGCCTCTACGTCTCCGTGGGACCTTTATATACATCAATAAAGTAATATAACCTAACCTAACCCAACCTAACATCTCGGCGGTAATATTTCACAACATTCCTGGGGAGTTGGCCTCTAGGTCTCCGTTTGACCTTCATATACATCAATAACGTAATATAACCTAACCTAACCCAACCTATCATCTCGGCGGTAATATTTGACAATATTCCTGGCGAGTTGGCCTCTACGTCTCCGATTGACCTTCATATACATCAATAACGAAATATAACCTAACCTAACCCAACCTATCATCTCGCCGGGAATATTTGACAACATTCCTGGCGAGTTGGCCTCTACGTCTCCGCGGCAACTTTATATACATCAATAACGTAATATAACATAACCTAACCCAATCTAACATCTCGGCGGTAATATTTGACAACATTCCTGGCGTGTTGGCCTCTACGTCTCCGTGGGACCTTTATATACATCAATAACGTAATATAACCTAACCTAACCCAACCTAAAATTTCGGCGGTAATATTTGACAACATTCCTAGCGAGTTGGCCTCTACGTCTCCGTGGGACCTCTATATACATCAATAACGTAATATAACATAACCTAATCCAATCTAACATCTCGGCGGTAATATTTGACAACATTCCTGGCGTGTTGGCCTCTACGTCTCCGTGGGACCTTTATATACATCAATAACGTAATATAACCTAACCTAACCCAACCTAACATATCGGCGGTAATATTTGACAACATTCCTGGCGAGTTGGCTTCTCCGTCTCCGTGGGACATTTATATACATCAATAACGTAATATAAACTAACCTAACCCAACCTAACATCTCGGCGGTAATATTTCACAACATTCCTGGCGAGTTGGCCTCTAGGTCTCCGTTTGACCTTCATATACATCAATAACGTAATATAACCTAACCTAATACAACCTATCATCTCGGCGGTAATACTTGACAACATTCCTGGCGAGTTGGCCTCTACGTCTCCGATTGACCTTCATATACATCAATAACGAAATTTAACCTAACGTAACCCAACCTATCATCTCGGCGGTAATATTTAACGATATTCCTGGCTTGTTGGCCTCTACGTCTCCGTGGCATCTTTATATACATCGATAACGTAATATAACATAACCTAACCCAATCTAACATCTCGGCGGTAATATTTGACCACATTCCTGGCTTGTTGGCCTCTGCGTCTCCGTGGGACCTTTATATACATCAATAACGTAATATAACCTAACCTAACCCAACCTAACATCTCGGCGGTAATATTCGACAACATAGCTGGCGTGTTGGCCTCTACGTCTCCGTGGGACCTTTATATACATCAATAACGTAATATAACCTAATCTAACCCAATCTAACATCTCGGCGGTAATATTTGACCATATTCCTGGCTTGTTGGCCTCTACGTCTCCGTGGGACCTTTATATACATCAATAACGTAATATAACCTAACCTAATCCAACCTAACATCTCGGCGGTAATATTTGACATCATTCCTGGCGAGTTGGCTTCTCCGTCACCGTGGGACCTTTATATACATCAATAACGTAAAATAACCTAACCTAACCCAACCTAACATCTCGGCGGTAATATTTCACAACATTCCTGGGGAGTTGGCCTCTAGGTCTCCGTTTGACCTTCATATACATCAATAACGTAATATAACCTAACCTAACCCAACCTATCATCTCGGCGGTAATATTTGACAATATTCCTGGCGAGTTGGGCTCTACGTCTCCGATTGACCTTCATATACATCAATAACGAAATATAACCTAACCTAACCCAACCTATCATCTCGCCGGGAATATTTGACAACATTCCTGGCGAGTTGGCCTCTACGTCTCCGCGGCATCTTTATATACATCAATAACGTAATATAACATAACCTAACCCAATCTAACATCTCGGCGGTAATATTTGACAACATTCCTGGCGAGTTGGCCTCTACGTCTCCGTGGGACCTTTATATACATCAATAACGTAATATAACCTAACCTAACCCAACCTAAAGTTTCGGCGGTAATATTTGACAACATTCCTAGCGAGTTGGCCTCTACGTCTCCGTGGGACCTTTATATACATCAATAACGTAATATAACCTAACCTAACCCAACCTAACATATCGGCGGTAATATTTCACAACATTCCTGGCGAGTTGGCCTCTAGGTCTCCGTTTGACATTCATATACATCAATAACGTAATATAACCTAACCTAACACAACCTATCATCTCGGCGGTAATATTTGACAACATTCCTGGCGAGTTGGCCTCTACGTCTCCGTGGGACCTTTATATACATCAATAACGTAATATAACCTAACCTAATCCAACCTAACATCTCGGCGGTAATATTTGACATCATTCCTGGCGAGTTGGCTTCTCCGTCACCGTGGGACCTTTATATACATCAATAACGTAATATAACCTAACCTAACCCAACCTAACATCTCGGCGGTAATATTTCACAACATTCCTGGGGAGTTGGCCTCTAGGTCTCCGTTTGACCTTCATATACATCAATAACGTAATATAACCTAACCTAACCCAACCTATCATCTCGGCGGTAATATTTGACAATATTCCTGGCGAGTTGGCCTCTACGTCTCCGATTGACCTTCATATACATCAATAACGAAATATAACCTAACCTAACCCAACCTATCATCTCGCCGGGAATATTTGACAACATTCCTGGCGAGTTGGCCTCTACGTCTCCGCGGCATCTTTATATACATCAATAACGTAATATAACATAACCTAACCCAATCTAACATCTCGGCGGTAATATTTGACAACATTCCTGGCGTGTTGGCCTCTACGTCTCCGTGGGACCTTTATATACATCAATAACGTAATATAACCTAACCTAACCCAACCTAAAATTTCGGCGGTAATGTTTGACAACATTCCTAGCGAGTTGGCCTCTACGTCTCCGTGGGACCTTTATATACATCAATAACGTAATATAACATAACCTAATCCAATCTAACATCTCGGCGGTAATATTTGACAACATTCCTGGCGTGTTGGCCTCTACGTCTCCGTGGGACCTTTATATACATCAATAACGTAATATAACCTAACCTAACCCAACCTAAAATTTCGGCGGTAATATTCGACAACATAACTGGCATGTTGGCCTCTACGTCTCCGTGGGACCTTTATATACATCAATAACGTAATATAACCTAACCTAACCCAACCTAACATCTCGGCGGTAATATTTGACCACATTCCTGGCTTGTTGGCCTCTACGTCTCCGTGGGACCTTTATATACATCAATAACGTAATATAACATAACCTAATCCAATCTAACATCTCGGCTGTAATATTTGACAACATTCCTGGCGTGTTGGCCTCTACGTCTCCGTGGGACCTTTATATACATCAATAACGTAATATAACCTAATCTAACCCAATCTAACATCTCGGCGGTAATATTTGACCATATTCCTGGCTTGTTGGCCTCTACGTCTCCGTGGGACCTTTATATACATCAATAACGTAATATAACCTAACCTAGCCCAACCTAACATCTCGGCGGTAATATTTCACAACATTCCTGGGGAGTTGGCCTCTAGGCCTCCGTTTGACCTTCATATACATCAATAACGTAATATAACCTAACCTAACCCAACCTATCATCTCGGCGGTAATATTTGACAATATTCCTGGCGAGTTGGCCTCTACGTCTCCGATTGACCTTCATATACATCAATAACGAAATATAACCTAACCTAACCCAACCTATCATCTCGCCGGGAATATTTGACAACATTCCTGGCGAGTTGGCCTCTACGTCTCCGCGGCATCTTTATATACATCAATAACGTAATATAACATAACCTAACCCAATCTAACATCTCGGCGGTAATATTTGACAACATTCCTGGCGTGTTGGCCTCTACGTCTCCGTGGGACCTTTATATACATCAATAACGTAATATAACCTAACCTAATCCAACCTAACATCTCGGCGGTAATATTTGACATCATTCCTGGCGAGTTGGCTTCTCCGTCACCGTGGGACCTTTATATACATCAATAACGTAATATAACCTAACCTAACCCAACCTAACATCTCGGCGGTAATATTTCACAACATTCCTGGGGAGTTGGCCTCTAGGTCTCCGTTTGACCTTCATATACATCAATAACGTAATATAACCTAACCTAACCCAACCTATCATCTCGGCGGTAATATTTGACAATATTCCTGGCGAGTTGGCCTCTACGTCTCCGATTGACCTTCATATACATCAATAACGAAATATAACCTAACCTAACCCAACCTATCATCTCGCCGGGAATATTTGACAACATTCCTGGCGAGTTGGCCTCTACGTCTCCGCGGCATCTTTATATACATCAATAACGTAATATAACATAACCTAACCCAATCTAACATCTCGGCGGTAATATTTGACAACATTCCTGGCGTGTTGGCCTCTACGTCTCCGTGGGACCTTTATATACATCAATAACGTAATATAACCTAACCTAACCCAACCTAAAATTTCGGCGGTAATATTTGACAACATTCCTAGCGAGTTGGCCTCTACGTCTCCGTGGGACCTTTATATACATCAATAACGTTATATAACATAACCTAATCCAATCTAACATCTCGGCGGTAATATTTGACAAAATTCCTGGCGTGTTGGCCTCTACGTCTCCGTGTGACCTTTATATGCATCAATAACGTAATATAACCTAACCTAACCCAACCTAACATATCGGCGGTAATATTTGACAACATTCCTGGCGAGTTGGCTTCTCCGTCTCCGTGGGACATTTATATACATCAATAACGTAATATAACCTAACCTAACCCAACCTAACATCTCGGCGGTAATATTTCACAACATTCCTGGCGAGTTGGCCTCTAGGTCTCCGTTTGACCTTCATATACATCAATAACGTAATATAACCTAATCTAACACAACCTATCATCTCGGCGGTAATATTTGACAACATTCCTGGCGAGTTGGCCTCTACGTCTCCGATTGACCTTCATATACATCAATAACGAAATTTAACCTAACGTAACCCAACCTATCATCTCGGCGGTAATATTTAACGATATTCCTGGCTTGTTGGCCTCTACGTCTCCGTGGCATCTTTATATACATCGATAACGTAATATAACATAACCTAACCCAATCTAACATCTCGGCGGTAATATTTGACCACATTCCTGGCTTGTTGGCCTCTACGTCTCCGTGGGACCTTTATATACATCAATAACGTAATATAACCTAACCTAACCCAACCTAACATCTCGGCGGTAATATTCGACAACATAGCTGGCGTGTTGGCCTCTACGTCTCCGTGGGACCTTTATATACATCAATAACGTAATATAACCTAATCTAACCCAATCTAACATCTCGGCGGTAATATTTGACCATATTCCTGGCTTGTTGGCCTCTACGTCTCCGTGGGACCTTTATATACATCAATAACGTAATATAACCTAACCTAATCCAACCTAACATCTCGGCGGTAATATTTGACATCATTCCTGGCGAGTTGGCTTCTCCGTCACCGTGGGACCTTTATATACATCAATAACGTAATATAACCTAACCTAACCCAACCTAACATCTCGGCGGTAATATTTCACAACATTCCTGGGGAGTTGGCCTCTAGGTCTCCGTTTGACCTTCATATACATCGATAACGTAATATAACATAACCTAACCCAATCTAACATCTCGGCGGTAATATTTGACCACATTCCTGGCTTGTTGGCCTCTACGTCTCCGTGGGACTTTTATATACATCAATAACGTAATATAACCTAACCTAACGCAACCTAACATCTCGGCGGTAATATTCGACAACATAGCTGGCGTGTTGGCCTCTACGTCTCCGTGGGACCTTTATATACATCAATAACGTAATATAACCTAATCTAACCCAATCTAACATCTCGGCGGTAATATTTGACCATATTCCTGGCTTGTTGGCCTCTACGTCTCCGTGGGACCTTTATATACATCAATAACGTAATATAACCTAACCTAATCCAACCTAACATCTCGGCGGTAATATTTGACATCATTCCTGGCGAGTTGGCTTCTCCGTCACCGTGGGACCTTTATATACATCAATAACGTAATATAACCTAACCTAACCCAACCTAACATCTCGGCGGTAATATTTCACAACATTCCTGGGGAGTTGGCCTCTAGGTCTCCGTTTGACCTTCATATACATCAATAACGTAATATAACCTAACCTAACCCAACCTATCATCTCGGCGGTAATATTTGACAATATTCCTGGCGAGTTGGCCTCTACGTCTCCGATTGACCTTCATATACATCAATAACGAAATATAACCTAACCTAACCCAACCTATCATCTCGCCGGGAATATTTGACAACATTCCTGGCGAGTTGGCCTCTACGTCTCCGCGGCATCCTTATATACATCAATAACGTAATATAACATAACCTAACCCAATCTAACATCTCGGCGGTAATATTTGACAACATTCCTGGCGTGTTGGCCTCTACGTCTCCGTGGGACCTTTATATACATCAATAACGTAATATAACCTAACCTAACCCAACCTAAAATTTCGGCGGTAATATTTGACAACATTCCTAGCGAGTTGGCCTCTACGTATCCGTGGGACCTTTATATACATCAATAACGTAATATAACATAACCTAATCCAATCTAACATCTCGGCGGTAATATTTGACAACATTCCTGGCGTGTTGGCCTCTACGTCTCCGTGGGACCTTTATATACATCAATAACGTAATATAACCTAACCTAACCAAACCTAAAATTTCGGCGGTAATATTTGACAACATTCCTAGCGAGTTGGCCTCTACGTCTCCGTGGGACCTTTATATACATCAATAACGTAATATAACATAACCTAATCCAATCTAACACCTCGGCGGTAATATTTGACAACATTCCTGGCGTGTTGGCCTCTACGTCTCCGTGGGACCTTTATATACATCAATAACGTAATATAACCTAACCTAACCCAACCTAAAATTTCGGCGGTAATATTCGACAACATAACTGGCATGTTGGCCTCTACGTCTCCGTGGGACCTTTATATACATCAATAACGTAATATATTCTAACCTAACCCAACCTAACATCTCGGCGGTAATATTTCACAACATTCCTTGCGAGTTGGCCTCTAGGTCTCCGTTTGACCTTCATATACATCAATAACGTAATATACCCTAACCTAACCCAACCTATCATCTCGGCGGTAATATTTGACAACATTCCTGGCGAGTTGGCCTCTACGTCTACGATTGACCTTCATATACATCAATAACGAAATATAACCTAACCTAACCCAACCTATCATCTCGGTGGGAATATTTGACAACATTCCTGGCGAGTTGGCCTCTACGTCTCCGCGGCATCTTTATATACACCAATAACGTAATATAACATAACCTAACCCAATCTAACATCTCGGCGGTAATATTTGACAACATTCCTGGCGTGTTGGCCTCTACGTCTCCGTGGGACCTTTATATACATCAATAACGTAATATAACCTAACCTAACCCAACCTAAAATTTCGGCGGTAATATTTGACAACATTCCTAGCGAGTTGGCCTCTACGTCTCCGTGGGACCTTTATATACATCAATAACGTAATACAACCTAACCTAACCCAACCTAACATCTCGGCGGTAATATTCGACAACATAACTTGCGTGTTGGCCTCTACGTCTCCGGGGGACCTTTATATACATCAATAACGTAATATAACCTAACCTAACCCAACCTAACATCTCGACGGTAATATTTGACCACATTCCTGGCTTGTTGGCCTCTACGTCTCCGTGGGACCTTTATATACATCAATAACGTAATACAACCTAACCTAACCCAACTTAACATCTCGGCGGTAATATTCGACAACATAACTTGCGTGTTGGCCTCTACGTCTCCGTGGGACCTTTATATACATCAATAACGTAATATAACATAACCTAACCCAATCTAACATCTCGGCGGTAATATTTGACCACATTCCTGGCTTGCTGGCCTCTACGTCTCGGTGGGACCTTTATATACATCAATAACGTAATATAACCTAACCTAACCCAACCTAACATCCCGGCGGTAATGTTTGACATCATTCCTGGCGAGTTGGCTTCTCCGTCTCCGTGGGACCTTTATATACATCAATAACGTAATATAACCTAACCTAACCCAACCTAACATGTCGGCGGTAATATTTCACAACATTCCTGGCGAGTTGGCCTCTAGGTCTCCGTTTGACCTTCATATACATCAATAACGATATTTAACCTAACCTAACCCAACCTATCATCTCGGCGGGAATATTTGACAACATTCCTGGCGAGTTGGCCTCTACGTCTCCGTGGGACCATTATACATCAATAACGTAATATAACCTAACCTAACCCAACCTAACATCTCGGCGGTAATATTTGACCGCATTCCTGGCTTGTTGGCCTCTACGTCTCCGTGGGACCTTTATATACATCAATAACGTAATATAACCTAACCTAATCCAACCTAACATCTCGGCGGTAATATTTGACATCATTCCTGGCGAGTTGGCTTCTCCGTCACCGTGGGACCTTTATATACATCAATAACGTAATATAACCTAACCTAACCCAACCTAACATCTCGGCGGTAATATTTCACAACATTCCTGGGGAGTTGGCCTCTAGGTCTCCGTTTGACCTTCATATACATCAATAACGTAATATAACCTAACCTAACCCAACCTATCATCTCGGCGGTAATATTTGACAATATTCCTGGCGAGTTGGCCTCTACGTCTCCGATTGACCTTCATATACATCAATAACGAAATATAACCTAACCTAATCCAACCTATCATCTCGCCGGGAATATTTGACAACATTCCTGGCGAGTTGGCCTCTACGTCTCCGCGGCATCTTTATATACATCAATAACGTAATATAACATAACCTAACCCAATCTAACATGTCGGCGGTAATATTTGACAACATTCCTGGCGTGTTGGCCTCTACGTCTCCGTGGGACCTTTATATACATCAATAACGTAATATAACCTAACCTAACCCAACCTAAAATTTCGGCGGTAATATTTGACAACATTCCTAGCGAGTTGGCCTCTACGTCTCCGTGGGACCTTTATATACATCAATAACGTAATATAACATAACCTAATCCAATCTAACATCTCGGCGGTAATATTTGACAACATTCCTGGCGTGTTGGCCTCTACGTCTCCGTGGGACCTTTATATACATCAATAACGTAATATAACCTAACCTAACCCAACCTAAAATTTCGGCGGTAATATTCGACAACATAACTGGCATGTTGGCCTCTACGTCTCCGTGGGACCTTTATATACATCAATAACGTAATATAACCTAACCTAACCCAACCTAACATCTCGGCGGTAATATTTGACCACATTCCTGGCTTGTTGGCCTCTACGTCTCCGTGGGACCTTTATATACATCAATAACGTAATATAACATAACCTAACCCAATCTAACATCTCGGCGGTAATATTTGACCACATTCCTGGCTTGCTGGCCTCTACGTCTCGGTGGGACCTTTATATACATCAATAACGTAATATAACCTAACCTAACCCAACCTAACATCCCGGCGGTAATGTTTGACATCATTCCTGGCGAGTTGGCTTCTCCGTCTCCGTGGGACCTTTATATACATCAATAACGTAATATAACATAACCTAATCCAATCTAACACCTCGGCGGTAATATTTGACAACATTCCTGGCGTGTTGGCCTCTACGTCTCCGTGGGACCTTTATATACATCAATAACGTAATATAACCTAACCTAACCCAACCTAAAATTTCGGCGGTAATATTCGACAACATAACTGGCATGTTGGCCTCTACGTCTCCGTGGGACCTTTATATACATCAATAACGTAATATAACCTAACCTAACCCAACCTAACATCTCGGCGGTAATATTTGACCACATTCCTGGCTTGTTGGCCTCTACGTCTCCGTGGGACCTTTATATACATCAATAACGTAATACAACCTAACCTAACCCAACCTAACATCTCGGCGGTAATATTTGACCACATTCCTGGCTTGTTGGCCTCTACGTCTCCGTGGGACCTTTATATACATCAATAACGTAATATAACCTAACATAACCCAACCTAACATCTCGGCGGTAATATTCGACAACATAACTGGCGTGTTGGCCTCTACGTCTCCGTGGGACCTTTATATACATCAATAACGTAATATATTCTAACCTAACCCAACCTAACATCTCGGCGGTAATATTTCACAACATTCCTTGCGAGTTGGCCTCTAGGTCTCCGTTTGACCTTCATATACATCAATAACGTAATATAACCTAACCTAACCCAACCTATCATCTCGGCGGTAATATTCGACAACATAACTTGCGTGTTGGCCTCTACGTCTCCGTGGGACCTTTATATACATCAATAACGTAATATAACATAACCTAACCCAATCTAACATCTCGGCGGTAATATTTGACCACATTCCTGGCTTGCTGGCCTCTACGTCTCGGTGGGACCTTTATATACATCAATAACGTAATATAACCTAACCTAACCCAACCTAACATCCCGGCGGTAATGTTTGACATCATTCCTGGCGAGTTGGCTTCTCCGTCTCCGTGGGACCTTTATATACATCAATAACGTAATATAACCTAACCTAACCCAACCTAACATGTCGGCGGTAATATTTCACAACATTCCTGGCGAGTTGGCCTCTAGGTCTCCGTTTGACCTTCATATACATCAATAACGATATTTAACCTAACCTAACCCAACCTATCATCTCGGCGGGAATATTTGACAACATTCCTGGCGAGTTGGCCTCTACGTCTCCGTGGGACCTTTATATACATCAATAACGTTATATAACCTAACCTAATCCAACCTAACATCTCGGCGGTAATATTTGACATCATTCCTGGCGAGTTGGCTTCTCCGTCACCGTGGGACCTTTATATACATCAATAACGTAATATAACCTAACCTAACCCAACCTAACATCTCGGCGGTAATATTTCACAACATTCCTGGGGAGTTGGCCTCTAGGTC
>CAXAJV010000088.1:5000-15000 GCA_963969225.1 Xylocopa violacea
AGGTTTCCATTAGCCGTGCTGCCGGGTATGTTATTAGTGTCACATCGATATTTGAAGTGCCCGTTGGTGATGAATACGTAGGTGGGTTTCCTGGTTCGTTTGAGACAATGAGATTGTTGCGCGCGATTAATTGTTCAAGTTTTTCTCCTCGTTCATCTGTAATATTGCTGTGCCAAAGTGGTGATTTGGCGTTTGCATCTGCTGCTATTATCACTTTTTCTCCTTTTAAGTTTGTAAGTATCTTTTGCAACTGTTCTAAATAGCTATCGATATCGTGAGAATACTGAAAATACATGTTTACGAAATATATTCGCCCTAATTCACTCGTGGTCTCTATGCAAATGCAGTGTTCGTTGCTTAAGTGAGCTACTTTTAGGACGGTGAGTCTGTTTCTTTTTATGGCTATGGATGCCTGAACGGCGCAGTTTTGTTTTCCTCCGGTTATGATTATGCTGCTGCTGTTGAGTCCGATGTGTTTTCCGCCCGGGTTGTATGGTTCTTGCATCAAGAGAATGTCTATGTTTTGTTGTTCCATGAGTCTGGCGATTTCTATATTCACGAACTGTGTATTTCTCATGTTAATCTGCAGTATTTTGATTCGGTTTTTCTGTTGATTATGTCTATTGTCCATAGTCGGTTCTTGTCAGTAGCTGGTTAATGGCTGCCACATGTGATGGGCATTCTTTGTCGGTGACACTGTGAGTGTGTGTTTTTCTGTTCTTCTTGCAGTTTACACACGTCGCCGGTTTGTTCCTGTTGGGGCAGTTTTTGAAGATATGTCCTGCCGTTGCGCAATGCCCACAAACGTCCGTCTCACTTCTACAGTGTTTTGTTGTGTGGCCGTACGCTTGACACTTGTAGCAGCGTGTTGCTGCAATATAATCCTGAGCTCTGCAGCATTGCCACATGATGTAAAGCCGCTCTTTTTTAATCAGGATTTCTCTAGCCTCTTTTGATGTTTCCAGTACTATGTTGCAACTGTCCTTGTTATTTTTGTTTCCTGTTTTGAAAGCTATCTTCATTTGCTGTGCGTATTTCTTCTTCTCTTGCTCGCTGCAGTTCTGGTCGAGGATGGCCTGTATTACGTCTTCGTCGTTTTCGGTCCTTGGTGCTCCGTAGACAATGATGCGGGGGTTCTTCTTTACCGGGATATCGACCAAAAGGCCTGCCGATTTGAGCTTCTCGCTTTGAATAAGTGTCTGAACATTCCCTGATTTTGCGGTCTCAACTATAATTGCACTTCCTTGCACTTTCCTGACGTTTTTAACTTGCAGGCTGTTCTCTTTTGGTGACACTAGATCTATCAGCGCTCGCTTCGTTTCCTCACTGTTGGTGAACTTCGTTTTATCCGCTGGTCTTATCACCGCAACATTTGGTGGATCCTGTTTCAAGTTTGAAAGTTCCGCTGCTTTTGACTTGATTCCTAGTCGTTCCGCATATGTCATTTTCTGCGGTTGTGCTTGGACTGCTATTGCTGCTTTCTTTTCTGCTGCCACGAAGTCCTTTCTCTGCTTCCTCGTCTCTGATTTTAAGGCTTCTATTTGCCCTTCTAGCCTGCTGTTTAATAACAGTGACTCCTGTAGCAGACTTTGCAGGTTCCCGATCTTGGTAAGGATGTACCTGGTGGTCCCTTGTTTTATTCCGTTGTCCGGGTTAGTCAGATGATTGACCAACTTCTTCTGTATAGTTTCGGCTCTTATCTTAATGCTGCGAATGTTTCCTGTGTCCGCGCTGTCTATGTCCATTTCGTGTTCGTTCTCGCTTTCCTCGGTTCGTTGCTTTTCCGTTGCGTTTGTCTTATTTTCCGCGCGAGTGTCTTTTTCGTTTCGTTTCTGCGGCCTTTCCATGTCCGTTTCTGTCTCCGAGAGCAGTCTTCTTTTTCGTACATGTTTTCCTTTCCTGCTATATTTTTGTGTAATTACGGCCCTTTCCGTATCTGACGTGTCTCCTTCCATTGCTGATGTCTCGCGTGTAGACACTGTGTTTACTCTCCGCGTGGTGGCGTTGACTTCGATGATGCGTCAAAGATGGCGTCCAAGATGGCGTCCAAGATGGCGTCCAATATGGCCGACTAACCTGTCACTTTCTGAAACAGTAAATTTCACTTACCTTTACTGTTGATTGCTTGATTTCCAATCTGCTTATATCAAAATGAAGCTGGTGTTGTTCCGCTTCTTTTGATATATAAATCCTGGCTGGGGCGTCAGGCAGTTCCGTGCTTTGAAGCTGAAGAGAGTTGGCGAAGGTACTTCGGCGCGTGGGAAACGCCCAACACCGGTTTTATCACTTTTCAGTCCACAAACTTCGAATTTCACTGAACTTATTGTCACTGATCGTCCACAACCACTAGAGAACCACTTTAGAATACTCGGTTTAAATTTCCTGATGGTTTTTACACCGAAAACAAGAAATTTTTACGGAGCGACGTGAAGCGCGTCTGTCCTCGACCGATCCAAGATGGCGTCCCCAGATAGGGACAGAAGAGAGTGTCTAAATTGAGCTTCGAGGCGCGGGCGCCGGCTCCTTGTCGCACCTAGGCTTTTGCCTATATCGACAGATGTTATGTTAGCGTTTAGCCACTGCGAAGAGTCACGCCCTTAGATGTTTTGAGCGGCGGTGCTTGGAAAAACCTCTCTCTCACCAACTACGGATCATCAAGAGAGTAGACCGTCCCGTACGGGAAGCGACCCACTTAGCCACCTCATTGGAACTCTGGTTGTAGCCGGGTTCGAATGAGGTGTTGACAGCGGGGGCCACGTGGAGGCGGGGTCGCCAGCGCGAGCGCTCGGTCTCATGCGAGTTCAGACAGTATGTTATCTGACCGTTCGATAGTGTTTGGTGTTGTTTGACTATCTGCCACTCTGACACCTCGCGCTCTTAGAAGAGCGCAAAGCTCGCGTTGTCTTTGTGGCTTGTTGATTTGCCTTCTGCGTTCAGGTTCTTCCTCTAGTTTGTGTTCGTTGTTGTTTGTTCCTCTGTTTTATTTTCATGCGGTGTACTGATTCGTTCATGTATTCTATTTCCCTAGCATGCATGACCTGTTTCGCGAATTCCCCGAAGTGTGTGTAGTTTTCCTGGCAGATTAAATCTTTTAGTGTGCACGGCCACTTCTGTTTGTTGTTTCCTATTGATTCGACTAATATTTTGCGGCTGTTTGTGTAGTGTTTACATTCGTATATTATGTGTTTTACTGAGTCTTGTGTGCCACAGGAGCATGTGTCCGTGAGGGCTATGCCTCGTTCTTTCTGCTTATTTCTGATTTTACCGTGCCCTGTTAGTAGTTGCGATGTGTAGAAACTGGGTTGTATCCATGTATATTTGAGACGGTTCTCGATGTTATCGAAGTATTCGAAAGTGATTCTGCCGTTGTCTGTCTGTTCCCAATTTCTCTGCCATGTTTCTATTGATGTCGACCTTATTTGCGTTTTATGGTTTTTGATCTGTTGTTTGGTAGTTGTGGAGTTTCGTGCTGCGGTTAGTAGTAGGTTTTTCTTGTGATGGTAGTGTTCTATTCTTTCGTTAATCAGAAGTTCTATTGGAATTGCTGCTGCTAGGACTAGTAGAGCATCTGTTGAAATGGTTTTGTAAGCTTTTGTTACTCGAAGGAGGGCGATTCTCTGAGCTTGTCGTATCTGTTTCTTGTGACATACATTCATTTTGTCCCCCCAGCCTGCTGCGGCGTATGTTATTATTGATTGAAATACTCCTCTGTATATTATTGCCATGTTTCTATTGTTTATTCCCCAGTGAACTCTCGCGACGCGTGCGAGTTTGTTGAATATGGTCTTGCATTTTTCGGTGATGTGTCTGACGTGCGGTGTGATGTTTAATCTTGTGCCGAAATGTATTCCCAGGTATGTTACTTCTTTTACCATTTTGATGGATGTCTGATTTATTTTTACAACTGGTGGTCTTTTTATGTCTAAGAATCCTTTTAATAAAATCATTTCTGTCTTCTGCTTGGATAGTTTTAACTTTTGTTTGTCACACCATTTCGTAAGAGCGTCGGCGGCTTTGTTTGCTTTTAATTCCATTTCTTTGCGTGAGTTTCCACTGATGATTACTATTATATCGTCGGCGTAGGCGATAGGTTCGAAGCCAAGAGTTTGTATAGTGTTGATTGCGTCATCGAAGATCAGATTCCAAAATGTAGGGCCGAGAATGGAACCTTGTGGGCATCCTTTGGTAGCTTCTTTCATTACTGTGGCGTTTGCGTTTGTTACCTCCACGGAACGTTCCGTGAGATAACTCTTGATTAAAAGATAGAGGTTTCTTGGGCAGTTTCGTTTTTTTAAATTATGCAGAATACTTGGCCACCATACATTGTCGAAGGCTCCTTCGATGTCAAAAAGAAGTCCTATTGCATATTTGTGGGTGTTTTCTTCTGTTATTTTGCGCATTTCCACTATTGCGTCTTCAGTAGATCTTCCTTTTTTAAAACCAAATTGTCTGTTCGATGTTTCCGAGTGCTGGTTTGTTAAATTTGTGATCCTGTAAGATATTAATTTTTCCAGAACTTTGCTTAGAGTGGGCAGTAAGCAAATTGGCCGGTACGATCTTGGATTTGTTTTGTCCTTGTTTTTGTTTTTGATTAAGATGCGGATGACGCCTCTCTTCCATATTTGCGGAAATGTTTCTTTTAATAGGCAGAGGTTCATGAGGTTTGTAATTTCGTTTCCGATTTGAGTCCATGCTATTTTGATTATTTCATTATCTATAAGGTCGTGTCCTGGTGCTTTCTTGTTTTTCAGATTACGGATGGTGTTCTGCACTTCAGATAGGGACAGAATATTCTAAGCCCGGCCCCGGGAGGGGGCTCGGACATGCTTCATCGCCATTATGGCATACGCGTAAGAAATACCCATAACCCCACTCCCCCGGCGAGCCACTACCGAGGGAGCGGGCAGGGAGAAACCAGCACCGCCATGCACCACTCATTTATTTTTCGTCATTTAAGCTCTTTGGCTTATCCGTACATTTTGTACATTGTGTTATTAGTTCAACACCTTTTGCGTAGGGGAAGACCCGCTTGACTCATCGTCGGCTGTAAGGAGTTTTGATCTATAAATGCATTTGTGTGCTTGGATAAACTTTATAGATTACCCAATCTGTCCCATTTGCGTTCAATATGTTCGAATTCGCAGTGGCAGCCCTTTGCTTCACCCACACAGATCGAGCTGTGGGACTACTGACGGCGGGAACCACGAGGAGGTGGCTGCTTGCTAACTATGGCCCGTAGGAGGTCACAGATGTCCTATCTGCTATCCTAGGGGTTTGCATATGGCGCCATCGCAACAATGGGGATAAATCCCCGACGCCATCTTAAACCCCGTGGAGCCATAGCTTCTCCCGCCCAGATAGGGACAGAATACTCTGAACCCGGCCCCGGGAAGGGGCACGAGTCTGCTACCTCGCCTTAAGGGCATACGCAACCAGATAGGGACAGAATATTCTAAGCCAGGCCCCGGGAGGGGGCTCGGACATGCTTCATCGCCATTATGGCATACGCGTAAGAAATACCCATAACCCCACTCCCCCGGCGAGCCACTACCGAGGGAGCGGGCAGGGAGAAACCAGCACCGCCATGCACCACTCATTTATTTTTCGTCATTTAAGCTCTTTGGCTTATCCGTACATTTTGTACATTGTGTTATTAGTTCAACACCTTTTGCGTAGGGGAAGACCCGCTTGACTCATCGTCGGCTGTAAGGAGTTTTGATCTATAAATGCATTTGTGTGTTTGGATAAACTTTATAGATTACCCAATCTGTCCCATTTGCGTTCAATATGTTCGAATTCGCAGTGGCAGCCCTTTGCTTCACCCACACAGATCGAGCTGTGGGACTACTGACGGCGGGAACCACGAGGAGGTGGCTGCTTGCTAACTATGGCCCGTAGGAGGTCACAGATGTCCTATCTGCTATCCTAGGGGTTTGCACATGGCGCCATCGCAACAGTGGGGATAAATCCCCGACGCCATCTTAAACCCCGTGGAGCCATAGCTTCTCCCGCCTAGATAGGGACAGAATATTCTAAGCCCGGCCCCGGGAGGGGGCTCGGACATGCTTCATCGCCATTATGGCATACGCGTAAGAAATACCCATAACCCCACTCCCCCGGCGAGCCACTACCGAGGGAGCGGGCAGGGAGAAACCAGCACCGCCATGCACCACTCATTTATTTTTCGTCATTTAAGCTCTTTGGCTTATCCGTACATTTTGTACATTGTGTTATTAGTTCAACACCTTTTGCGTAGGGGAAGACCCGCTTGACTCGTCGTCGGCTGTAAGGAGTTTTGATCTATAAATGCATTTGTGTGTTTGGATAAACTTTATAGATTACCCAATCTGTCCCATTTGCGTTCAATATGTTCGAATTCGCAGTGGCAGCCCTTTGCTTCACCCACACAGATCGAGCTGTGGGACTACTGACGGCGGGAACCACGAGGAGGTGGCTGCTTGCTAACTATGGCCCGTAGGAGGTCACAGATGTCCTATCTGCTATCCTAGGGGTTTGCACATGGCGCCATCGCAACAGTGGGGATAAATCCCCGACGCCATCTTAAACCCCGTGGAGCCATAGCTTCTCCCGCCTAGATAGGGACAGAATTGGGAATCTCGTTAATCCATTCATGCGCGTCACTAATTAGATGACGAGGCATTTGGCTATATTCTACGTGACGGATTAAAACCGTCTTTCGTTCTTCCGGGGTTAGCCCCCCGTTGGCTATCAATAATATTAATAGAAAAGGGTAAAGTGTTAAGGGAAATGAAAAGAACACAGAGTAACAAGTAAAAGTTAAAACAGGGATGTCAACAATATAAGAAAGGAAAAAACAACACGAAGGATAATATCATAGAATAAAACAAGACGAAGTTAAGTGTGGTTAAACGAATGATCTGTGTATAGATGATTAGAAAGTAAATGAATCACTTTACTTTAAATTGAGTATTACTAAGTTGGGTTATAAGAGTTTACTAAACATGTACATAACGGTATCAACACAACAACACAACAATAGAAAAAGAACAATATGTTAGTATCAATTCCATGGTATGTTCCTTTTAGATAATAACTTACATACACAATATTATTATTCAATTATAATTTAATGTTTAATATTTACAAATTCGCAATTTAAACATAGTTTTTATAGTTTTTATTAATCAGTTAAGGATTAGTTAATCATAATCGATGAATGCATTTACAATTTCAATAGACGACCTTAAGGCTTTCATAGATGCCGTAAGAATGTCGTCTCTGGATATCTCAAGAAGGGTAAACGCATCTCTCGTAATTTTAGGTATAGCTCCCCTTGAACCTACAACTATTGGTATTACTTTAGCTGCATTACAATTAAATTTAGCTCTTAAATCTTCTGCTATCTTTTTATACTTCTCTTCCTTTTCTTTATAGGCGTCATGCAATGATTGTTTATCTTCGTATCTAATAGTCACGTCAATTACATATAATTTTTCTCCTTTTTTATATATTATGTCTGGCTTCTTAAGTTCATTACTCTCACTTTCATTTATTAAAACCTCTGGATAAATAACCCCTGTTCTGGATAGGCGATTAATTAGTAGTTCACATATGTCGTTATGTCTTTTAATGCGTTCTCGCTTAGTATGTATACACTGTCCTAATATATGACCAAGTGTTTCTGGAGTATGGTGACATTTGCGACAAAGAATATCTATATTTTTCTTAAATTGGTGCAAAACAACCCTAGTGCCTATAGTATTGGTACGTAATCTTATCGCGTCAGTATAACGCGAGCCACGAAGCATCTTGGGGTTCTGCAACCAATAATTACCAATCCTGTCATTCGCAAAATAGTGTGCACCTTGGCCTTGTAATCGTTTTTCCTGCCAGTCTTTTTGATCTTTTTTCTTCAACTTTATTTTCACTTCATCTATTTCATTAATTGTTGATGGCCAATTTAAGTTAAATTTTTCAGCTGTATTTTTATAATAGTTAGTTGAACTAGTACGCTCTAAAGCCAACCGAGTTATATCATCCTCGGATTGGGACATTTTAACACCACCTTTAAGTTGTGAGAGTAAAATTACATTTTTTAATCTTAACAAACCTAGACCTCCATCTTTTCTAGGTGTATAGCAGAAGCCTATAGATGTTGAGGTTGGTAAGTGCAGCATAGTCTTAATTTCCTGTCTTAATTCTCTATCCAACACAGCAAGAATAGTGGCACTAGGCGGATTCATTATTAGACTATAAATATATTTAGGTTGAATATATGTTTGAAACAATTCTAATTTTTGGGCAGGTTTAAGTTTTAATTTTTGGGTATTTTTTAAAGCATTTAATAAAAGAGGACCTGAAACGTTCTTTTCTAACCCCGCCCATGAGCTAAATTTGGTACCCAAGTATTTAAAAGTTTTGTCTGGTTCAACGTAGGGGATCTTTTCACTACCAACATTTATACATGGATCTTCGACATACCATGATCTTCTACTATGTACAATTTGGAATATTCCACTTTTAGGAACTGACAATTCCATATCTAATTGTTTCAAAAATTTACTTACTGTATTAATTTGACGTCGTGCCGCTTCTTTATTTTTTGCTAAAAGGACAATGTCATCGGCAAAGGCTAATACCGACAGATTTTTGTTTTCCATTTCTATACCATCATCATGTTCTTGGAGTTGCTTCAAGAGTGGATCAAGTACAATATTAAATAAAAAGGGGGAGAGCGGGTCCCCCTGTTTTACTCCACGCTTAAGATTTATTTCAGTTTTTACACCATTTGCACAAGTAATGCGCGTTGAACATTCATTATACATGTCGGTTATAATTTTACATAAATAATTTGGAACCTTTGATTTCTCTAACTGTTTAAGAATTGCTTGATGAGGCACCGTATCAAATGCTTTCGCGACATCGACTATTGTTACCACTCCACCATTCACACTTTTCATTACTTCAATCGCATCAGTCAGTATTGTAACATTACATCTACATCCATCTTCGCGAGTAAAACCTTTTTGGCGAACATTGATATCAATAAATTGCCTTAATTTATTATCTAATATTCCTGAGAAGATCCTAGCAATCATTGGCCCGATTGTAATTGGACGCCAATTTTTAACATTATTTAAATCTGTATTTAGTTTAGGAATTAGGGTAGTTCTATTAAGTTTCCAAGCTTTAGGATAATATTCGCTTCGCAAAATTATGTTAAATAGTTTAGCTAGGATTTCTGGCGTACCTTTTTTGGTAAGATGAATTCTCTCTATACCATCAATACCTGCCGCTGAAGTGAAATTAGTTCTTTTTAGCCTATCAATTACGTCTTGCACAGAGATACTGGGGCAAACATCCATCATTCTTCGTCTGTCAGTATTTACAGATTCATAATTACTATGTGGGTCGGTATCCTCCCATAATTTCTTATAGAATTGATCTACTATCGAGACTTGGGGTAAAGTAGATCTATCCGCCATAAAAGTGAAATCACCTTTTATTGCATATTCAGCTAAACGTTTTGGGCATTTATTAAATAACTCCTGACACCTTGCGTAGGCAAAACGTTTTCTAGAAGCATGATTAGTTGACCTATAATCGGATGTTTGCCTCGTATGCGGTTGATTACGTTTCTTTTTATTGGCTCTATTTTTCTTATTACATCTATTTTTCGTTGGTTTTTGAACGCCGATTAATAAGGGATTCAAAGTTTGATTTATAAATTTTTCTAGTTTTTCATTTATATTTACATTTGCATTTATTTCTGTTAGTAAAGCGTCCAATTCAATATTAGCTCTATCCAATTTTGAACCTTCTGGAAATTCTATAGTTTTAATATAATCAATAATAAAAGATTCCCACTCTATATCTCTAACGGATGTACTTATATTAATTGCTACTAGTGGCTCATCTTCATTTGCACTTAAATATAATTCTTCTTCAGTTTCAGAACTCGATGAATCTCTTTGTGCTGCTTTCCTAGTTCTTAGTTGTCGTCTTTTGTCACTGATTT
>CAXAJV010000088.1:20000-25440 GCA_963969225.1 Xylocopa violacea
ACAACGCGCGGAGAGAGCAGAGAGAGAACGGGTTATTCTGATGATTGAACGCAACAACACCCTGGGGCTGTGCGAACTTCGAACGATCGGATGCGCATCATCGTCCCTCACGTTACGACGATGTCGCTCGCTCTCTCTTTCTTGCATATTCTCTTCTCTCTCTCGACCGAGTTCCCAACAATTCGATTCTCTCAGTCTTGCGGCAAAAGAAAAATTCATTTTAAACGACGTCGAGCGCGCGGCATATCAATCGTGCGTTAAAGAGACGCGCGAAGAGTGGTCATGGTGTGTGGCGGGTGTGCGAATTTGGAATACGGAACAAAATCGGCAGTCGAAACACGAAGCGGTTCCCCGTGGGCGGTCGTCCGGTTAAACGAACGACTCACGACGCCACGAAGAACTCGCGCGAGTCCGTGATCGACACCGTCGATTTCCGTGAACCCGTTTAACGCACGCCGCACGCGCGCACACGTTACACCAGTCGCATATAGTCTCGGGGCACGGCCACAGACGACTCGGACGAACGTCCAACGATCGCTCGTACGTCGCGTATCGCTCCTCTTTTTCCCTTTCGGTGCGCCCGAACTCAGAAACGTTCGTAAATGGAATTCGAATGAACGACGGCGGGCAGATTCGAGCACCGGAGAGAAAAGATTCGACGAAACGCAACGCAAGCAGTATTCTGGTTACGTGAACGACCCTCAGCTAGGCGTGGTCCAGGAATTGTATCCGTGGACCGCAATGTGCGTTCGAAATGTCGATGTTCATGTGTCCTGCAGTTCACACGTTGACGCGCAATTAGCTGCGTTCTTCATCGACCCACGAGCCAAGTGATCCACCGTTCAGGGTAATCGTATATGTATATTTTTTATTAATTGTTAAGTCTCTTCGTACTAAGTTTCGAACAAGTCGAGACCCAAACGTCTCCGGCGAAGGAGACGCGGGCGTCGCCCGAATTCTCGGCGACACGATACCGTCCTACGGATGAAACGGACACGCCTGTTTCAGGGTGTTTAGGATACATCCTTTCGGATTCACGCCAGTGTGCCACGCGTCCAGGTAGATAAAATTTTTCGAAAATTCGTTAGGACTCTTCTTCGCGCGTATCGCGCAGACCCTCGAGGCGGTCCCCCCTTCCTCCCGACAACACGAAGCGAGCTTGTAAAATTCGATCTCGCAACGGCGGGTTTATTAAGGGACTCTCGACAACGAGGAAGAATACGCAAACGCGAATATATCGTCGTCCCCTCTGAACGAATGGCACGTGGAAGTGAATACAAAAAAAAAAAAAAAAGAAAGATATCCAACACCCAGCGGCGTATTGCTTTCGAGAAGTTGACGACGTTCGTACAGGTAAGTCGTAAAATATCGATGGGACTCGCCGTGAAACCTCGAAGCGGTCTATAATTTTACCCACCCGACAACACGAAGCGAGCATAAAAAATTATTCGATCTCGCAACGGCGGGTGTGTTTCCAGACTCGCGACAACGAGGCTTCGCTCGGCGAAGCGGTCCCCTCTGAACGAACGACACGATCAAAACCCGAACACAGGTGCGTGGTACAAGTTCCTCAAATTCCACGATCCACTGCACGATCTGTGCTTCAGAGCTCAGGTGATAAAAAAAAAAAAAAATTCGTTGGGACTCGGCCGCCAAAGCCTCGAGCGGTCTACCGTTTTTCCCCGGCAACACGAAGCGAGTATAAATTATTCGATCTCGCAACGGCCGGTTTCTCAGACTCTCGACAACGAGGCTATGGCAAAAAGCAAGTCCCCTCTGAGCTTGCAGCACAATTGTGAAACGGGAAAACGAACAAGTACCAGCGGCGTATTGCTTTCACGCAGAGACGCAAAATAATGGTACACACTCGACCTGTCGAATATGCAAAGTCGACGACATAACTTACCGTTCGGGTAAGAAAAATTCGTTAGGACTCGTCGGTTAACAACACCAACACCTCGAGCGCGGTCTGTATAATTTTATTTACCCGACAACACGAAGCGAGCATAATAAATGAGATTCGATCTCGCAACGGCGGGTTCATTATACAGACTCTAATCGCCAACGAGGCTTGGCCCGACGAATCGTCCCCTCCGAACGGAACGGTACGATCGACATTAACACAACCAGGGTACGCGGCGCGACACCACGCTCTTAACGAATTCGAAGTCGACGACGATCGTCGTTCGGGTAAAGATTCGTTGGGACTCGCCGTCGTACACAGCCTCGAGGCGGTCTGTTTCACCCGACAACGCGAAGCGAGCATAATATTGTTCGATCTCGCAACGGCACGGGTTTTCACAGACTCTCGACAACGAGGCTTGGCGGCGACGAATCGTCCCCTCCGAACGGAACGGTACGATCGACTAAAACAGGATACGCGCGACACACGCTCTTAAAGGAATTCGAAGTCGACGACGGCGCGTCCGTTCGGGTGAAGATTCGTTGGGACTCGCCGCACGCGCAGCCTCTGAGCGGTCCAATTTAACCTGCGACACGAAGCGAGCATAAAATGGTTCGATCTCGCAACGGCAACGGGTTTTCATAGACTCTATGAGAGCGAGGCTTGGCGGCGACGAATCGTCCCCTCCGAACGGAACGGTACGATCGACTAAAACAGGATACGCGCGACACACGCTCTTAAAAGAAATCGAAGTCGACGACGGCGCGTCCGTTCGGGTGAATGATTCGTTGGGACTCGCCGCACGCGCAGCCTCTGAGCGGTCCAA
Source organism: Xylocopa violacea (assembly GCA_963969225.1). NCBI lineage: Eukaryota > Metazoa > Arthropoda > Insecta > Hymenoptera > Apidae > Xylocopa > Xylocopa violacea. The sequence continues at coordinate 22,730 of CAXAJV010000088.1, forward strand.
TTTAACCTGCGACACGAAGCGAGCATAAAATTGTTCGATCTCGCAACGGCAACGGGTTTTCAGACACTCAACAACGAGGCTTGGCGGCGACGAATCGTCCCCTCCGAACGAAACGGTACGGTACGATCGACTGGTATAAAAGAGCGGGCGACACACGATCCTGCGAATTCGAGATCGACGACGGTACACGTTCATCGTTCGGGTGAAGATTCGTTGGGACTCGCCGCGCGCGCAGCCTCGAAGCGGTCCAATTTAACCTGCGACACGAAGCGAGCATAAAATTGTTCGATCTCGCAACGGCACGGGTTTTCACAGACTCTCGACAACGAGGCTTGGCGGCGACGAATCGTCCCCTCCGAACGAAACGGTACGGTACGATCGACTGGTATAAAAGAGCGGGCGACACACGATCCTGCGAATTCGAGGTCGACGACGGTACAACACGTTCATCGTTCGGGTGAAGATTCGTTGGGACTCGCCGCGCGCGCAGCCTCGAAGCGGTCCAATTTAACCTGCGACACGAAGCGAGCATAAAATTGTTCGATCTCGCAACGGCACGGGTTTTCTCAGACTCTCGACAACGAGGCTTGGCGGCGACGAATCGTCCCCTCCGAACGAAACGGTACGGTACGATCGACTGGTATAAAAGAGCGGGCGACGCGATCCTACGAATTCGAGGTCTACGACGGTACACACGTTCGTCGTTCGGGTAAAGATTCGTTGGGACTCGCCGTCGTACACAGCCTCGAGGCGGTCCGTTTCACCCGACAACACGAAGCGAGCATAAAGTTGTTCGAGCTCGCAACGGCACGGGTTTTCACAGACTCTCGACAACGAGGCTTGGCGGCGACGAATCGTCCCCTCCGAACGAAACGGTACGGTACGGTACGATCGACCTGATCGTAGAGAGCGGTCGCGGTGGCACGACCCTGCGAGAATTCGAGGTCGACGACGATCGTTGTTCGTCGTTCGGGTAAAGATTCGTTGGGACTCGTCGCCGTACACCCTCGAGGCGGTCTGTTTAGCCCGGCAACGCGAAGCGAGCATAAAATTGTTCGATCTCGCAACGGCACGGGTTTACCCAGACTCTCGACAACGGGGCTTGGCGGCGACGAATCGTCCCCTCCGAACGGAACGGTACGACGATCGACTGTTTTTACAGGAGGCGCGCGCGCGCGCGCGCTCGTCTCGATCCTTCAAATTCGTGGTCGACGACGTTCTCTCGTTCAGGGAAATGATTCGATGGGACTTCGTCGTCGTACAGGCCTCGAAGCGGTCTGCATTTACCCGACAACACGAAGCGAGCATAAAATTGTTCGATCTCGCAACGGCGGGTTTTTTTCTCAGACTCTCGACAACGAGGCTCGACGCGACGAATCCGTCCCCTCTGAACGGAAAAAAAAAAAAAAAACGATCGTCTAAAGGAACGATAGAACGCGCGGTGCGGTCCTTTTTCCCCTTGTGTACGCTCTGCGTTTGTTTCATCCATTCGGACTCGCACAATTTTACCTTGGAACGAATAGCTCCGCGGTTACGCACAGATTCGAGGACAGCGGTCTCGGTCTCTCTGACACGAGGTGAGTTACATACTTCGAGCAGTGGATGTAATATGATTGCATGCCGTCAATATCGGCGTTTCATGCAACGTTCGTGGTTTTTTGTTGTGTGTTATTTCGAATCAGTGGATGCGGCCGCGGGTCACGAAGACCACGCGCGAGCTCATTATTTATTTTTTTAATTTCGTCATTTCAATTTTTTCGGTGCCGTTGACAAGCCATCGGGCAACCTTTAAAAAAATTTCACACAGCAAATCAGTGGATGCGGCCGCGGGTCACGAAGACCACGCGCGAGCACTTTATTTTTTTTTTTCTTTTGTCTGTGTGCGTTTTGTAACGCATGCAGTATGTAACTCCTCGTCCCGAAATCGAGAGAGAACTGGACACGCAGTTCGTCCTCTGGGTTACGCGCTCGAGCCCGGAGGCTCGCTTCTTCCCTCCCTTCGATCGGCTGCCATGCCGACACGGAAACGCGGAACGGGAGGTCTGGCCTCCGCACGTAATCCGACGTGTTCCGGGCATTATATGCGATCGAAGTTTGGGTTTTGGTATTTGTTTGATCCTTCCCTCCAAGGGAATTTTTATTTCAATACGACTTTTTTCGTTAATGATCCTTCCGCAGGTTCACCTACGGAAACCTTGTTACGACTTTTACTTCCTCTAAATAATCAAGTTTGGTCATCTTCCCGATAACATCGGCAATGCCGAGGCATTGGCCGCGCACCAGTCCGAAGACCTCACTAAATAATTCAATCGGTAGTAGCGACGGGCGGTGTGTACAAAGGGCAGGGACGTAATCAACGCGAGCTTATGACTCGCGCTTACTGGGAATTCCTCGTTCATGGGGAATAATTGCAAGCCCCAATCCCTAGCACGAAGGAGGTTCAACGGGTTACCCGGGCCTTTCGGTCAGGGAAAACACGCTGATTCCTTCAGTGTAGCGCGCGTGCGGCCCAGAACATCTAAGGGCATCACAGACCTGTTATTGCTCAATCTCGTGCGGCTAAAAGCCGCCTGTCCCTCTAAGAAGATTTGTTTGTACGTTGGTAGTAAAAACCCACCGACCGAAGCCGGGGGCCTTCGAGATACCATAATTTACGTCTATTTAACAGGCTAGAGTCTCGTTCGTTATCGGAATTACTCTGAGATAGCGCG
>CAXAJV010000089.1:0-2500 GCA_963969225.1 Xylocopa violacea
ACGCGCTATCTCAGAGTATTCACGCCAGTGTGCCACGCGTCCAGGTAGATAAAATTTTTCGAAAATTCGTTAGGACTCTTCTTCGCGCGTATCGCGCAGACCCTCGAGGCGGTCCCCCCTTCCTCCCGACAACACGAAGCGAGCTTGTAAAATTCGATCTCGCAACGGCGGGTTTATTAAGGGACTCTCGACAACGAGGAAGAATACGCAAACGCGAATATATCGTCGTCCCCTCTGAACGAATGGCACGTGGAAGTGAATACAAAAAAAAAAAAAAAGAAAGATATCCAACACCCAGCGGCGTATTGCTTTCGAGAAGTTGACGACGTTCGTACAGGTAAGTCGTAAAATATCGATGGGACTCGCCGTGAAACCTCGAAGCGGTCTATAATTTTACCCACCCGACAACACGAAGCGAGCATAAAAAATTATTCGATCTCGCAACGGCGGGTGTGTTTCCAGACTCGCGACAACGAGGCTTCGCTCGGCGAAGCGGTCCCCTCTGAACGAACGACACGATCAAAACCCGAACACAGGTGCGTGGTACAAGTTCCTCAAATTCCACGATCCACTGCACGATCTGTGCTTCAGAGCTCAGGTGATAAAAAAAAAAAAAAAATTCGTTGGGACTCGGCCGCCAAAGCCTCGAGCGGTCTACCGTTTTTCCCCGGCAACACGAAGCGAGTATAAATTATTCGATCTCGCAACGGCCGGTTTCTCAGACTCGCGACAACGAGGCTATGGCAAAAAGCAAGTCCCCTCTGAGCTTGCAGCACAATTGTGAAACGGGAAAACGAACAAGTACCAGCGGCGTATTGCTTTCACGCAGAGACGCAAAATAATGGTACACACTCGACCTGTCGAATATGCAAAGTCGACGACATAACTTACCGTTCGGGTAAGAAAAATTCGTTAGGACTCGTCGGTTAACAACACCAACACCTCGAGCGCGGTCTGTATAATTTTATTTACCCGACAACACGAAGCGAGCATAATAAATGAGATTCGATCTCGCAACGGCGGGTTCATTATACAGACCCTAATCGCCAACGAGGCTTGGCCCGACGAATCGTCCCCTCCGAACGGAACGGTACGATCGACATTAACACAACCAGGGTACGCGGCGCGACACCACGCTCTTAACGAATTCGAAGTCGACGACGATCGTCGTTCGGGTAAAGATTCGTTGGGACTCGCCGTCGTACACAGCCTCGAGGCGGTCTGTTTCACCCGACAACGCGAAGCGAGCATAATATTGTTCGATCTCGCAACGGCACGGGTTTTCACAGACTCTCGACAACGAGGCTTGGCGGCGACGAATCGTCCCCTCCGAACGGAACGGTACGATCGACTAAAACAGGATACGCGCGACACACGCTCTTAAAGGAATTCGAAGTCGACGACGGCGCGTCCGTTCGGGTGAAGATTCGTTGGGACTCGCCGCACGCGCAGCCTCTGAGCGGTCCAATTTAACCTGCGACACGAAGCGAGCATAAAATGGTTCGATCTCGCAACGGCAACGGGTTTTCATAGACTCTATGAGAGCGAGGCTTGGCGGCGACGAATCGTCCCCTCCGAACGGAACGGTACGATCGACTAAAACAGGATACGCGCGACACACGCTCTTAAAAGAAATCGAAGTCGACGACGGCGCGTCCGTTCGGGTGAATGATTCGTTGGGACTCGCCGCACGCGCAGCCTCTGAGCGGTCCAATTTAACCTGCGACACGAAGCGAGCATAAAATTGTTCGATCTCGCAACGGCAACGGGTTTTCAGACACTCAACAACGAGGCTTGGCGGCGACGAATCGTCCCCTCCGAACGAAACGGTACGGTACGATCGACTGGTATAAAAGAGCGGGCGACACACGATCCTGCGAATTCGAGATCGACGACGGTACACGTTCATCGTTCGGGTGAAGATTCGTTGGGACTCGCCGCGCGCGCAGCCTCGAAGCGGTCCAATTTAACCTGCGACACGAAGCGAGCATAAAATTGTTCGATCTCGCAACGGCACGGGTTTTCACAGACTCTCGACAACGAGGCTTGGCGGCGACGAATCGTCCCCTCCGAACGAAACGGTACGGTACGATCGACTGGTATAAAAGAGCGGGCGACACACGATCCTGCGAATTCGAGGTCGACGACGGTACAACACGTTCATCGTTCGGGTGAAGATTCGTTGGGACTCGCCGCGCGCGCAGCCTCGAAGCGGTCCAATTTAACCTGCGACACGAAGCGAGCATAAAATTGTTCGATCTCGCAACGGCACGGGTTTTCACAGACTCTCGACAACGAGGCTTGGCGGCGACGAATCGTCCCCTCCGAACGAAACGGTACGGTACGATCGACTGGTATAAAAGAGCGGGCGACGCGATCCTACGAATTCGAGGTCGACGACGGTACACACGTTCGTCGTTCGGGTAAAGATTCGTTGGGACTCGCCGTCGTACACAGCCTCGAGGCGGTCCGTTTCACCCGACAACACGAAGCGAGCATA
>CAXAJV010000089.1:7500-10000 GCA_963969225.1 Xylocopa violacea
AAAGACACCGACCCGTGGCAATGCAGTGTGGAGAAAATTCGACAACCGACACGGGACAGAGCAGTCGAGAACGTATTCTCGAGGAGCGGTGGACTGCTTCTCAACCGAAGTCATAGAATAGCCACGCGCCCGACGCTACTCCGCCCGGCCGGCTCGAACCGACCTGTCTCCTTATAGATACGGAACGGCCGGCCGGGCGGTCGGCGCCGGCCGGGCTAACGCACGGGCGCTTACGGTGGTAAACTCCAGCGGCGACCGACCGTCCGGAAAGGCTGCTGTAACTTAGTCGCGCGGAGGCGCAAGTATAAAGTGCTATTAACGTTGAACTTTTATGAACGGAAATTGTTTAAACATAATGAATATATACGGAAAAACATATTTCTAGAATATAACGAATTTTAATCGATTTTAACATTGAAAAAACGCAGTTATAAAATACGAAGTCAACGAAAAACACGAAAAATCGAAAATCTGACACGTACAAATGAATTCTACAATCAAATTAATCGATATTACGAAAAAAAAACCAAGCGTTTATATAAAAAAATTACCGATAAATTGACAAAAACCGCCAGTCGTGTCGGTTTCGGGAGACTAAAAATTATAAATTCGACTAAACAATGCGCTAATAAATTCAATCAATAGCTTTCAATAAGGTTTCTGCAAAAAAATTGTTAGGTCAACGGTTTAATTTACGAGAAAATAGCGAAAAACCGCCGATCGTGTCGCTTCCGACCTCTCGTTGCGAATATTTTCTAAGTTCCCCGTCGTGTCGCTTCCGACCGCTCGGCGCGAATATTTTCTAAGTTCCCCGTCGTGTCGCTTCCGACCGCTCGGCGCGAATATTTTCTAAGTTCCCCGCCGTGTCGCTTCCGACCGCTCGGCGCGAATATTTTCTAAGTTCCCGGTCATGTCGCTTCCGACCTCTCGGTGGGAATATTTTACAATTTCACGGTCATGTCGCTTCCGACCTCTCGGTGGGAATATTTTACAATTTCACGGTCATGTCGCTTCCGACCTCTCGGTAGGAATATTTTTCAAATCTCCGGACGCATCGCTTCCTACATTTCGGTGAGGATATTTTTTACGTTTCTGAACGTATCGGTCCCGACCTCTTGGTGCGAATATTATATATATATATATAACATAATATAACCTAACCTAATACAACCTGATCGCACGGTGCGAATATTTTCAAAGTTCCCCGCCGTGTCGCTTCCGACCTCTCGGCGCGAATATTTTCAAAGTCCCCGGTCGTGTCGGTCCCGACCGCTCGGCGCGAATATTTTCTAAGTTCCCCGCCGTGTCGCTTCCGACCGCTCGGCGCGAATATTTTCTAAGTTCCCCGCCGTGTCGCTTCCGACCGCTCGGCGCGAATATTTTCTAAGTTCCCGGTCATGTCGCTTCCGACCTCTCGGTGGGAATATTTTACAATTTCACGGTCATGTCGCTTCCGACCTCTCGGTGGGAATATTTTACAATTTCACGGTCATGTCGCTTCCGACCTCTCGGTGGGAATATTTTACAATTTCACGGTCATGTCGCTTCCGACCTCTCGGTAGGAATATTTTTCAAATCTCCGGACGCATCGCTTCCTACATTTCGGTGAGGATATTTTTTACGTTTCTGAACGTATCGGTCCCGACCTCTTGGTGCGAATATTATATATATATATATAACATAATATAACCTAACCTAATACAACCTGATCGCACGGTGCGAATATTTTCAAAGTTCCCCGCCGTGTCGCTTCCGACCTCTCGGCGCGAATATTTTCAAAGTCCCCGGTCGTGTCGGTCCCGACCGCTCGGCGCGAATATTTTCTAAGTTCCCCGCCGTGTCGCTTCCGACCGCTCGGCGCGAATATTTTCTAAGTTCCCCGCCGTGTCGCTTCCGACCGCTCGGCGCGAATATTTTCTAAGTTCCCGGTCATGTCGCTTCCGACCTCTCGGTGGGAATATTTTACAATTTCACGGTCATGTCGCTTCCGACCTCTCGGTGGGAATATTTTACAATTTCACGGTCATGTCGCTTCCGACCTCTCGGTGGGAATATTTTACAATTTCACGGTCATGTCGCTTCCTACCTCTCGGTAGGAATATTTTTCAAATCTCCGGACGCATCGCTTCCTACATTTCGGTGAGGATATTTTTTACGTTTCTGAACGTATCGGTCCCGACCTCTTGGTGCGAATATTATATATATATATATATATATATATATATATATATATATATATATATATATATATAACATAATATAACCTAACCTAATACAACCTGATCGCACGGTGCGAATATTTTCAAAGTTCCCCGCCGTGTCGCTTCCGACCTCTCGTTGCGAATATTTTCTAAGTTCCCCGTCGTGTCGCTTCCGACCGCTCGGCGCGAATATTTTCAAAGTCCCCGGTCGTGTCGGTCCCGACCGCTCGGCGCGAATATTTTCAAAGTTCCCCGCCGTGTCGCTTCCGACCTCTCGTTGCGAATATTTTCTAAGTTCC
>CAXAJV010000089.1:15000-17500 GCA_963969225.1 Xylocopa violacea
GGCTTTAGACAGTCTCACCAGGGCATCGGTAAGCTTCTCCAACGAACCGGAGCTTATTCTACCCTCAGGAGAGAAGGGCACTCCTAAATACATCCATGTATCAGTACGTTTCAACGCCGGCAGCCTAAGACCGTTACAGGTGAATAAGGTATTATTATCCACTATAGTCTTCTTAACATGAGGGACAGAACGCAGACTGACAGTAAGGCTCTTGTTCGCATTCACAGACAAACCACACTGCAGTAGGTACTGTACTGCGTTATCGATGAGACGCTGTAGTCCAGCTTCCGTAGATGCCATAAGAAGTATGTCGTCAGCGAACGCCGCCGCATTGATGCGTACACCATCAATGTCCGCTGCGACCTCCTTAGGAAGCCTTTTCCAGAGCCCATCAATAATTATATTAAATATTATGGGGGAGAGGGGATCGCCCTGCTTAACCCCGCATAATGGCCTGATTCTGTCTGATCGCCAGTCTTTGCACTCCAATCTGGTGGTGCAGTTGCCGTAGACATACTGAAGGTATTGAATCATATCCTTAGGTACTCCTGCAGATCTTAGTGCAGTTAAGACAGCTCCATGAGAAACCGAGTCAAATGCCTTTGCGACATCTAAACTGGCAATAAAGAGTGGTTTATGGGCTTGGTGGTGGTAGCGTAGGACAGTATCAAGTAAGAATATGTTTTCAGCACACCCGTCAGAGTTCCTGAACGCTCGTTGGCGTTGGTCGAGCGCTATCTTCTGTCCCATTCTCGTTGCCAAGACTTTATGTAGGACACGCACTAACACAGACGATATTGTGATAGGCCTGAAATCACCAGGCATTTTAGCTTCATGCTTCTTGGGTAGTAAGATGGTACGTGACTCAAGGAGGTGTGAGGGTAGCTTTCCACACCATAGTATTATATTGCATACAACAGTAAGTACCTCCAGCGGTACACTTTTCAAGAGTCTTGGAGAAAGACCATCGGGCCCAGCAGCTGTGTTCGCCATTGGTAAAGCTTTCTTTATCTCATCCTGCGTAACTGGAGACCACAGTTCATCAAACACTGCTTGCGGTGGAGTCGATTGGAGGGACGATATTGGTTCCCGTGTCATAATATTCTGCCAAAATCCAATCATTTCTTCTTTAGGTGGAGTATCCAAGCAGGTAACGTCTTTGAGAATCGACCTAAGGCAGTTGTGGCGATTCTTGCGCCACAGATCTTGTGTGCGTGCATACTCGGCCCGTCTCCGTTGTCTTCTCGAAAGCCCTTCGGCATTAATGCAATCCTGGGATCCAACACGACGCGGTGTGGATACCAACAGCACATCCCGCAAATATAGAGAGAGATCTTCGAATATACTCTCTGGACTATCCCATCGAATACGATCTCGTATACCAGCCAGTCGATTGCACTGAAAGTTGTCGCTTTTGGGCAAAGGAAGATCCAAGATGGTTTGTTTCCAGTCTACAGTCAGATGGAGTCGTTCTTCCGGGGCACAAGTGCCGTCAGCAGGTAACGTATATACGTCGCTAGTGGCCACTGCTGCTTCTCTATCGGAGCTGACAGACTGTAGATCTGAGATCGCATCAGCAACTAGCTTCTTATAGGCCTTACTTTTCCTTTGACCCTTGATGGATTCCAATGTCCGAGATGGAAAGGACTTGACCAGTGCTTGATTAATAAATTTCTCTCCTGCGATCGTCAACTGTGCCTCACATCTAGCCAGCAAGGAGATCTCCTCAACGTTCCACCGCGCCTTCTTTGGAGGTCTGCTCAGTCTCGTATCGTTCCAATCAGGATGGCCCCTTTTATGGTGAACACCACGGCCGGTTTTGGTGGTAAAGGAACGACCACATCCAGGGTACTCGCACACGTATTGGGCGGAAGAAGAATCGGATTCATTGGGCTCAGAAGGGTAATCATTATTACTACTATTATTCCTAAACGCAATTGCTGGAGCGGCGGGATCAGTGGATCCACCGCTAGAATGAGTCATCCGAGGCTTTGTTATTCTTTTAGGGCCAGCAAGATTTAAGCACGAGGGGGGAGGCAGCCCCCAAGCGCCGATTGCGCCGCACGCCGTTTAGCCATGGTTCCCCTCCAAGGAGGGAAAACCATGTTACCGGCGAGAACCTATAGGAGGTACGACGTGCGACTTGGGTAGGAGAGGCTATTTGAGACGCATCACTACCCCTGTAACTATGACCCCTTAAGAGAGTCATAGTTACTCCCGCCGTTTACCCGCGCTTTTTTGAATTTCTTCACGTTGACATTCAGAGCACTGGGCAGAAATCACATTGCGTCAACACCCTTGGGGGCCATCGCAATGCTTTGTTTTAATTAGACAGTCGGATTCCCCTAGTCCGTGCCAGTTCTGAGCCGAGCGTTGAATGGCGGCCGAAGAGGACGACAAGATACGGCGAACCGCCTCTGAAGCCTCGCAGCAAGGAAGATCCGTGGGAGGCCAAGGCACGGGACCGAGCTCGGATTCCGGGTTACGCATGCACGAAGCA
>CAXAJV010000089.1:20000-25000 GCA_963969225.1 Xylocopa violacea
TTCGTGCCGTGAAGCCGCTTTTTTTTTTGCACTGCGAGACACGTTAAGGAACCCGCGTCTATTTGGTCAGAGAGAAGGTATTATAAATCCCGTTTTCTTTCGGGAAAACGGGAAAAAAAAAAATTCGACAACATACAAGAGAGATGATTACGGAGCTTCGACGCACGGGGACGGCAGACGACGAAAAGAACTTTCGTCGTCTCCGACGCAGCGATCCTTTCATTTACCGCTCGATTACCACAAAACTCCGCCGTTCTTCTCGGCGAAGCGTTTTGCGCACCGCGCCAATGTCATTCGTGTCGGTTCTCGGATTCGTAATGCATACGAGACCCTCGCTGGACAACCAAGTTGCCGGCGATTTTTAACATCCGTCCTCTCTTATCGTAGCTATGAACGATTATAAATAATTCCAGCGGTTCCACCTTCCGCGCGTAACACGCAGAGATCGAAACGGAGCGGCTCCTTTTCCCCGATTTATCACCCTGATCCGTCGGAACGACGGATAGGCCGAGTTGGAGCGCGCCCACGCGAATCTCTCTGCTGCGTGGAACGGGAAATAAAAAAAAAAAGGAACGCACGCGTGGAATTACATAACCAAGCTGCGCTTTCCGGGGACTGGATGACCGGCTTTTTGATCGCGCGGTCCCGTCTCGACAACGAAGACATGGGGTGACCAACAACTTGTGGCACCGAGCAGCACCTCGTCGAAGTATAACTTCGAGCCTCGCCAATGGGGTGGGCACAATCTCTTCCCGTATCTACTTCTCTAAACGACTCTCCTCGTTGCGCGTGGCGTTACCGATTCGAGTTCTGTGCTTCGGAATCTGCGGACGCGCGTCACAGGTCAGAAACGTTACAATCGACCATATATATATATATACCAAATGTTCCGATCGACACCGGGCTGACAGACAGAGGCAGCACACCGAGGACGCACGGTAAATTCGAGTCTCGACGAACGTGGCTGGGGTCAGATTCGAACATCCCAAGATCATCAGCGTTCGAAGAGGAAATGCGTCCCCGTGCGCGCGTTTGTCTGTGGTCCCCGACAATCGACGGCATATGGAAATAAAATTCGAGATCGACTTCGGCAACGACGGCCTATATACATTGTATGTATTCGAGTGACGGTCCGCTCAATTTCTTCCTTACACAAAACATGGTATACGCGCACAACGCGCGGAGAGAGCAGAGAGAGAACGGGTTATTCTGATGATTGAACGCAACAACACCCTGGGGCTGTGCGAACTTCGAACGATCGGATGCGCATCATCGTCCCTCACGTTACGACGATGTCGCTCGCTCTCTCTTTCTTGTATATTCTCTTCTCTCTCTCGACCGAGTTCCCAACAATTCGATTCTCTCAGTCTTGCGGCAAAAGAAAAATTCATTTTAAACGACGTCGAGCGCGCGGCATATCAATCGTGCGTTAAAGAGACGCGCGAAGAGTGGTCATGGTGTGTGGCGGGTGTGCGAATTTGGAATACGGAACAAAATCGGCAGTCGAAACACGAAGCGGTTCCCCGTGGGCGGTCGTCCGGTTAAACGAACGACTCACGACGCCACGAAGAACTCGCGCGAGTCCGTGATCGACACCGTCGATTTCCGTGAACCCGTTTAACGCACGCCGCACGCGCGCACACGTTACACCAGTCGCATATAGTCTCGGGGCACGGCCACAGACGACTCGGACGAACGTCCAACGATCGCTCGTACGTCGCGTATCGCTCCTCTTTTTCCCTTTCGGTGCGCCCGAACTCAGAAACGTTCGTAAATGGAATTCGAATGAACGACGGCGGGCAGATTCGAGCACCGGAGAGAAAAGATTCGACGAAACGCAACGCAAGCAGTATTCTGGTTACGTGAACGACCCTCAGCTAGGCGTGGTCCAGGAATTGTATCCGTGGACCGCAATGTGCGTTCGAAATGTCGATGTTCATGTGTCCTGCAGTTCACACGTTGACGCGCAATTAGCTGCGTTCTTCATCGACCCACGAGCCAAGTGATCCACCGTTCAGGGTAATCGTATATGTATATTTTTTATTAATTGTTAAGTCTCTTCGTACTAAGTTTCGAACAAGTCGAGACCCAAACGTCTCCGGCGAAGGAGACGCGGGCGTCGCCCGAATTCTCGGCGACACGATACCGTCCTACGGATGAAACGGACACGCCTGTTTCAGGGTGTTTAGGATACATCCTTTCGGATTCACGCCAGTGTGCCACGCGTCCAGGTAGATAAAATTTTTCGAAAATTCGTTAGGACTCTTCTTCGCGCGTATCGCGCAGACCCTCGAGGCGGTCCCCCCTTCCTCCCGACAACACGAAGCGAGCTTGTAAAATTCGATCTCGCAACGGCGGGTTTATTAAGGGACTCTCGACAACGAGGAAGAATACGCAAACGCGATTATATCGTCGTCCCCTCTGAACGAATGGCACGTGGAAGTGAATACAAAAAAAAAAAAAAAGAAAGATATCCAACACCCAGCGGCGTATTGCTTTCGAGAAGTTGACGACGTTCGTACAGGTAAGTCGTAAAATATCGATGGGACTCGCCGTGAAACCTCGAAGCGGTCTATAATTTTACCCACCCGACAACACGAAGCGAGCATAAAAAATTATTCGATCTCGCAACGGCGGGTGTGTTTCCAGACTCGCGACAACGAGGCTTCGCTCGGCGAAGCGGTCCCCTCTGAACGAACGACACGATCAAAACCCGAACACAGGTGCGTGGTACAAGTTCCTCAAATTCCACGATCCACTGCACGATCTGTGCTTCAGAGCTCAGGTGATAAAAAAAAAAAAAAATTCGTTGGGACTCGGCCGCCAAAGCCTCGAGCGGTCTACCGTTTTTCCCCGGCAACACGAAGCGAGTATAAATTATTCGATCTCGCAACGGCCGGTTTCTCAGACTCTCGACAACGAGGCTATGGCAAAAAGCAAGTCCCCTCTGAGCTTGCAGCACAATTGTGAAACGGGAAAACGAACAAGTACCAGCGGCGTATTGCTTTCACGCAGAGACGCAAAATAATGGTACACACTCGACCTGTCGAATATGCAAAGTCGACGACATAACTTACCGTTCGGGTAAGAAAAATTCGTTAGGACTCGTCGGTTAACAACACCAACACCTCGAGCGCGGTCTGTATAATTTTATTTACCCGACAACACGAAGCGAGCATAATAAATGAGATTCGATCTCGCAACGGCGGGTTCATTATACAGACTCTAATCGCCAACGAGGCTTGGCCCGACGAATCGTCCCCTCCGAACGGAACGGTACGATCGACATTAACACAACCAGGGTACGCGGCGCGACACCACGCTCTTAACGAATTCGAAGTCGACGACGATCGTCGTTCGGGTAAAGATTCGTTGGGACTCGCCGTCGTACACAGCCTCGAGGCGGTCTGTTTCACCCGACAACGCGAAGCGAGCATAATATTGTTCGATCTCGCAACGGCACGGGTTTTCACAGACTCTCGACAACGAGGCTTGGCGGCGACGAATCGTCCCCTCCGAACGGAACGGTACGATCGACTAAAACAGGATACGCGCGACACACGCTCTTAAAGGAATTCGAAGTCGACGACGGCGCGTCCGTTCGGGTGAAGATTCGTTGGGACTCGCCGCACGCGCAGCCTCTGAGCGGTCCAATTTAACCTGCGACACGAAGCGAGCATAAAATGGTTCGATCTCGCAACGGCAACGGGTTTTCATAGACTCTATGAGAGCGAGGCTTGGCGGCGACGAATCGTCCCCTCCGAACGGAACGGTACGATCGACTAAAACAGGATACGCGCGACACACGCTCTTAAAAGAAATCGAAGTCGACGACGGCGCGTCCGTTCGGGTGAATGATTCGTTGGGACTCGCCGCACGCGCAGCCTCTGAGCGGTCCAATTTAACCTGCGACACGAAGCGAGCATAAAATTGTTCGATCTCGCAACGGCAACGGGTTTTCAGACACTCAACAACGAGGCTTGGCGGCGACGAATCGTCCCCTCCGAACGAAACGGTACGGTACGATCGACTGGTATAAAAGAGCGGGCGACACACGATCCTGCGAATTCGAGGTCGACGACGGTACAACACGTTCATCGTTCGGGTGAAGATTCGTTGGGACTCGCCGCGCGCGCAGCCTCGAAGCGGTCCAATTTAACCTGCGACACGAAGCGAGCATAAAATTGTTCGATCTCGCAACGGCACGGGTTTTCACAGACTCTCGACAACGAGGCTTGGCGGCGACGAATCGTCCCCTCCGAACGAAACGGTACGGTACGATCGACTGGTATAAAAGAGCGGGCGACACACGATCCTGCGAATTCGAGGTCGACGACGGTACAACACGTTCATCGTTCGGGTGAAGATTCGTTGGGACTCGCCGCGCGCGCAGCCTCGAAGCGGTCCAATTTAACCTGCGACACGAAGCGAGCATAAAATTGTTCGATCTCGCAACGGCACGGGTTTTCTCAGACTCTCGACAACGAGGCTTGGCGGCGACGAATCGTCCCCTCCGAACGAAACGGTACGGTACGATCGACTGGTATAAAAGAGCGGGCGACGCGATCCTACGAATTCGAGGTCTACGACGGTACACACGTTCGTCGTTCGGGTAAAGATTCGTTGGGACTCGCCGTCGTACACAGCCTCGAGGCGGTCCGTTTCACCCGACAACACGAAGCGAGCATAAAGTTGTTCGAGCTCGCAACGGCACGGGTTTTCACAGACTCTCGACAACGAGGCTTGGCGGCGACGAATCGTCCCCTCCGAACGAAACGGTACGGTACGGTACGATCGACCTGATCGTAGAGAGCGGTCGCGGTGGCACGACCCTGCGAGAATTCGAGGTCGACGACGATCGTTGTTCGTCGTTCGGGTAAAGATTCGTTGGGACTCGTCGCCGTACACCCTCGAGGCGGTCTGTTTAGCCCGGCAACGCGAAGCGAGCATAAAATTGTTCGATCTCGCAACGGCAGGGGTTTACCCAGACTCTCGACAAC
>CAXAJV010000089.1:30000-32500 GCA_963969225.1 Xylocopa violacea
AAAGTGCTATTAACGTTGAACTTTTATGAACGGAAATTGTTTAAACATAATGAATATATACGGAAAAACATATTTCTAGAATATAACGAATTTTAATCGATTTTAACATTGAAAAAACGCAGTTATAAAATACGAAGTCAACGAAAAACACGAAAAATCGAAAATCTGACACGTACAAATGAATTCTACAATCAAATTAATCGATATTACGAAAAAAAAACCAAGCGTTTATATAAAAAAATTACCGATAAATTGACAAAAACCGCCAGTCGTGTCGGTTTCGGGAGACTAAAAATTATAAATTCGACTAAACAATGCGCTAATAAATTCAATCAATAGCTTTCAATAAGGTTTCTGCAAAAAAATTGTTAGGTCAACGGTTTAATTTACGAGAAAATAGCGAAAAACCGCCGATCGTGTCGCTTCCGACCTCTCGTTGCGAATATTTTCTAAGTTCCCCGTCGTGTCGCTTCCGACCGCTCGGCGCGAATATTTTCTAAGTTCCCCGTCGTGTCGCTTCCGACCGCTCGGCGCGAATATTTTCTAAGTTCCCCGCCGTGTCGCTTCCGACCGCTCGGCGCGAATATTTTCTAAGTTCCCGGTCATGTCGCTTCCGACCTCTCGGTGGGAATATTTTACAATTTCACGGTCATGTCGCTTCCGACCTCTCGGTGGGAATATTTTACAATTTCACGGTCATGTCGCTTCCGACCTCTCGGTAGGAATATTTTTCAAATCTCCGGACGCATCGCTTCCTACATTTCGGTGAGGATATTTTTTACGTTTCTGAACGTATCGGTCCCGACCTCTTGGTGCGAATATTATATATATATATATAACATAATATAACCTAACCTAATACAACCTGATCGCACGGTGCGAATATTTTCAAAGTTCCCCGCCGTGTCGCTTCCGACCTCTCGGCGCGAATATTTTCAAAGTCCCCGGTCGTGTCGGTCCCGACCGCTCGGCGCGAATATTTTCTAAGTTCCCCGCCGTGTCGCTTCCGACCGCTCGGCGCGAATATTTTCTAAGTTCCCCGCCGTGTCGCTTCCGACCGCTCGGCGCGAATATTTTCTAAGTTCCCGGTCATGTCGCTTCCGACCTCTCGGTGGGAATATTTTACAATTTCACGGTCATGTCGCTTCCGACCTCTCGGTGGGAATATTTTACAATTTCACGGTCATGTCGCTTCCGACCTCTCGGTGGGAATATTTTACAATTTCACGGTCATGTCGCTTCCTACCTCTCGGTAGGAATATTTTTCAAATCTCCGGACGCATCGCTTCCTACATTTCGGTGAGGATATTTTTTACGTTTCTGAACGTATCGGTCCCGACCTCTTGGTGCGAATATTATATATATATATATAACATAATATAACCTAACCTAATACAACCTGATCGCACGGTGCGAATATTTTCAAAGTTCCCCGCCGTGTCGCTTCCGACCTCTCGGCGCGAATATTTTCAAAGTCCCCGGTCGTGTCGGTCCCGACCGCTCGGCGCGAATATTTTCTAAGTTCCCCGCCGTGTCGCTTCCGACCGCTCGGCGCGAATATTTTCTAAGTTCCCCGCCGTGTCGCTTCCGACCGCTCGGCGCGAATATTTTCTAAGTTCCCGGTCATGTCGCTTCCGACCTCTCGGTGGGAATATTTTACAATTTCACGGTCATGTCGCTTCCGACCTCTCGGTGGGAATATTTTACAATTTCACGGTCATGTCGCTTCCGACCTCTCGGTGGGAATATTTTACAATTTCACGGTCATGTCGCTTCCTACCTCTCGGTAGGAATATTTTTCAAATCTCCGGACGCATCGCTTCCTACATTTCGGTGAGGATATTTTTTACGTTTCTGAACGTATCGGTCCCGACCTCTTGGTGCGAATATTATATATATATATATATATATATATATATATATATATATATATATATATATATATAACATAATATAACCTAACCTAATACAACCTGATCGCACGGTGCGAATATTTTCAAAGTTCCCCGCCGTGTCGCTTCCGACCTCTCGTTGCGAATATTTTCTAAGTTCCCCGTCGTGTCGCTTCCGACCGCTCGGCGCGAATATTTTCAAAGTCCCCGGTCGTGTCGGTCCCGACCGCTCGGCGCGAATATTTTCAAAGTTCCCCGCCGTGTCGCTTCCGACCTCTCGTTGCGAATATTTTCTAAGTTCCCCGTCGTGTCGCTTCCGATCGCACGGTGCGAATATTTTCAAAGTTCCCCGCCGTGTCGGTCCCGACCGCTCGGCGCGAATATTTTCAAAGTCCCCGGTCGTGTCGGTCCCGACCGCTCGGCGCGAATATTTTCAAAGTCCCCGGTCGTGTCGCTTCCGACCTCTCGGCGCGAATATTTTCAAAGTCCCCGGTCGTGTCGGTCCCGACCGCTCGGCGCGAATATTTTCAAAGTCCCCGGTCGTGTCGCTTCCGACCTCTCGGCGCGAATATTTTCAAAGTCCCCGGTCGTGTCGGTCCCGACCGCTC
>CAXAJV010000089.1:42500-45000 GCA_963969225.1 Xylocopa violacea
TGTTCATGTGTCCTGCAGTTCACACGTTGACGCGCAATTAGCTGCGTTCTTCATCGACCCACGAGCCAAGTGATCCACCGTTCAGGGTAATCGTATATGTATATTTTTTATTAATTGTTAAGTCTCTTCGTACTAAGTTTCGAACAAGTCGAGACCCAAACGTCTCCGGCGAAGGAGACGCGGGCGTCGCCCGAATTCTCGGCGACACGATACCGTCCTACGGATGAAACGGACACGCCTGTTTCAGGGTGTTTAGGATACATCCTTTCGGATTCACGCCAGTGTGCCACGCGTCCAGGTAGATAAAATTTTTCGAAAATTCGTTAGGACTCTTCTTCGCGCGTATCGCGCAGACCCTCGAGGCGGTCCCCCCTTCCTCCCGACAACACGAAGCGAGCTTGTAAAATTCGATCTCGCAACGGCGGGTTTATTAAGGGACTCTCGACAACGAGGAAGAATACGCAAACGCGAATATATCGTCGTCCCCTCTGAACGAATGGCACGTGGAAGTGAATACAAAAAAAAAAAAAAAGAAAGATATCCAACACCCAGCGGCGTATTGCTTTCGAGAAGTTGACGACGTTCGTACAGGTAAGTCGTAAAATATCGATGGGACTCGCCGTGAAACCTCGAAGCGGTCTATAATTTTACCCACCCGACAACACGAAGCGAGCATAAAAAATTATTCGATCTCGCAACGGCGGGTGTGTTTCCAGACTCGCGACAACGAGGCTTCGCTCGGCGAAGCGGTCCCCTCTGAACGAACGACACGATCAAAACCCGAACACAGGTGCGTGGTACAAGTTCCTCAAATTCCACGATCCACTGCACGATCTGTGCTTCAGAGCTCAGGTGATAAAAAAAAAAAAAAAATTCGTTGGGACTCGGCCGCCAAAGCCTCGAGCGGTCTACCGTTTTTCCCCGGCAACACGAAGCGAGTATAAATTATTCGATCTCGCAACGGCCGGTTTCTCAGACTCGCGACAACGAGGCTATGGCAAAAAGCAAGTCCCCTCTGAGCTTGCAGCACAATTGTGAAACGGGAAAACGAACAAGTACCAGCGGCGTATTGCTTTCACGCAGAGACGCAAAATAATGGTACACACTCGACCTGTCGAATATGCAAAGTCGACGACATAACTTACCGTTCGGGTAAGAAAAATTCGTTAGGACTCGTCGGTTAACAACACCAACACCTCGAGCGCGGTCTGTATAATTTTATTTACCCGACAACACGAAGCGAGCATAATAAATGAGATTCGATCTCGCAACGGCGGGTTCATTATACAGACCCTAATCGCCAACGAGGCTTGGCCCGACGAATCGTCCCCTCCGAACGGAACGGTACGATCGACATTAACACAACCAGGGTACGCGGCGCGACACCACGCTCTTAACGAATTCGAAGTCGACGACGATCGTCGTTCGGGTAAAGATTCGTTGGGACTCGCCGTCGTACACAGCCTCGAGGCGGTCTGTTTCACCCGACAACGCGAAGCGAGCATAATATTGTTCGATCTCGCAACGGCACGGGTTTTCACAGACTCTCGACAACGAGGCTTGGCGGCGACGAATCGTCCCCTCCGAACGGAACGGTACGATCGACTAAAACAGGATACGCGCGACACACGCTCTTAAAGGAATTCGAAGTCGACGACGGCGCGTCCGTTCGGGTGAAGATTCGTTGGGACTCGCCGCACGCGCAGCCTCTGAGCGGTCCAATTTAACCTGCGACACGAAGCGAGCATAAAATGGTTCGATCTCGCAACGGCAACGGGTTTTCATAGACTCTATGAGAGCGAGGCTTGGCGGCGACGAATCGTCCCCTCCGAACGGAACGGTACGATCGACTAAAACAGGATACGCGCGACACACGCTCTTAAAAGAAATCGAAGTCGACGACGGCGCGTCCGTTCGGGTGAATGATTCGTTGGGACTCGCCGCACGCGCAGCCTCTGAGCGGTCCAATTTAACCTGCGACACGAAGCGAGCATAAAATTGTTCGATCTCGCAACGGCAACGGGTTTTCAGACACTCAACAACGAGGCTTGGCGGCGACGAATCGTCCCCTCCGAACGAAACGGTACGGTACGATCGACTGGTATAAAAGAGCGGGCGACACACGATCCTGCGAATTCGAGATCGACGACGGTACACGTTCATCGTTCGGGTGAAGATTCGTTGGGACTCGCCGCGCGCGCAGCCTCGAAGCGGTCCAATTTAACCTGCGACACGAAGCGAGCATAAAATTGTTCGATCTCGCAACGGCACGGGTTTTCACAGACTCTCGACAACGAGGCTTGGCGGCGACGAATCGTCCCCTCCGAACGAAACGGTACGGTACGATCGACTGGTATAAAAGAGCGGGCGACACACGATCCTGCGAATTCGAGGTCGACGACGGTACAACACGTTCATCGTTCGGGTGAAGATTCGTTGGGACTCGCCGCGCGCGCAGCCTCGAAGCGGTCCAATTTAACCTGCGACACGAAGCGAGCAT
>CAXAJV010000090.1:5000-7500 GCA_963969225.1 Xylocopa violacea
CCTCTGCGATCTTCGGTCTTGGGGGTTGCCAGCCCTCTCGACTGTATTTTGTTGGCCCAGTCAATTACACAGAAGCCTCGGATGAAATTCTTTTGACCGGAGGGCCCTCAGGCCCTACCGGCCCAACAAACCCTTCCGATGAAGCAGGACCGAGCGATTCCTACGTCTGCAGAAATCCGGACTGCGGTAGAAGTTTTGGAACCTTGAGGGGCAGGGGTGTCCACGAACAAAAAGCCCACAAAAATTGGCACGACGATCGACAGGTCGAGAAAATCGACAGCAAAAAGGCACCGTGGAGTGCTGAAGAAGCAGCGCTCCTAGCACGACAGGAGGCGCACCTTATCCTTTCTGGCACAAGATTTATTAATCAGGCATTGATGCCCTACTTTCCCAATCGTACCTTGGAATCTATAAAAGGCCAACGAAAATACCAACGCCACAAGGATAAAGTACTTCAAATCCTCAGAGAGATGGAGGAGGAAAACGAGCCAATAAGCAGCCCGGCTCAAGGTGAAGACCGACCATCTGCCTCACCTGAACAAGATTTAATATCCGCAATACAAGAGCTCTTTGAGCAACTGGAACCACTTTCTGGCACCGAATACAACGTTCAACGTCTAGATCGGATTTGCAAAGGCTTGTCCACCTGGTCAATAGCAAAAATCTACGAGGAACTGGAGCTATATCTGCTAAAGATATTTCCTCCGGCTCGTAAGCGTAAAGGCAAAGCCTCCAGTGCGCCAAAGCGCGATATCACAAAGAGACAAGCCAGGCGAGTGGAATACGCCAAAACGCAAAAAGCCTGGAAGAAAAACCCATGCAATTGCCTTCGTGTCATCTTGAAGGGCAAAACCTTGGCAAACCCACCAACCAAACAATGCATGGTGAACTTTTGGCGCACAACAATGACAAATGGGACAAATGAATCCCCAGATTGTGAGGCTAAGCAGCCAGAAATCACTGGCTTATGGAGACCTGTAGTCCCAAGTGAAATTTTAAAGTCCTACCCAGAAATGACCACCTGTCCGGGCCCAGACGGACTCACGGTAAGGCAACTTAGAGCAGTCCCAATTAACATTCTAACGAGGATATTCAATCTCTTCCTCTTCTGCGGGAAACTGCCTAAGCACCTCCTTGTAGCAAGAACTACACTAATACCGAAAAAGGATGGTGCAGAAAAACCAGAAGACTACAGGCCCATAACTGTCCAATCTGTTGTCACCAGGACCTTCCATAAAATACTGGCAAGGCGCCTTACTAACATGGTTACGCTAGATAAAAGGCAGAAGGCTTTTCTCCCGACGGATGGATGTGCCGAGCACACTTTCGACCTAGACTTAGTTCTTCGGTATCACCGGCAAAACTTCAAGCCGTTATATATGGCGTCCATGGATATCGCTAAAGCGTTTGATTCGGTTTCGCACAAAACCATTAGAGACACGTTGTCCATCATTGGGTCGCCCAGCCCAATGACGGACTACATTATGGACACATATAACAGATGCCACACCACTCTGACATTTGACAACTGGGAATCGGAGGCTATAAAACCCACGTGCGGAGTCAAACAGGGCGATCCCCTGTCGCCTATCATATTCAATATGATTATGAATCGACTCCTCAAACGATTACCACCGGAGGTGGGCGTCGACATCGGGAATGTTCGCTTTAATGCGCTCATGTTCGCCGATGACATAATCTTCCTGGCCACAACACCTAACGGCCTGCAACTAACAGTCGACATAGCCTCTGAGTTCTTAGCGCAATGTGGGCTATTCATTAACGCCAGCAAATCTTTCACCGTTGCATTACGAAATGTGCCGCATGTCAAAAAGTCAGTCGTAGATGGAAAGACCCAGTTTAAATGTCGCGGACATAAGCTTCCGTCTCTCAGAAGGGAAGATGAATGGAAGTATTTGGGAGTCCCATTTACACCCGAGGGACGCTCCATGACTCAGCCCGAAGTGAAACTGAAAGAGGCAATAGACAAGCTCACCAGAGCGCCCTTAAAACCTCAGCAAAGACTATTTGCCTTGCGAATAATTGTCCTACCAGGTCTATACCACCTACTGACCCTGGGTAATACCACGCTGAGTAGATTGAAGAAGATTGACAAACTGGTGCGCGCTGCGGTGAGGAAATGGCTCTGCCTCCCGCATGACACAGTTAATGCCTACTTTCATGCAAGCGCCAAAGACGGAGGACTGTCAATCCCGTCAATGAGATGGCTGATGCCTCTCCATAGAAGGGTGAGGCTCCAAAAGCTCACAAGGGAAGGTCTACCAACGAACCTATTCCTCAGCCAAGAAATTCAACGCACTACACGCAGATTGACAGAAAACCGTATTGACATAAACACTTCGGAGCAATTAGAAAAGAGATGGGCCACAATTCTCCATTCATCCATTGACGGAAAAGGCCTTAGAGAATCCAGAAAGGTACATCAGCAACACCAATGGATAACGGAAGGGAACCGCTTCTTAAGCGGCAGAGATTTTAT
>CAXAJV010000090.1:12500-15000 GCA_963969225.1 Xylocopa violacea
GAGAGGTCGGAAGCGACACGGCGGGGAACTTTGAAAATATTCGCACCGTGCGATCAGGTTGTATTAGGTTAGGTTATATTATGTTATATATATATATATATATATATATATATATATATATATATATATATATATATAATATTCGCACCAAGAGGTCGGGACCGATACGTTCAGAAACGTAAAAAATATCCTCACCGAAATGTAGGAAGCGATGCGTCCGGAGATTTGAAAAATATTCCTACCGAGAGGTCGGAAGCGACATGACCGTGAAATTGTAAAATATTCCCACCGAGAGGTCGGAAGCGACATGACCGTGAAATTGTAAAATATTCCCACCGAGAGGTCGGAAGCGACATGACCGTGAAATTGTAAAATATTCCCACCGAGAGGTCGGAAGCGACATGACCGGGAACTTAGAAAATATTCGCGCCGAGCGGTCGGAAGCGACACGGCGGGGAACTTAGAAAATATTCGCGCCGAGCGGTCGGAAGCGACACGACGGGGAACTTAGAAAATATTCGCGCCGAGCGGTCGGAAGCGACACGACGGGGAACTTAGAAAATATTCGCAACGAGAGGTCGGAAGCGACACGATCGGCGGTTTTTCGCTATTTTCTCGTAAATTAAACCGTTGACCTAACAATTTTTTTGCAGAAACCTTATTGAAAGCTATTGATTGAATTTATTAGCGCATTGTTTAGTCGAATTTATAATTTTTAGTCTCCCGAAACCGACACGACTGGCGGTTTTTGTCAATTTATCGGTAATTTTTTTATATAAACGCTTGGTTTTTTTTTCGTAATATCGATTAATTTGATTGTAGAATTCATTTGTACGTGTCAGATTTTCGATTTTTCGTGTTTTTCGTTGACTTCGTATTTTATAACTGCGTTTTTTCAATGTTAAAATCGATTAAAATTCGTTATATTCTAGAAATATGTTTTTCCGTATATATTCATTATGTTTAAACAATTTCCGTTCATAAAAGTTCAACGTTAATAGCACTTTATACTTGCGCCTCCGCGCGACTAAGTTACAGCAGCCTTTCCGGACGGTCGGTCGCCGCTGGAGTTTACCACCGTAAGCGCCCGTGCGTTAGCCCGGCCGGCGCCGACCGCCCGGCCGGCCGTTCCGTATCTATAAGGAGACAGGTCGGTTCGAGCCGGCCGGGCGGAGTAGCGTCGGGCGCGTGGCTATTCTATGACTTCGGTTGAGAAGCAGTCCACCGCTCCTCGAGAATACGTTCTCGACTGCTCTGTCCCGTGTCGGTTGTCGAATTTTCTCCACACTGCATTGCCACGGGTCGGTGTCTTTGACCGAATGGCCCATATGTGGCGAGCGTCCAACGGTGACGTTGGTGACCATTTATCCGAGTTTTACTCGGTTAAATTGTACCTTCCTTGCATCGATTCTAAATCTTTACGCTCCGAGCTCTCGGAACGGACTCTAGAGATACATATTGAATTTTTGGACGTACCAGATGTGTGTACGAAATGTCCATAATATGCTATACGCATGAAAGGTGTATATGGAGATAGATATACACCGATGATATACCAAACAAGTTCCTCAACAAAAAAAAATAAAAATGAGCATCCACTGAGTTGAGGAACGAAACAAAAAATAAAAAATAAGCATCCACTGAAGAAGGCAAAAGAATAAATGGTATATGTCATTTCGACACGATCTGTTACGAAACAGAGGAGTCTCTCGACGAACTTCCAAAAGGTGTCCCGTGTCGAATGCCCAGCGCGCACTTGGTACGCGCCAGCTCGCCTGAGGAGGGCGAGATACAAAAATATACTTCAGCGTGACACAATTGTACGCGCTTGCTCGTCTATGCCGAACAGCACGCTTCTCTGTACGCGCTATCATAATGCCCAGCGTGTGAGAGCGTGTGTAGTATCTCTGTTATAGTCAAATGGAGTGCCAAGAGGTACTACGCGTTCGCGCATTAGACGATAAAAGGTATTCTTTATATACATATTGAACAATACAGCGTGACACGATTATAACCGCTTGCCATCGTCGTTGCCCAGCATGTTCTCGCAAGAGATGTTCGTGCTATAGACGATGGAGAAAAAAGGTGTACGATAAATCAGCGTGACGCAATTGTACGCGCTTCCTCGCCTTGATGACCAGCATGTTCTCTGTACGCGCTATCTTAATGCCCAGCGTGAAAGAGATGTCCGTGCTTTCGGCGATATTTGCCCAGCGTGAAAATTGCATACGCGCTTGCATCGTCGATGCCCAGCATGTTCTCTGTACGCGCTATCTTAATGCCCAGCGTGAAAGAGATGTCCGTGCTATAGACGATAAAAGGTGCCGTACACCGATATAACAAGCGGTGACAAATCGTATACGCGCTTGCATCGTCGATGCCCAGCATGTTCTCGCAAGAGATGTCCGTGCTATAGACGATTAAAGGTGACAATATGTATTCAATAAATGACAAAAATGTGCCCAAAAATATATAACCAGCGTGAAAATTGTATACGCGC
>CAXAJV010000091.1:0-2500 GCA_963969225.1 Xylocopa violacea
AGAGGTCGGAAGCGACATGACCGTGAAATTGTAAAATATTCCCACCGAGAGGTCGGAAGCGACATGACCGGGAACTTAGAAAATATTCGCGCCGAGCGGTCGGAAGCGACACGACGGGGAACTTAGAAAATATTCGCGCCGAGCGGTCGGAAGCGACACGACGGGGAACTTAGAAAATATTCGCAACGAGAGGTCGGAAGCGACACGATCGGCGGTTTTTCGCTATTTTCTCGTAAATTAAACCGTTGACCTAACAATTTTTTTGCAGAAACCTTATTGAAAGCTATTGATTGAATTTATTAGCGCATTGTTTAGTCGAATTTATAATTTTTAGTCTCCCGAAACCGACACGACTGGCGGTTTTTGTCAATTTATCGGTAATTTTTTTATATAAACGCTTGGTTTTTTTTTCGTAATATCGATTAATTTGATTGTAGAATTCATTTGTACGTGTCAGATTTTCGATTTTTCGTGTTTTTCGTTGACTTCGTATTTTATAACTGCGTTTTTTCAATGTTAAAATCGATTAAAATTCGTTATATTCTAGAAATATGTTTTTCCGTATATATTCATTATGTTTAAACAATTTCCGTTCATAAAAGTTCAACGTTAATAGCACTTTATACTTGCGCCTCCGCGCGACTAAGTTACAGCAGCCTTTCCGGACGGTCGGTCGCCGCTGGAGTTTACCACCGTAAGCGCCCGTGCGTTAGCCCGGCCGGCGCCGACCGCCCGGCCGGCCGTTCCGTATCTATAAGGAGACAGGTCGGTTCGAGCCGGCCGGGCGGAGTAGCGTCGGGCGCGTGGCTATTCTATGACTTCGGTTGAGAAGCAGTCCACCGCTCCTCGAGAATACGTTCTCGACTGCTCTGTCCCGTGTCGGTTGTCGAATTTTCTCCACACTGCATTGCCACGGGTCGGTGTCTTTGACCGAATGGCCCATATGTGGCGAGCGTCCAACGGTGACGTTGGTGACCATTTATCCGAGTTTTACTCGGTTAAATTGTACCTTCCTTGCATCGATTCTAAATCTTTACGCTCCGAGCTCTCGGAACGGACTCTAGAGATACATATTGAATTTTTGGACGTACCAGATGTGTGTACGAAATGTCCATAATATGCTATACGCATGAAAGGTGTATATGGAGATAGATATACACCGATGATATACCAAACAAGTTCCTCAACAAAAAAAAATAAAAATGAGCATCCACTGAGTTGAGGAACGAAACAAAAAATAAAAAATAAGCATCCACTGAAGAAGGCAAAAGAATAAATGGTATATGTCATTTCGACACGATCTGTTACGAAACAGAGGAGTCTCTCGACGAACTTCCAAAAGGTGTCCCGTGTCGAATGCCCAGCGCGCACTTGGTACGCGCCAGCTCGCCTGAGGAGGGCGAGATACAAAAATATACTTCAGCGTGACACAATTGTACGCGCTTGCTCGTCTATGCCGAACAGCACGCTTCTCTGTACGCGCTATCATAATGCCCAGCGTGTGAGAGCGTGTGTAGTATCTCTGTTATAGTCAAATGGAGTGCCAAGAGGTACTACGCGTTCGCGCATTAGACGATAAAAGGTATTCTTTATATACATATTGAACAATACAGCGTGACACGATTATAACCGCTTGCCATCGTCGTTGCCCAGCATGTTCTCGCAAGAGATGTTCGTGCTATAGACGATGGAGAAAAAAGGTGTACGATAAATCAGCGTGACGCAATTGTACGCGCTTCCTCGCCTTGATGACCAGCATGTTCTCTGTACGCGCTATCTTAATGCCCAGCGTGAAAGAGATGTCCGTGCTTTCGGCGATATTTGCCCAGCGTGAAAATTGCATACGCGCTTGCATCGTCGATGCCCAGCATGTTCTCTGTACGCGCTATCTTAATGCCCAGCGTGAAAGAGATGTCCGTGCTATAGACGATAAAAGGTGCCGTACACCGATATAACAAGCGGTGACAAATCGTATACGCGCTTGCATCGTCGATGCCCAGCATGTTCTCGCAAGAGATGTCCGTGCTATAGACGATTAAAGGTGACAATATGTATTCAATAAATGACAAAAATGTGCCCAAAAATATATAACCAGCGTGAAAATTGTATACGCGCTTGCTCGTCGATACCCGACAAGTCCTCGCAAGGGGATATGTCCGTGGTAAAGACGATGTATATTTTCAGCGCGAAGTGTATACGCGCTTACTCGACACGGTTCAGTTGGAAGGCGACTTGTGAAGTCGATTTTGGGAACGTACGATTTTTGGGAGTGTCTCATTCTCGAAAGAAAAGAAAAGAAAGGAAAAGGAGAGGAGGAAAAAATGCAATACCTCGGTATTATTGAACATATGTGCTAACCGAGGATGCATTTTACGAAATACAAAAAATAAATAATGTGCTCGAGCGAGGTCCGAAAGACCCGTCAGCCGCATCCACTGAACAAAACTATGACGAATATTGCGATATTCGAACGATATACATATATATATATTATTATTTC
>CAXAJV010000091.1:7500-10000 GCA_963969225.1 Xylocopa violacea
CCGACGAGTCCTAACGAATTTTTCTTACCCGAACGGTAAGTTATGTCGTCGACTTTGCATATTCGACAGGTCGAGTGTGTACCATTATTTTGCGTCTCTGCGTGAAAGCAATACGCCGCTGGTACTTGTTCGTTTTCCCGTTTCACAATTGTGCTGCAAGCTCAGAGGGGACTTTCTTTTTGCCATAGCCTCGTTGTCGAGAGTCTGAGAACCCGGCCGTTGCGAGATCGAATAATTTATACTCGCTTCGTGTTGCCGGGGAAAAACGGTAGACCGCTCGAGGCTTTGGCGGCCGAGTCCCAACGAATTTTTTTTTTTTTTTATCACCTGAGCTCTGAAGCACAGATCGTGCAGTGGATCGTGGAATTTGAGGAACTTGTACCACGCACCTGTGTTCGGGTTTTGATCGTGTCGTTCGTTCAGAGGGGACCGCTTCGCCGAGCGAAGCCTCGTTGTCGCGAGTCTGGAAACACACCCGCCGTTGCGAGATCGAATAATTTTTTATGCTCGCTTCGTGTTGTCGGGTGGGTAAAATTATAGACCGCTTCGAGGTTTCACGGCGAGTCCCATCGATATTTTACGACTTACCTGTACGAACGTCGTCAACTTCTCGAAAGCAATACGCCGCTGGGTGTTGGATATCTTTCTTTTTTTTTTTTTTTGTATTCACTTCCACGTGCCATTCGTTCAGAGGGGACGACGATATATTCGCGTTTGCGTATTCTTCCTCGTTGTCGAGAGTCCCTTAATAAACCCGCCGTTGCGAGATCGAATTTTACAAGCTCGCTTCGTGTTGTCGGGAGGAAGGGGGGACCGCCTCGAGGGTCTGCGCGATACGCGCGAAGAAGAGTCCTAACGAATTTTCGAAAAATTTTATCTACCTGGACGCGTGGCACACTGGCGTGAATCCGAAAGGATGTATCCTAAACACCCTGAAACAGGCGTGTCCGTTTCATCCGTAGGACGGTATCGTGTCGCCGAGAATTCGGGCGACGCCCGCGTCTCCTTCGCCGGAGACGTTTGGGTCTCGACTTGTTCGAAACTTAGTACGAAGAGACTTAACAATTAATAAAAAATATACATATACGATTACCCTGAACGGTGGATCACTTGGCTCGTGGGTCGATGAAGAACGCAGCTAATTGCGCGTCAACGTGTGAACTGCAGGACACATGAACATCGACATTTCGAACGCACATTGCGGTCCACGGATACAATTCCTGGACCACGCCTAGCTGAGGGTCGTTCACGTAACCAGAATACTGCTTGCGTTGCGTTTCGTCGAATCTTTTCTCTCCGGTGCTCGAATCTGCCCGCCGTCGTTCATTCGAATTCCATTTACGAACGTTTCTGAGTTCGGGCGCACCGAAAGGGAAAAAGAGGAGCGATACGCGACGTACGAGCGATCGTTGGACGTTCGTCCGAGTCGTCTGTGGCCGTGCCCCGAGACTATATGCGACTGGTGTAACGTGTGCGCGCGTGCGGCGTGCGTTAAACGGGTTCACGGAAATCGACGGTGTCGATCACGGACTCGCGCGAGTTCTTCGTGGCGTCGTGAGTCGTTCGTTTAACCGGACGACCGCCCACGGGGAACCGCTTCGTGTTTCGACTGCCGATTTTGTTCCGTATTCCAAATTCGCACACCCGCCACACACCATGACCACTCTTCGCGCGTCTCTTTAACGCACGATTGATATGCCGCGCGCTCGACGTCGTTTAAAATGAATTTTTCTTTTGCCGCAAGACTGAGAGAATCGAATTGTTGGGAACTCGGTCGAGAGAGAGAAGAGAATATGCAAGAAAGAGAGAGCGAGCGACATCGTCGTAACGTGAGGGACGATGATGCGCATCCGATCGTTCGAAGTTCGCACAGCCCCAGGGTGTTGTTGCGTTCAATCATCAGAATAACCCGTTCTCTCTCTGCTCTCTCCGCGCGTTGTGCGCGTATACCATGTTTTGTGTAAGGAAGAAATTGAGCGGACCGTCACTCGAATACATACAATGTATATAGGCCGTCGTTGCCGAAGTCGATCTCGAATTTTATTTCCATATGCCGTCGATTGTCGGGGACCACAGACAAACGCGCGCACGGGGACGCATTTCCTCTTCGAACGCTGATGATCTTGGGATGTTCGAATCTGACCCCAGCCACGTTCGTCGAGACTCGAATTTACCGTGCGTCCTCGGTGTGCTGCCTCTGTCTGTCAGCCCGGTGTCGATCGGAACATTTGGTATATATATATATATGGTCGATTGTAACGTTTCTGGCCTGTGACGCGCGTCCGCAGATTCCGAAGCACAGAACTCGAATCGGTAACGCCACGCGCAACGAGGAGAGTCGTTTAGAGAAGTAGATACGGGAAGAGATTGTGCCCACCCCATTGGCGAGGCTCGAAGTTATACTTCGACGAGGTGCTGCTCGGTGCCACAAGTTGTTGGTCACCCCATGTCTTCGTTGTCGAGACGGGACCGCGCGATCAAAAAGCCGGTCATCCAGTCC
>CAXAJV010000091.1:22500-25849 GCA_963969225.1 Xylocopa violacea
CGAGTCCCAACGAATCTTTACCCGAACGACGAACGTGTGTACCGTCGTCGACCTCGAATTCGTAGGATCGCGTCGCCCGCTCTTTTATACCAGTCGATCGTACCGTACCGTTTCGTTCGGAGGGGACGATTCGTCGCCGCCAAGCCTCGTTGTCGAGAGTCTGTGAAAACCCGTGCCGTTGCGAGATCGAACAATTTTATGCTCGCTTCGTGTCGCAGGTTAAATTGGACCGCTTCGAGGCTGCGCGCGCGGCGAGTCCCAACGAATCTTCACCCGAACGATGAACGTGTTGTACCGTCGTCGACCTCGAATTCGCAGGATCGTGTGTCGCCCGCTCTTTTATACCAGTCGATCGTACCGTACCGTTTCGTTCGGAGGGGACGATTCGTCGCCGCCAAGCCTCGTTGTCGAGAGTCTGTGAAAACCCGTGCCGTTGCGAGATCGAACAATTTTATGCTCGCTTCGTGTCGCAGGTTAAATTGGACCGCTTCGAGGCTGCGCGCGCGGCGAGTCCCAACGAATCTTCACCCGAACGATGAACGTGTACCGTCGTCGATCTCGAATTCGCAGGATCGTGTGTCGCCCGCTCTTTTATACCAGTCGATCGTACCGTACCGTTTCGTTCGGAGGGGACGATTCGTCGCCGCCAAGCCTCGTTGTTGAGTGTCTGAAAACCCGTTGCCGTTGCGAGATCGAACAATTTTATGCTCGCTTCGTGTCGCAGGTTAAATTGGACCGCTCAGAGGCTGCGCGTGCGGCGAGTCCCAACGAATCATTCACCCGAACGGACGCGCCGTCGTCGACTTCGATTTCTTTTAAGAGCGTGTGTCGCGCGTATCCTGTTTTAGTCGATCGTACCGTTCCGTTCGGAGGGGACGATTCGTCGCCGCCAAGCCTCGCTCTCATAGAGTCTATGAAAACCCGTTGCCGTTGCGAGATCGAACCATTTTATGCTCGCTTCGTGTCGCAGGTTAAATTGGACCGCTCAGAGGCTGCGCGTGCGGCGAGTCCCAACGAATCTTCACCCGAACGGACGCGCCGTCGTCGACTTCGAATTCCTTTAAGAGCGTGTGTCGCGCGTATCCTGTTTTAGTCGATCGTACCGTTCCGTTCGGAGGGGACGATTCGTCGCCGCCAAGCCTCGTTGTCGAGAGTCTGTGAAAACCCGTGCCGTTGCGAGATCGAACAATATTATGCTCGCTTCGCGTTGTCGGGTGAAACAGACCGCCTCGAGGCTGTGTACGACGGCGAGTCCCAACGAATCTTTACCCGAACGACGATCGTCGTCGACTTCGAATTCGTTAAGAGCGTGGTGTCGCGCCGCGTACCCTGGTTGTGTTAATGTCGATCGTACCGTTCCGTTCGGAGGGGACGATTCGTCGGGCCAAGCCTCGTTGGCGATTAGGGTCTGTATAATGAACCCGCCGTTGCGAGATCGAATCTCATTTATTATGCTCGCTTCGTGTTGTCGGGTAAATAAAATTATACAGACCGCGCTCGAGGTGTTGGTGTTGTTAACCGACGAGTCCTAACGAATTTTTCTTACCCGAACGGTAAGTTATGTCGTCGACTTTGCATATTCGACAGGTCGAGTGTGTACCATTATTTTGCGTCTCTGCGTGAAAGCAATACGCCGCTGGTACTTGTTCGTTTTCCCGTTTCACAATTGTGCTGCAAGCTCAGAGGGGACTTTCTTTTTGCCATAGCCTCGTTGTCGAGAGTCTGAGAACCCGGCCGTTGCGAGATCGAATAATTTATACTCGCTTCGTGTTGCCGGGGAAAAACGGTAGACCGCTCGAGGCTTTGGCGGCCGAGTCCCAACGAATTTTTTTTTTTTTTTATCACCTGAGCTCTGAAGCACAGATCGTGCAGTGGATCGTGGAATTTGAGGAACTTGTACCACGCACCTGTGTTCGGGTTTTGATCGTGTCGTTCGTTCAGAGGGGACCGCTTCGCCGAGCGAAGCCTCGTTGTCGCGAGTCTGGAAACACACCCGCCGTTGCGAGATCGAATAATTTTTTATGCTCGCTTCGTGTTGTCGGGTGGGTAAAATTATAGACCGCTTCGAGGTTTCACGGCGAGTCCCATCGATATTTTACGACTTACCTGTACGAACGTCGTCAACTTCTCGAAAGCAATACGCCGCTGGGTGTTGGATATCTTTCTTTTTTTTTTTTTTTGTATTCACTTCCACGTGCCATTCGTTCAGAGGGGACGACGATATATTCGCGTTTGCGTATTCTTCCTCGTTGTCGAGAGTCCCTTAATAAACCCGCCGTTGCGAGATCGAATTTTACAAGCTCGCTTCGTGTTGTCGGGAGGAAGGGGGGACCGCCTCGAGGGTCTGCGCGATACGCGCGAAGAAGAGTCCTAACGAATTTTCGAAAAATTTTATCTACCTGGACGCGTGGCACACTGGCGTGAATCCGAAAGGATGTATCCTAAACACCCTGAAACAGGCGTGTCCGTTTCATCCGTAGGACGGTATCGTGTCGCCGAGAATTCGGGCGACGCCCGCGTCTCCTTCGCCGGAGACGTTTGGGTCTCGACTTGTTCGAAACTTAGTACGAAGAGACTTAACAATTAATAAAAAATATACATATACGATTACCCTGAACGGTGGATCACTTGGCTCGTGGGTCGATGAAGAACGCAGCTAATTGCGCGTCAACGTGTGAACTGCAGGACACATGAACATCGACATTTCGAACGCACATTGCGGTCCACGGATACAATTCCTGGACCACGCCTAGCTGAGGGTCGTTCACGTAACCAGAATACTGCTTGCGTTGCGTTTCGTCGAATCTTTTCTCTCCGGTGCTCGAATCTGCCCGCCGTCGTTCATTCGAATTCCATTTACGAACGTTTCTGAGTTCGGGCGCACCGAAAGGGAAAAAGAGGAGCGATACGCGACGTACGAGCGATCGTTGGACGTTCGTCCGAGTCGTCTGTGGCCGTGCCCCGAGACTATATGCGACTGGTGTAACGTGTGCGCGCGTGCGGCGTGCGTTAAACGGGTTCACGGAAATCGACGGTGTCGATCACGGACTCGCGCGAGTTCTTCGTGGCGTCGTGAGTCGTTCGTTTAACCGGACGACCGCCCACGGGGAACCGCTTCGTGTTTCGACTGCCGATTTTGTTCCGTATTCCAAATTCGCACACCCGCCACACACCATGACCACTCTTCGCGCGTCTCTTTAACGCACGATTGATATGCCGCGCGCTCGACGTCGTTTAAAATGAATTTTTCTTTTGCCGCAAGACTGAGAGAATCGAATTGTTGGGAACTCGGTCGAGAGAGAGAAGAGAATATGCAAGAAAGAGAGAGCGAGCGACATCGTCGTAACGT
>CAXAJV010000092.1:0-85000 GCA_963969225.1 Xylocopa violacea
TATTACGTTATGGATGTAGATAAAGAATCCACGGAGACGTAGAGGCCAACTCGCCAGGAATGTTGTCAAATATTACCGCCGAGATGTTAGATTGGGTTAGGCTAGCTTATATTATGATATTGATGTATATAAAGGTCCCGCGGAGACGTAGAGGCCAACTCGCCAGGAATGTTGTCAAATATTACCGCCGAGATGCTAGGTTGGGTTAGGTTAGGTTACATTACGTTATTGATGTATATAAAGGTCCCACGGAGACGGAGAAGCAAACTCGCCAGGAATGTTGTCAAATATTACCGCCGAGATGTTAGATTGGGTTAGGCTAGCTTATATTATGTTATTGATGTATATAAAGGTCCCGCGGAGACGCAGAGGCCAACTCGCCAGGAATGTTGTGAAATATTACCGCCGAGATGATAGGTTGGGTTAGGTTAGGTTATATTCCGTTATTGACGTTTGTAAAGGTCCCACGGAAACGCAGAGGCCAACAAGCCAGGAATGTGTTCAAATATTACCGCCGAGATGTTAGATTCGGTTAGGCTAGCTTATATTATGTTAATGATGTATATAATGGTCCCGCGGAGACGTAGATGCCAACTCGCCAGGAATGATGTCAAATATTACCGCCGAGATGTTATTTTGGGTTAGGTTAGATTATATTACGTTATTGATGTATATAAAGGTCCCAGGGAGACGCAGATCCCAACTCGCCAGGAATGTTGTCAAATATTACCGCCGAGATGATAGGTTGGGTTAGGTTAGGTTATATTTCGTTATTGACGTATGTAAAGGTCCCACGGAAACGCAGAGGCCAACAAACCAGGAATGTGTTCAAATATTACCTCCGAGATGTTAGATTGGGTTAGGCTAGCTTATATTATGTTATTGATGTATATAAAGGTCCCGCGGAGACGTAGAGGCCAACTCGCCAGGAATGTTGTCAAATATTACCGCCGAGATGATAGGTGGGGTTAGGTTATGTTATATTACGTTATGGGTGTATATAAACATCCCACGGAGACGTAGAGGCCAACTCGCCAGGAATGTTGTCAAATGTTACCGCCGAGAGGTTAGTTTGGGTTAGGTTAGGTTATATTACGTTATTGATGTATATGAAGGTCAAACGGAGACGTAGATGCCAACTCGCCAGGAATGATGTCAAATATTACCGCCGAGATGTTATGTTGGGTTAGGTTAGGTTATATTACGTTATTGGTGTATATAATGGTCCTACGTAGACATAGAGGCCAAGAAGACAGGAATGTTGTCAAATATTACCGCCGAAATGTTAGATTGGATTTGGTTAGGTTATATTACGTTATTGAAGTATATAAAGGTCCCACGGAGACGTAGAGTCCAACAAGCCAGGAATGTGGTCAAATATTACCTCCGAGATGTTAGATTGGGTTAGGCTAGCTTATATTATGTTATTGATGTATATAAAGGTCCCGCGGAGACGTAGAGGCCAACTCGCCAGGAATGTTGTCAAATATTACCGCCGAGATGCTAGGTTGGGTTCGGTTGGGTTATATTACGTTATTGATGTATATGAAGGTCAAACGGAGACGTAGAGGCCAACTCGCCAGGAATGTTGTCAAATATTACCGCCGAGATGTTAGGTTGGGTTAGGTTGGGTTATATTACGTTATTGATGTATATGCAGGTTAAACGGAGACGTAGAGGCCAACTCGCCAGGAATGTGGTCAAATATTACCGCCGAGATGTTAGGTTGGGTTAGGTTAGGTTATATTACGTTATTGGTGTATATAATGGTCCCACGTAGACGTAGAGCCCAAGAAGACAGGAATGTTGTCAAATATTACCGCCGAAATGTTAGATTGGGTTAGGTTAGGTTATATTACGTTATTGAAGTATATAAAGGTCCCACGGAGACGTAGAGGCCAACAAGCCAGGAATGTGGTCAAATATTACCTCCGAGATGTTAGATTGGTTTAGGCTAGCTTATATTATGTTATTGAAGTATATAAAGGTCCCACGGAGACGTAGAGGCCAACAAGTCAGGAATGTGGTCAAATATTACCTCCGAGATGTTAGATTGGGATAGGCTAGCTTATATTATGCTATTGATGTATATAAAGGTCCCGCGGAGACGTAGAGGCCAACTCGCCAGGAATGTTGTCAAATATTACCGCCGAGATGCTAGGTGGGGTTAGGTTATGTTATATTACGTTATGGGTGTATATAAACATCCCCCGGAGACGTAGAGGCCAACTCGCCAGGAATGTTGTCAAATGTTACCGCCGAGAGGTTAGGTTGGGTTAGGTTAGGTTATATTACGTTATTGATGTATATGAAGGTCAAACGGAGACGTAGAGGCCAACTCGCCAGGAATGTTGTCAAATATTACCGCCGAGATGTTAGATTGGGTTAGGTTAGGTTATATTACGTTATTGGTGTATATAATGGACCTACGTAGACATAGAGGCCAAGAAGACAGGAATGTTGTCAAATATTACCGCCGAAATGTTAGATTGGATTTGGTTAGGTTATATTACGTTATTGAAGTATATAAAGGACCCACGGAGACGTAGAGTCCGACAAGCCAGGAATGTGGTCAAATATTACCTCCGAGATGTTAGATTGGGTTAGGCTAGCTTATATTATGTTATTGATGTATATAAAGGTCCCGCGGAGACGTAGAGGCCAACTCGCCAGGAATGTTGTCAAATATTACCGCCGAGATGCTAGGTTGGGTTCGGTTGGGTTATATTACGTTATTGATGTATATGAAGGTCAAACGGAGACGTAGAGGCCAACTCGCCAGGAATGTTGTCAAATATTACCGCCGAGATGTTAGGTTGGGTTAGGTTGGGTTATATTACGTTATTGATGTATATGCAGGTTAAACGGAGACGTAGAGGCCAACTCGCCAGGAATGTGGTCAAATATTACCGCCGAGATGTTAGGTTGGGTTAGGTTAGGTTATATTACGTTATTGGTGTATATAATGGTCCCACGTAGACGTAGAGCCCAAGAAGACAGGAATGTTGTCAAATATTACCGCCGAAATGTTAGATTGGGTTAGGTTAGGTTATATTACGTTATTGAAGTATATAAAGGTCCCACGCAGACGTAGAGGCCAACAAGCCAGGAATGTGGTCAAATATTACCTCCGAGATGTTAGATTGGTTTAGGCTAGCTTATATTATGTTATTGAAGTATATAAAGGTCCCACGGAGACGTAGAGGCCAACAAGTCAGGAATGTGGTCAAATATTACCTCCGAGATGTTAGATTGGGTTAGGCTAGCTTATATTATGCTATTGATGTATATAAAGGTCCCGCGGAGACGTAGAGGCCAACTCGCCAGGAATGTTGTCAAATATTACCGCCGAGATGCTAGGTTGGGTTAGGTTGGTTTATATTACGTTATTGATGTATATGCATGTTAAACGGAGACGTAGAGGCCAACTCGCCAGGAATGTGGTCAAATATTACAGCCGAGATGTTAGGTTGGGTTAGGCTAGCTTATATTATGTTATTGATGTATATAAACGTCCCACGGAGACGTAGAGGCCAACAAGCCAGGAATGTGGTCAAATATTACCGCCGAGATGTTAGATTGGGTTAGACTAGCTTATATTATGTTATTGATGTATATAAAGGTCCCGCGGAGACGTAGAGGCCAACTCGCCAGGAATGTTGTGAAATATTACCGTCGAGATGTTAGGTTGGGTTAGGTTAGATTATATTACGTTATTGATGTATATAAAGGTCCCAGGGAGACGTAGATCCCAACTCGCCAGGAATGTTGTCAAATATTACCGCCGAGATGTTAGGTTGGGTTAGGTTAGGTTATATTATGTTACTAATGTATATAATGGTGTCACGGAAACGTAGATCCCAACTCGCCAGGAATGTTGTCAAATATTACCGCGGAAATGTTAGGTTGGGTTAGGTTAGGTTATATTACGTTATTGACGTATATGGGGATTACACGGAGACGTAGAGGTCAACTCGCCAGGAATGTTTTCAAATATTACGGCCGAGATGTTAGGTTGGGTTAGGTTAGGTTGCATTACGTTATTGATGTATATAAAGGTCCCACGGAGACGGAGAAGCAAACTCGCCAGGAATGTTGTCAAATATTACCGCCGAGATGTTAGATTGGGTTAGGTTATGTTATATTACGTTATGGATGTAGATAAAGAATCCACGGAGACGTAGAGGCCAACTCGCCAGGAATGTTGTCAAATATTACGGGCGAGATGTTAGGTTGGGTTAGGTTAGGTTATATTACGTTATTGGTGTATATAATGGTCCCACGTAGACGTACAGGCCAAGAAGACAGGAATGTGGTCAAATATTACCGCCGAAATGTTAGATTGGGTTAGGTTAGGTTATATTACGTTATTGACGTATATAAAGATCCCACGGAGACGTAGATGCCAACTCGCACGGAATGATGTCAAATATTACCGCCGAGATGTTAGGTTGGGTTAGGTTTGGTTATATTACGTTATTGGTGTATATAATGGTCTCACGTAGACGTAGAGGCCAAGAAGACAGGAATGTGGTCAAATATTACCTCCGAAATGTTAGATTGGGTTAGGTTAGGTTATATTACGCTATTGAAGTATATAAAGGTCCCGCGGAGACGTAGAGGCCAACTCGCCAGGAATGTTGTGAAATATTACCGTCGAGATGTTAGGTTGGGTTAGGTTAGATTATATTACGTTATTGATGTATATAAAGGTCCCAGGGAGACGTAGATCCCAACTCGCCAGGAATGTTGTC
This sequence comes from Xylocopa violacea, assembly GCA_963969225.1. Taxonomy (NCBI): domain Eukaryota; kingdom Metazoa; phylum Arthropoda; class Insecta; order Hymenoptera; family Apidae; genus Xylocopa; species Xylocopa violacea. Next base: position 4,755 of record CAXAJV010000092.1, read on the forward strand.
AAATATTACCGCCGAGATGTTAGGTTGGGTTAGGTTAGGTTATATTATGTTACTAATGTATATAAAGGTGTCACGGAAACGTAGATGCCAACTCGCCAGGAATGTTGTCAAATATTACCGCGGAAATGTTAGGTTGGGTTAGGTTAGGTTATATTACGTTATTGACGTATATGGGGATTACACGGAGACGTAGAGGTCAACTCGCCAGGAATGTTTTCAAATATTACGGCCGAGATGTTAGGTTGGGTTAGGTTAGGTTACATTACGTTATTGATGTATATAAAGGTCCCACGGAGACGGAGAAGCAAACTCGCCAGGAATGTTGTCAAATATTACTGCCGAGATGTTAGATTGGGTTAGGTTATGTTATGTAACGTTATGGATGTAGATAAAGAATCCACGGAGACGTAGAGGCCAACTCGCCAGGAATGTTGTCAAATATTACGGGCGAGATGTTAGGTTAGGTTAGGTTAGGTTATATTACGTTATTGGTGTATATAATGGTCCCACGTAGACGTACAGGCCAAGAAGACAGGAATGTGGTCAAATATTACCGCCGAAATGTTAGATTGGGTTAGGTTAGGTTATATTACGTTATTGAAGTATATAAAGATCCCACGGAGACGTAGATGCCAACTCGCACGGAATGATGTCAAATATTACCGCCGAGATGTTAGGTTGGGTTAGGTTTGGTTATATTACGTTATTGGTGTATATAATGGTCTCACGTAGACGTAGAGGCCAACAAGTCAGGAATGTGGTCAAATATTACCTCGGAGATGTTAGATTGGGTTAGGCTAGCTTATATTATGTTATTGATGTATATAAAGGTCCCGCGGAGACGTAGAGGCCAACTCGCCAGGAATGTTGTCAAATATTACCGCCGAGATGCTAGGTTGGGTTCGGTTGGGTTATATTACGTTATTGATATATATGCAGGTTAAACGGAGACGTAGAGGCCAACTCGCCAGGTATGTTGTCAAATATTACAGCCGAGATGTTAGGTTGGGTTAGGTTAGGTTATATTACGTTATTGAAGTATATAAAGATCCCACGGAGACGTAGAGGCCTACTCGCCAGGAATGTTGTGAAATATTACCGCCGAGATGATAGGTTGGGTTAGGTTAGGTTATATTCCGTTATTGACGTTTGTAAAGGTCCCACGGAAACGCAGAGGCCAACAAGCCAGGAATGTGTTCAAATATTACCGCCGAGATGTTAGATTCGGTTAGGCTAGCTTATATTATGTTAATGATGTATATAATGGTGCCGCGGAGACGTAGATGCCAACTCGCCAGGAATGTTGTCAAATATTACCGCCGAGATGCTAGGTTGGGTTCGGTTGGGTTATATTACGTTATTGATGTATATGAAGGTCAAACGGAGACGTAGAGGCCAACTCGCCAGGAATGTTGTCAAATATTACCGCCGAGATGTTAGGTTGGGTTAGGTTGGGTTATATTACGTTATTGATGTATATGCAGGTTAAACGGAGACGTAGAGGCCAACTCGCCAGGAATGTGGTCAAATATTACCGCCGAGATGTTAGGTTGGGTTAGGTTAGGTTATATTACGTTATTGGTGTATATAATGGTCCCACGTAGACGTACAGGCCAAGAAGACAGGAATGTGGTCAAATATTACCGCCGAAATGTTAGATTGGGTTAGGTTAGGTTATATTACGTTATTGAAGTATATAAAGATCCCACGGAGACGTAGATGCCAACTCGCACGGAATGATGTCAAATATTACCGCCGAGATGTTAGGTTGGGTTAGGTTTGGTTATATTATGTTATTGGTGTATATAATGGTCTCACGTAGACGTAGAGGCCAAGAGGACAGGAATGTGGTCAAATATTACCTCCGAAACGTTAGATTGGGTTAGGTTAGGTTATATTACGCTATTGAAGTATATAAAGGTCCCACGGAGACGTAGAGGCCAACAAGTCAGGAATGTGGTCAAATATTACCTCGGAGATGTTAGATTGGGTTAGGCTAGCTTATATTATGTTATTGATGTATATAAAGGTCCCGCGGAGACGTAGAGGCCAACTCGCCAGGAATGTTGTCAAATATTACCGCCGAGATGCTAGGTTGGGTTCGGTTGGGTTATATTACGTTATTGATATATATGCAGGTTAAACGGAGACGTAGAGGCCAACTCGCCAGGTATGTTGTCAAATATTACAGCCGAAATGTTAGGTTGGGTTAGGTTAGGTTATATTACGTTATTGAAGTATATAAAGATCCCACGGAGACGTAGAGGCCTACTCGCCAGGAATGTTGTGAAATATTACCGCCGAGATGATAGGTTGGGTTAGGTTAGGTTATATTCCGTTATTGACGTTTGTAAAGGTCCCACGGAAACGCAGAGGCCAACAAGCCAGGAATGTGTTCAAATATTACCGCCGAGATGTTAGATTCGGTTAGGCTAGCTTATATTATGTTAATGATGTATATAATGGTGCCGCGGAGACGTAGATGCCAACTCGCCAGGAATGATGTCAAATATTACCGCCGAGATGTTAGGTTGGGTTAGGTTAGATTATATTACGTTATTGAGGTATATAAAGGTCCCAGGGAGACGTAGATCCCAACTCGCCAGGTATGTTGTCAAATATTACCGCCGAGATGTTAGGTTGGGTTAGGTTAGATTATATTACGTTATTGATGTATATAAAGGTCCCAGGGAGACGTAGATCCCAACTCGCCAGGAATGTTGTCAAATATTACCGCCGAGATGTTAGGTTGGGTTAGGTTAGGTTATATTATGTTACTAATGTATATAATGGTGTCACGGAAACGTAGATGCCAACTCGCCAGGAATGTTGTCAAATATTACCGCGGAAATGTTAGGTTGGGTTAGGTTAGGTTATATTACGTTATTGACGTATATGGGGATTACACGGAGACGTAGAGGTCAACTCGCCAGGAATGTTTTCAAATATTACGGCCGAGATGTTAGGTTGGGTTAGGTTAGGTTGCATTACGTTATTGATGTATATAAAGGTCCCACGGAGACGGAGAAGCAAACTCGCCAGGAATGTTGTCAAATATTACCGCCGAGATGTTAGATTGGGTTAGGTTATGTTATATTACGTTATGGATGTAGATAAAGAATCCACGGAGACGTAGAGGCCAACTCGCCAGGAATGTTGTCAAATATTACGGGCGAGATGTTAGGTTGGGTTAGGTTAGGTTATATTACGTTATTGGTGTATATAATGGTCCCACGTAGACGTACAGGCCAAGAAGACAGGAATGTGGTCAAATATTACCGCCGAAATGTTAGATTGGGTTAGGTTAGGTTATATTACGTTATTGACGTATATAAAGATCCCACGGAGACGTAGATGCCAACTCGCACGGAATGATGTCAAATATTACCGCCGAGATGTTAGGTTGGGTTAGGTTTGGTTATATTACGTTATTGGTGTATATAATGGTCTCACGTAGACGTAGAGGCCAAGAAGACAGGAATGTGGTCAAATATTACCTCCGAAATGTTAGATTGGGTTAGGTTAGGTTATATTACGCTATTGAAGTATATAAAGGTCCCGCGGAGACGTAGAGGCCAACTCGCCAGGAATGTTGTGAAATATTACCGTCGAGATGTTAGGTTGGGTTAGGTTAGATTATATTACGTTATTGATGTATATAAAGGTCCCAGGGAGACGTAGATCCCAACTCGCCAGGAATGTTGTCAAATATTACCGCCGAGATGTTAGGTTGGGTTAGGTTAGGTTATATTATGTTACTAATGTATATAAAGGTGTCACGGAAACGTAGATGCCAACTCGCCAGGAATGTTGTCAAATATTACCGCGGAAATGTTAGGTTGGGTTAGGTTAGGTTATATTACGTTATTGACGTATATGGGGATTACACGGAGACGTAGAGGTCAACTCGCCAGGAATGTTTTCAAATATTACGGCCGAGATGTTAGGTTGGGTTAGGTTAGGTTACATTACGTTATTGATGTATATAAAGGTCCCACGGAGACGGAGAAGCAAACTCGCCAGGAATGTTGTCAAATATTACTGCCGAGATGTTAGATTGGGTTAGGTTATGTTATGTTACGTTATGGATGTAGATAAAGAATCCACGGAGACGTAGAGGCCAACTCGCCAGGAATGTTGTCAAATATTACGGGCGAGATGTTAGGTTAGGTTAGGTTAGGTTATATTACGTTATTGGTGTATATAATGGTCCCACGTAGACGTACAGGCCAAGAAGACAGGAATGTGGTCAAATATTACCGCCGAAATGTTAGATTGGGTTAGGTTAGGTTATATTACGTTATTGAAGTATATAAAGATCCCACGGAGACGTAGATGCCAACTCGCACGGAATGATGTCAAATATTACCGCCGAGATGTTAGGTTGGGTTAGGTTTGGTTATATTACGTTATTGGTGTATATAATGGTCTCACGTAGACGTAGAGGCCAACAAGTCAGGAATGTGGTCAAATATTACCTCGGAGATGTTAGATTGGGTTAGGCTAGCTTATATTATGTTATTGATGTATATAAAGGTCCCGCGGAGACGTAGAGGCCAACTCGCCAGGAATGTTGTCAAATATTACCGCCGAGATGCTAGGTTGGGTTCGGTTGGGTTATATTACGTTATTGATATATATGCAGGTTAAACGGAGACGTAGAGGCCAACTCGCCAGGTATGTTGTCAAATATTACAGCCGAGATGTTAGGTTGGGTTAGGTTAGGTTATATTACGTTATTGAAGTATATAAAGATCCCACGGAGACGTAGAGGCCTACTCGCCAGGAATGTTGTGAAATATTACCGCCGAGATGATAGGTTGGGTTAGGTTAGGTTATATTCCGTTATTGACGTTTGTAAAGGTCCCACGGAAACGCAGAGGCCAACAAGCCAGGAATGTGTTCAAATATTACCGCCGAGATGTTAGATTCGGTTAGGCTAGCTTATATTATGTTAATGATGTATATAATGGTGCCGCGGAGACGTAGATGCCAACTCGCCAGGAATGTTGTCAAATATTACCGCCGAGATGCTAGGTTGGGTTCGGTTGGGTTATATTACGTTATTGATGTATATGAAGGTCAAACGGAGACGTAGAGGCCAACTCGCCAGGAATGTTGTCAAATATTACCGCCGAGATGTTAGGTTGGGTTAGGTTGGGTTATATTACGTTATTGATGTATATGCAGGTTAAACGGAGACGTAGAGGCCAACTCGCCAGGAATGTGGTCAAATATTACCGCCGAGATGTTAGGTTGGGTTAGGTTAGGTTATATTACGTTATTGGTGTATATAATGGTCCCACGTAGACGTACAGGCCAAGAAGACAGGAATGTGGTCAAATATTACCGCCGAAATGTTAGATTGGGTTAGGTTAGGTTATATTACGTTATTGAAGTATATAAAGATCCCACGGAGACGTAGATGCCAACTCGCACGGAATGATGTCAAATATTACCGCCGAGATGTTAGGTTGGGTTAGGTTTGGTTATATTATGTTATTGGTGTATATAATGGTCTCACGTAGACGTAGAGGCCAAGAGGACAGGAATGTGGTCAAATATTACCTCCGAAACGTTAGATTGGGTTAGGTTAGGTTATATTACGCTATTGAAGTATATAAAGGTCCCACGGAGACGTAGAGGCCAACAAGTCAGGAATGTGGTCAAATATTACCTCGGAGATGTTAGATTGGGTTAGGCTAGCTTATATTATGTTATTGATGTATATAAAGGTCCCGCGGAGACGTAGAGGCCAACTCGCCAGGAATGTTGTCAAATATTACCGCCGAGATGCTAGGTTGGGTTCGGTTGGGTTATATTACGTTATTGATATATATGCAGGTTAAACGGAGACGTAGAGGCCAACTCGCCAGGTATGTTGTCAAATATTACAGCCGAAATGTTAGGTTGGGTTAGGTTAGGTTATATTACGTTATTGAAGTATATAAAGATCCCACGGAGACGTAGAGGCCTACTCGCCAGGAATGTTGTGAAATATTACCGCCGAGATGATAGGTTGGGTTAGGTTAGGTTATATTCCGTTATTGACGTTTGTAAAGGTCCCACGGAAACGCAGAGGCCAACAAGCCAGGAATGTGTTCAAATATTACCGCCGAGATGTTAGATTCGGTTAGGCTAGCTTATATTATGTTAATGATGTATATAATGGTGCCGCGGAGACGTAGAGGCCAACTCGCCAGGAATGTTGTCAAATATTACCGCCGAGATGCTAGGTTGGGTTAGGTTGGTTTATATTACGTTATTGATGTATATGCATGGTAAACGGAGACGTAGAGGCCAACTCGCCAGGAATGTGGTCAAATATTACAGCCGAGATGTTGGGTTGGGTTAGGCTAGCTTATATTATGTTATTGATGTATATAAACGTCCCACGGAGACGTAGAGGCCAACAAGCCAGGAATGTGGTCAAATATTACCGCCGAGATGTTAGATTGGGTTAGACTAGCTTATATTATGTTATTGATGTATATAAAGGTCCCGCGGAGACGTAGAGGCCAACTCGCCAGGAATGTTGTGAAATATTACCGTCGAGATGTTAGGTTGGGTTAGGTTAGATTATATTACGTTATTGATGTATATAAAGGTCCCAGGGAGACGTAGATCCCAACTCGCCAGGAATGTTGTCAAATATTACCGCCGAGATGTTAGGTTGGGTTAGGTTAGGTTATATTATGTTACTAATGTGTATAAAGGTGTCACGGAAACGTAGATGCCAACTCGCCAGGAATGTTGTCAAATATTACCGCGGAAATGTTAGGTTGGGTTAGGTTAGGTTATATTACGTTATTGACGTATATGGGGATTACACGGAGACGTAGAGGTCAACTCGCCCAGGAATGTTTTCAAATATTACGGCCGAGATATTAGGTTGGGTTAGGTTAGGTTACATTACGTTATTGATGTATACAAAGGTCCCACGGAGACGGAGAAGCAAACTCGCCAGGAATGTTGTCAAATATTACCGCCGAGATGTTAGATTGGGTTAGGTTATGTTATATTACGTTATGGATGTAGATAAAGAATCCACGGAGACGTAGAGGCCAACTCGCCAGGAATGTTGTCAAATATTACCGCCGAGATGTTAGATTGGGTTAGGCTAGCTTATATTATGATATTGATGTATATAAAGGTCCCGCGGAGACGTAGAGGCCAACTCGCCAGGAATGTTGTCAAATATTACCGCCGAGATGCTAGGTTGGGTTAGGTTAGGTTACATTACGTTATTGATGTATATAAAGGTCCCACGGAGACGGAGAAGCAAACTCGCCTGGAATGTTGTCAAATATTACCGCCGAGATGATAGGTTGGGTTAGGTTACGTTACATTACGTTATTGATGTATATGATGGTCCCACGGAGACGTAGATGCCAACTCGCCAGGAATGATGTCAAATATTACCGCCGAGAAGTTATGTTGGGTTAGGTTAGGTTATATTACGTTATTGGTGTATATAATGGTCCTACGTAGACATAGAGGCCAAGAAGACAGGAATGTTGTCAAATATTACCGCCGAAATGTTAGATTGGATTTGGTTAGGTTATATTACGTTATTGAAGTATATAAAGGTCCCACGGAGACGTAGAGTCCAACAAGCCAGGAATGTGGTCAAATGTTACCTCCGAGATGTTAGATTGGGTTAGGCTAGCTTATATTATGTTATTGATGTATATAAAGGTCCCGCGGAGACGTAGAGGCCAACTCGCCAGGAATGTGGTCAAATATTACCGCCGAGATGTTAGGTTGGGTTAGGTTAGGTTATATTACGTTATTGGTGTATATAATGGTCCCACGTAGACGTACAGGCCAAGAAGACAGGAATGTGGTCAAATATTACCGCCGAAATGTTAGATTGGGTTAGGTTAGGTTATATTACGTTATTGAAGTATATAAAGATCCCACGGAGACGTAGATGCCAACTCGCACGGAATGATGTCAAATATTACCGCCGAGATGTTAGGTTGGGTTAGGTTTGGTTATATTATGTTATTGGTGTATATAATGGTCTCACGTAGACGTAGAGGCCAAGAGGACAAGAATGTGGTCAAATATTACCTCCGAAACGTTAGATTGGGTTAGGTTAGGTTATATTACGCTATTGAAGTATATAAAGGTCCCACGGAGACGTAGAGGCCAACAAGTCAGGAATGTGGTCAAATATTACCTCGGAGATGTTAGATTGGGTTAGGCTAGCTTATATTATGTTATTGATGTATATAAAGGTCCCGCGGAGACGTAGAGGCCAACTCGCCAGGAATGTTGTCAAATATTACCGCCGAGATGCTAGGTTGGGTTCGGTTGGGTTATATTACGTTATTGATATATATGCAGGTTAAACGGAGACGTAGAGGCCAACTCGCCAGGTATGTTGTCAAATATTACAGCCGAAATGTTAGGTTGGGTTAGGTTAGGTTATATTACGTTATTGAAGTATATAAAGATCCCACGGAGACGTAGAGGCCTACTCGCCAGGAATGTTGTGAAATATTACCGCCGAGATGATAGGTTGGGTTAGGTTAGGTTATATTCCGTTATTGACGTTTGTAAAGGTCCCACGGAAACGCAGAGGCCAACAAGCCAGGAATGTGTTCAAATATTACCGCCGAGATGTTAGATTCGGTTAGGCTAGCTTATATTATGTTAATGATGTATATAATGGTGCCGCGGAGACGTAGATGCCAACTCGCCAGGAATGATGTCAAATATTACCGCCGAGATGTTAGGTTGGGTTAGGTTAGATTATATTACGTTATTGAGGTATATAAAGGTCCCAGGGAGACGTAGATCCCAACTCGCCAGGTATGTTGTCAAATATTACCGCCGAGATGTTAGGTTGGGTTAGGTTAGATTATATTACGTTATTGATGTATATAAAGGTCCCAGGGAGACGTAGATCCCAACTCGCCAGGAATGTTGTCAAATATTACCGCCGAGATGTTAGGTTGGGTTAGGTTAGGTTATATTATGTTACTAATGTATATAATGGTGTCACGGAAACGTAGATGCCAACTCGCCAGGAATGTTGTCAAATATTACCGCGGAAATGTTAGGTTGGGTTAGGTTAGGTTATATTACGTTATTGACGTATATGGGGATTACACGGAGACGTAGAGGTCAACTCGCCAGGAATGTTTTCAAATATTACGGCCGAGATGTTAGGTTGGGTTAGGTTAGGTTGCATTACGTTATTGATGTATATAAAGGTCCCACGGAGACGGAGAAGCAAACTCGCCAGGAATGTTGTCAAATATTACCGCCGAGATGTTAGATTGGGTTAGGTTATGTTATATTACGTTATGGATGTAGATAAAGAATCCACGGAGACGTAGAGGCCAACTCGCCAGGAATGTTGTCAAATATTACGGGCGAGATGTTAGGTTGGGTTAGGTTAGGTTATATTACGTTATTGGTGTATATAATGGTCCCACGTAGACGTACAGGCCAAGAAGACAGGAATGTGGTCAAATATTACCGCCGAAATGTTAGATTGGGTTAGGTTAGGTTATATTACGTTATTGACGTATATAAAGATCCCACGGAGACGTAGATGCCAACTCGCACGGAATGATGTCAAATATTACCGCCGAGATGTTAGGTTGGGTTAGGTTTGGTTATATTACGTTATTGGTGTATATAATGGTCTCACGTAGACGTAGAGGCCAAGAAGACAGGAATGTGGTCAAATATTACCTCCGAAATGTTAGATTGGGTTAGGTTAGGTTATATTACGCTATTGAAGTATATAAAGGTCCCGCGGAGACGTAGAGGCCAACTCGCCAGGAATGTTGTGAAATATTACCGTCGAGATGTTAGGTTGGGTTAGGTTAGATTATATTACGTTATTGATGTATATAAAGGTCCCAGGGAGACGTAGATCCCAACTCGCCAGGAATGTTGTCAAATATTACCGCCGAGATGTTAGGTTGGGTTAGGTTAGGTTATATTATGTTACTAATGTATATAAAGGTGTCACGGAAACGTAGATGCCAACTCGCCAGGAATGTTGTCAAATATTACCGCGGAAATGTTAGGTTGGGTTAGGTTAGGTTATATTACGTTATTGACGTATATGGGGATTACACGGAGACGTAGAGGTCAACTCGCCAGGAATGTTTTCAAATATTACGGCCGAGATGTTAGGTTGGGTTAGGTTAGGTTACATTACGTTATTGATGTATATAAAGGTCCCACGGAGACGGAGAAGCAAACTCGCCAGGAATGTTGTCAAATATTACTGCCGAGATGTTAGATTGGGTTAGGTTATGTTATGTTACGTTATGGATGTAGATAAAGAATCCACGGAGACGTAGAGGCCAACTCGCCAGGAATGTTGTCAAATATTACGGGCGAGATGTTAGGTTAGGTTAGGTTAGGTTATATTACGTTATTGGTGTATATAATGGTCCCACGTAGACGTACAGGCCAAGAAGACAGGAATGTGGTCAAATATTACCGCCGAAATGTTAGATTGGGTTAGGTTAGGTTATATTACGTTATTGAAGTATATAAAGATCCCACGGAGACGTAGATGCCAACTCGCACGGAATGATGTCAAATATTACCGCCGAGATGTTAGGTTGGGTTAGGTTTGGTTATATTACGTTATTGGTGTATATAATGGTCTCACGTAGACGTAGAGGCCAACAAGTCAGGAATGTGGTCAAATATTACCTCGGAGATGTTAGATTGGGTTAGGCTAGCTTATATTATGTTATTGATGTATATAAAGGTCCCGCGGAGACGTAGAGGCCAACTCGCCAGGAATGTTGTCAAATATTACCGCCGAGATGCTAGGTTGGGTTCGGTTGGGTTATATTACGTTATTGATATATATGCAGGTTAAACGGAGACGTAGAGGCCAACTCGCCAGGTATGTTGTCAAATATTACAGCCGAGATGTTAGGTTGGGTCAGGTTAGGTTATATTACGTTATTGAAGTATATAAAGATCCCACGGAGACGTAGAGGCCTACTCGCCAGGAATGTTGTGAAATATTACCGCCGAGATGATAGGTTGGGTTAGGTTAGGTTATATTCCGTTATTGACGTTTGTAAAGGTCCCACGGAAACGCAGAGGCCAACAAGCCAGGAATGTGTTCAAATATTACCGCCGAGATGTTAGATTCGGTTAGGCTAGCTTATATTATGTTAATGATGTATATAATGGTGCCGCGGAGACGTAGATGCCAACTCGCCAGGAATGTTGTCAAATATTACCGCCGAGATGCTAGGTTGGGTTCGGTTGGGTTATATTACGTTATTGATGTATATGAAGGTCAAACGGAGACGTAGAGGCCAACTCGCCAGGAATGTTGTCAAATATTACCGCCGAGATGTTAGGTTGGGTTAGGTTGGGTTATATTACGTTATTGATGTATATGCAGGTTAAACGGAGACGTAGAGGCCAACTCGCCAGGAATGTGGTCAAATATTACCGCCGAGATGTTAGGTTGGGTTAGGTTAGGTTATATTACGTTATTGGTGTATATAATGGTCCCACGTAGACGTACAGGCCAAGAAGACAGGAATGTGGTCAAATATTACCGCCGAAATGTTAGATTGGGTTAGGTTAGGTTATATTACGTTATTGAAGTATATAAAGATCCCACGGAGACGTAGATGCCAACTCGCACGGAATGATGTCAAATATTACCGCCGAGATGTTAGGTTGGGTTAGGTTTGGTTATATTATGTTATTGGTGTATATAATGGTCTCACGTAGACGTAGAGGCCAAGAGGACAGGAATGTGGTCAAATATTACCTCCGAAACGTTAGATTGGGTTAGGTTAGGTTATATTACGCTATTGAAGTATATAAAGGTCCCACGGAGACGTAGAGGCCAACAAGTCAGGAATGTGGTCAAATATTACCTCGGAGATGTTAGATTGGGTTAGGCTAGCTTATATTATGTTATTGATGTATATAAAGGTCCCGCGGAGACGTAGAGGCCAACTCGCCAGGAATGTTGTCAAATATTACCGCCGAGATGCTAGGTTGGGTTCGGTTGGGTTATATTACGTTATTGATATATATGCAGGTTAAACGGAGACGTAGAGGCCAACTCGCCAGGTATGTTGTCAAATATTACAGCCGAAATGTTAGGTTGGGTTAGGTTAGGTTATATTACGTTATTGAAGTATATAAAGATCCCACGGAGACGTAGAGGCCTACTCGCCAGGAATGTTGTGAAATATTACCGCCGAGATGATAGGTTGGGTTAGGTTAGGTTATATTCCGTTATTGACGTTTGTAAAGGTCCCACGGAAACGCAGAGGCCAACAAGCCAGGAATGTGTTCAAATATTACCGCCGAGATGTTAGATTCGGTTAGGCTAGCTTATATTATGTTAATGATGTATATAATGGTGCCGCGGAGACGTAGAGGCCAACTCGCCAGGAATGTTGTCAAATATTACCGCCGAGATGCTAGGTTGGGTTAGGTTGGTTTATATTACGTTATTGATGTATATGCATGGTAAACGGAGACGTAGAGGCCAACTCGCCAGGAATGTGGTCAAATATTACAGCCGAGATGTTGGGTTGGGTTAGGCTAGCTTATATTATGTTATTGATGTATATAAACGTCCCACGGAGACGTAGAGGCCAACAAGCCAGGAATGTGGTCAAATATTACCGCCGAGATGTTAGATTGGGTTAGACTAGCTTATATTATGTTATTGATGTATATAAAGGTCCCGCGGAGACGTAGAGGCCAACTCGCCAGGAATGTTGTGAAATATTACCGTCGAGATGTTAGGTTGGGTTAGGTTAGATTATATTACGTTATTGATGTATATAAAGGTCCCAGGGAGACGTAGATCCCAACTCGCCAGGAATGTTGTCAAATATTACCGCCGAGATGTTAGGTTGGGTTAGGTTAGGTTATATTATGTTACTAATGTGTATAAAGGTGTCACGGAAACGTAGATGCCAACTCGCCAGGAATGTTGTCAAATATTACCGCGGAAATGTTAGGTTGGGTTAGGTTAGGTTATATTACGTTATTGACGTATATGGGGATTACACGGAGACGTAGAGGTCAACTCGCCCAGGAATGTTTTCAAATATTACGGCCGAGATATTAGGTTGGGTTAGGTTAGGTTACATTACGTTATTGATGTATACAAAGGTCCCACGGAGACGGAGAAGCAAACTCGCCAGGAATGTTGTCAAATATTACCGCCGAGATGTTAGATTGGGTTAGGTTATGTTATATTACGTTATGGATGTAGATAAAGAATCCACGGAGACGTAGAGGCCAACTCGCCAGGAATGTTGTCAAATATTACCGCCGAGATGTTAGATTGGGTTAGGCTAGCTTATATTATGATATTGATGTATATAAAGGTCCCGCGGAGACGTAGAGGCCAACTCGCCAGGAATGTTGTCAAATATTACCGCCGAGATGCTAGGTTGGGTTAGGTTAGGTTACATTACGTTATTGATGTATATAAAGGTCCCACGGAGACGGAGAAGCAAACTCGCCTGGAATGTTGTCAAATATTACCGCCGAGATGATAGGTTGGGTTAGGTTACGTTACATTACGTTATTGATGTATATGATGGTCCCACGGAGACGTAGATGCCAACTCGCCAGGAATGATGTCAAATATTACCGCCGAGATGTTATGTTGGGTTAGGTTAGGTTATATTACGTTATTGGTGTATATAATGGTCCTACGTAGACATAGAGGCCAAGAAGACAGGAATGTTGTCAAATATTACCGCCGAAATGTTAGATTGGATTTGGTTAGGTTATATTACGTTATTGAAGTATATAAAGGTCCCACGGAGACGTAGAGTCCAACAAGCCAGGAATGTGGTCAAATGTTACCTCCGAGATGTTAGATTGGGTTAGGCTAGCTTATATTATGTTATTGATGTATATAAAGGTCCCGCGGAGACGTAGATGCCAACTCGCACGGAATGATGTCAAATATTACATCCGAGATGCTAGGTTGGGTTAGGTTTGGTTATATTACGTTATTGGTGTATATAATGGTCTCACGTAGACGTAGAGTCCAAGAAGACAGGAATGTGGTCAAATATTACCTCCGAAATGTTAGATTGGGTTAGGTTAGGTTATAATACGCTATTGAAGAATATAAAGGTCCCACGGAGACGTAGAGGCCAACAAGTCAGGAATGTGGTCAAATATTACCTCCGAGATGTTAGATTGGGTTAGGCTAGCTTATATTATGTTATTGATGTATATAAAGGTCCCGCGGAGACGTAGAGGCCAACTCGCCAGGAATGTTGTCAAATATTACGGGCGAGATGTTAGATTGGGTTAGGCTAGCTTATATTATGTTATTGATGTATATAAAGGTCCCGCGGAGACGTAGAGGCCAACTCGCCAGGAATGTTGTGAAATATTACCGCCGAGATGATAGGTTGGGTTAGGTTAGGTTATATTCCGGTATTGACGTTTGTAAAGGTCCCACGGAAACGCAGAGGCCAACAAGCCAGGAATGTGTTCAAATATTACCGCCGAGATGTTAGATTCGGTTAGGCTAGCTTATATTATGTTAATGATGTATATAATGTTCCCGCGGAGACGTAGATGCCAACTCGCCAGGAATGATGTCAAATATTACCGCCGAGATGTTAGGTTGGGTTAGGTTAGATTATATTACGTTATTGATGTATACAAAGGTCCCAGGGAGACGTAGATCCCAACTCGCCAGGAATGTTGTCGAATATTACCGCCGAGATGATAGGTTGGATTAGGTTAGGTTATATTCCGTTATTGACGTATGTAAAGATCCCACGGAAACGCAGAGGCCAACAAGCCAGGAATGTGTTCAAATATTAGCGCCGAGATGTTAGATTGGGTTAGGCTAGCTTATATTATGTTATTGATGTATATAATGGTCCCGCGGAGACGTAGAGGCCAACTCGCCAGGAATGTTGTCAAATATTACCGCCGAGATGCTAGGTTGGGTTAGGTTGGTTTATATTACGTTATTGATGTATATGCATGTTAAACGGAGACGTAGAGGCCAACTCGCCAGGAATGTGGTCAAATATTACAGCCGAGATGTTGGGTTGGGTTAGGCTAGCTTATATTATGTTATTGATGTATATAAACGTCCCACGGAGACGTAGAGGCCAACAAGCCAGGAATGTGGTCAAATATTACCGCCGAGATGTTAGATTGGGTTAGACTAGCTTATATTATGTTATTGATGTATATAAAGGTCCCGCGGAGACGTAGAGGCCAACTCGCCAGGAATGTTGTGAAATATTACCGTCGAGATGTTAGGTTGGGTTAGGTTAGATTATATTACGTTATTGATGTATATAAAGGTCCCAGGGAGACGTAGATCCCAACTCGCCAGGAATGTTGTCAAATATTACCGCCGAGATGTTAGGTTGGGTTAGGTTAGGTTATATTATGTTACTAATGTGTATAAAGGTGTCACGGAAACGTAGATGCCAACTCGCCAGGAATGTTGTCAAATATTACCGCGGAAATGTTAGGTTGGGTTAGGTTAGGTTATATTACGTTATTGACGTATATGGGGATTACACGGAGACGTAGAGGTCAACTCGCCAGGAATGTTTTCAAATATTACGGCCGAGATATTAGGTTGGGTTAGGTTAGGTTACATTACGTTATTGATGTATACAAAGGTCCCACGGAGACGGAGAAGCAAACTCGCCAGGAATGTTGTCAAATATTACCGCCGAGATGTTAGATTGGGTTAGGTTATGTTATATTACGTTATGGATGTAGATAAAGAATCCACGGAGACGTAGAGGCCAACTCGCCAGGAATGTTGTCAAATATTACCGCCGAGATGTTAGATTGGGTTAGGCTAGCTTATATTATGATATTGATGTATATAAAGGTCCCGCGGAGACGTAGAGGCCAACTCGCCAGGAATGTTGTCAAATATTACCGCCGAGATGCTAGGTTGGGTTAGGTTAGGTTACATTACGTTATTGATGTATATAAAGGTCCCACGGAGACGGAGAAGCAAACTCGCCAGGAATGTTGTCAAATATTACCGCCGAGATGTTAGATTGGGTTAGGCTAGCTTATATTATGTTATTGATGTATATAAAGGTCCCGCGGAGACGCAGAGGCCAACTCGCCAGGAATGTTGTGAAATATTACCGCCGAGATGATAGGTTGGGTTAGGTTAGGTTATATTCCGTTATTGACGTTTGTAAAGGTCCCACGGAAACGCAGAGGCCAACAAGCCAGGAATGTGTTCAAATATTACCGCCGAGATGTTAGATTCGGTTAGGCTAGCTTATATTATGTTAATGATGTATATAATGGTCCCGCGGAGACGTAGATGCCAACTCGCCAGGAATGATGTCAAATATTACCGCCGAGATGTTATTTTGGGTTAGGTTAGATTATATTACGTTATTGATGTATATAAAGGTCCCAGGGAGACGCAGATCCCAACTCGCCAGGAATGTTGTCAAATATTACCGCCGAGATGATAGGTTGGGTTAGGTTAGGTTATATTTCGTTATTGACGTATGTAAAGGTCCCACGGAAACGCAGAGGCCAACAAACCAGGAATGTGTTCAAATATTACCTCCGAGATGTTAGATTGGGTTAGGCTAGCTTATATTATGTTATTGATGTATATAAAGGTCCCGCGGAGACGTAGAGGCCAACTCGCCAGGAATGTTGTCAAATATTACCGCCGAGATGATAGGTGGGGTTAGGTTATGTTATATTACGTTATGGGTGTATATAAACATCCCACGGAGACGTAGAGGCCAACTCGCCAGGAATGTTGTCAAATGTTACCGCCGAGAGGTTAGTTTGGGTTAGGTTAGGTTATATTACGTTATTGATGTATATGAAGGTCAAACGGAGACGTAGATGCCAACTCGCCAGGAATGATGTCAAATATTACCGCCGAGATGTTATGTTGGGTTAGGTTAGGTTATATTACGTTATTGGTGTATATAATGGTCCTACGTAGACATAGAGGCCAAGAAGACAGGAATGTTGTCAAATATTACCGCCGAAATGTTAGATTGGATTTGGTTAGGTTATATTACGTTATTGAAGTATATAAAGGTCCCACGGAGACGTAGAGTCCAACAAGCCAGGAATGTGGTCAAATATTACCTCCGAGATGTTAGATTGGGTTAGGCTAGCTTATATTATGTTATTGATGTATATAAAGGTCCCGCGGAGACGTAGAGGCCAACTCGCCAGGAATGTTGTCAAATATTACCGCCGAGATGCTAGGTTGGGTTCGGTTGGGTTATATTACGTTATTGATGTATATGAAGGTCAAACGGAGACGTAGAGGCCAACTCGCCAGGAATGTTGTCAAATATTACCGCCGAGATGTTAGGTTGGGTTAGGTTGGGTTATATTACGTTATTGATGTATATGCAGGTTAAACGGAGACGTAGAGGCCAACTCGCCAGGAATGTGGTCAAATATTACCGCCGAGATGTTAGGTTGGGTTAGGTTAGGTTATATTACGTTATTGGTGTATATAATGGTCCCACGTAGACGTAGAGCCCAAGAAGACAGGAATGTTGTCAAATATTACCGCCGAAATGTTAGATTGGGTTAGGTTAGGTTATATTACGTTATTGAAGTATATAAAGGTCCCACGGAGACGTAGAGGCCAACAAGCCAGGAATGTGGTCAAATATTACCTCCGAGATGTTAGATTGGTTTAGGCTAGCTTATATTATGTTATTGAAGTATATAAAGGTCCCACGGAGACGTAGAGGCCAACAAGTCAGGAATGTGGTCAAATATTACCTCCGAGATGTTAGATTGGGATAGGCTAGCTTATATTATGCTATTGATGTATATAAAGGTCCCGCGGAGACGTAGAGGCCAACTCGCCAGGAATGTTGTCAAATATTACCGCCGAGATGTTAGATTGGGTTAGGCTAGCTTATATTATGATATTGATGTATATAAAGGTCCCGCGGAGACGTAGAGGCCAACTCGCCAGGAATGTTGTCAAATATTACCGCCGAGATGCTAGGTTGGGTTAGGTTAGGTTACATTACGTTATTGATGTATATAAAGGTCCCACGGAGACGGAGAAGCAAACTCGCCTGGAATGTTGTCAAATATTACCGCCGAGATGATAGGTTGGGTTAGGTTACGTTACATTACGTTATTGATGTATATGATGGTCCCACGGAGACGTAGATGCCAACTCGCCAGGAATGATGTCAAATATTACCGCCGAGATGTTATGTTGGGTTAGGTTAGGTTATATTACGTTATTGGTGTATATAATGGTCCTACGTAGACATAGAGGCCAAGAAGACAGGAATGTTGTCAAATATTACCGCCGAAATGTTAGATTGGATTTCGTTAGGTTATATTACGTTATTGAAGTATATAAAGGTCCCACGGAGACGTAGAGTCCAACAAGCCAGGAATGTGGTCAAATGTTACCTCCGAGATGTTAGATTGGGTTAGGCTAGCTTATATTATGTTATTGATGTATATAAAGGTCCCGCGGAGACGTAGATGCCAACTCGCACGGAATGATGTCAAATATTACATCCGAGATGCTAGGTTGGGTTAGGTTTGGTTATATTACGTTATTGGTGTATATAATGGTCTCACGTAGACGTAGAGTCCAAGAAGACAGGAATGTGGTCAAATATTACCTCCGAAATGTTAGATTGGGTTAGGTTAGGTTATAATACGCTATTGAAGAATATAAAGGTCCCACGGAGACGTAGAGGCCAACAAGTCAGGAATGTGGTCAAATATTACCTCCGAGATGTTAGATTGGGTTAGGCTAGCTTATATTATGTTATTGATGTATATAAAGGTCCCGCGGAGACGTAGAGGCCAACTCGCCAGGAATGTTGTCAAATATTACGGGCGAGATGTTAGATTGGGTTAGGCTAGCTTATATTATGTTATTGATGTATATAAAGGTCCCGCGGAGACGTAGAGGCCAACTCGCCAGGAATGTTGTGAAATATTACCGCCGAGATGATAGGTTGGGTTAGGTTAGGTTATATTCCGGTATTGACGTTTGTAAAGGTCCCACGGAAACGCAGAGGCCAACAAGCCAGGAATGTGTTCAAATATTACCGCCGAGATGTTAGATTCGGTTAGGCTAGCTTATATTATGTTAATGATGTATATAATGTTCCCGCGGAGACGTAGATGCCAACTCGCCAGGAATGATGTCAAATATTACCGCCGAGATGTTAGGTTGGGTTAGGTTAGATTATATTACGTTATTGATGTATACAAAGGTCCCAGGGAGACGTAGATCCCAACTCGCCAGGAATGTTGTCGAATATTACCGCCGAGATGATAGGTTGGATTAGGTTAGGTTATATTCCGTTATTGACGTATGTAAAGATCCCACGGAAACGCAGAGGCCAACAAGCCAGGAATGTGTTCAAATATTAGCGCCGAGATGTTAGATTGGGTTAGGCTAGCTTATATTATGTTATTGATGTATATAATGGTCCCGCGGAGACGTAGAGGCCAACTCGCCAGGAATGTTGTCAAATATTACCGCCGAGATGCTAGGTTGGGTTAGGTTGGTTTATATTACGTTATTGATGTATATGCATGTTAAACGGAGACGTAGAGGCCAACTCGCCAGGAATGTGGTCAAATATTACAGCCGAGATGTTGGGTTGGGTTAGGCTAGCTTATATTATGTTATTGATGTATATAAACGTCCCACGGAGACGTAGAGGCCAACAAGCCAGGAATGTGGTCAAATATTACCGCCGAGATGTTAGATTGGGTTAGACTAGCTTATATTATGTTATTGATGTATATAAAGGTCCCGCGGAGACGTAGAGGCCAACTCGCCAGGAATGTTGTGAAATATTACCGTCGAGATGTTAGGTTGGGTTAGGTTAGATTATATTACGTTATTGATGTATATAAAGGTCCCAGGGAGACGTAGATCCCAACTCGCCAGGAATGTTGTCAAATATTACCGCCGAGATGTTAGGTTGGGTTAGGTTAGGTTATATTATGTTACTAATGTGTATAAAGGTGTCACGGAAACGTAGATGCCAACTCGCCAGGAATGTTGTCAAATATTACCGCGGAAATGTTAGGTTGGGTTAGGTTAGGTTATATTACGTTATTGACGTATATGGGGATTACACGGAGACGTAGAGGTCAACTCGCCAGGAATGTTTTCAAATATTACGGCCGAGATATTAGGTTGGGTTAGGTTAGGTTACATTACGTTATTGATGTATACAAAGGTCCCACGGAGACGGAGAAGCAAACTCGCCAGGAATGTTGTCAAATATTACCGCCGAGATGTTAGATTGGGTTAGGTTATGTTATATTACGTTATGGATGTAGATAAAGAATCCACGGAGACGTAGAGGCCAACTCGCCAGGAATGTTGTCAAATATTACCGCCGAGATGTTAGATTGGGTTAGGCTAGCTTATATTATGATATTGATGTATATAAAGGTCCCGCGGAGACGTAGAGGCCAACTCGCCAGGAATGTTGTCAAATATTACCGCCGAGATGATAGGTTGGGTTAGGTTACGTTACATTACGTTATTGATGTATATGATGGTCCCACGG
This sequence comes from Xylocopa violacea, assembly GCA_963969225.1. Classification (NCBI taxonomy): domain Eukaryota; kingdom Metazoa; phylum Arthropoda; class Insecta; order Hymenoptera; family Apidae; genus Xylocopa; species Xylocopa violacea. Next base: position 25,325 of record CAXAJV010000092.1, read on the forward strand.
AGACGTAGATGCCAACTCGCCAGGAATGATGTCAAATATTACCGCCGAGATGTTAGATTCGGTTAGGCTAGCTTATATTATGTTAATGATGTATATAATGTTCCCGCGGAGACGTAGATGCCAACTCGCCAGGAATGATGTCAAATATTACCGCCGAGATGTTAGGTTGGGTTAGGTTAGATTATATTACGTTATTGATGTATACAAAGGTCCCAGGGAGACGTAGATCCCAACTCGCCAGGAATGTTGTCGAATATTACCGCCGAGATGATAGGTTGGATTAGGTTAGGTTATATTCCGTTATTGACGTATGTAAAGATCCCACGGAAACGCAGAGGCCAACAAGCCAGGAATGTGTTCAAATATTAGCGCCGAGATGTTAGATTGGGTTAGGCTAGCTTATATTATGTTATTGATGTATATAATGGTCCCGCGGAGACGTAGAGGCCAACTCGCCAGGAATGTTGTCAAATATTACCGCCGAGATGCTAGGTTGGGTTAGGTTGGTTTATATTACGTTATTGATGTATATGCATGTTAAACGGAGACGTAGAGGCCAACTCGCCAGGAATGTGGTCAAATATTACAGCCGAGATGTTGGGTTGGGTTAGGCTAGCTTATATTATGTTATTGATGTATATAAACGTCCCACGGAGACGTAGAGGCCAACAAGCCAGGAATGTGGTCAAATATTACCGCCGAGATGTTAGATTGGGTTAGACTAGCTTATATTATGTTATTGATGTATATAAAGGTCCCGCGGAGACGTAGAGGCCAACTCGCCAGGAATGTTGTGAAATATTACCGTCGAGATGTTAGGTTGGGTTAGGTTAGATTATATTACGTTATTGATGTATATAAAGGTCCCAGGGAGACGTAGATCCCAACTCGCCAGGAATGTTGTCAAATATTACCGCCGAGATGTTAGGTTGGGTTAGGTTAGGTTATATTATGTTACTAATGTGTATAAAGGTGTCACGGAAACGTAGATGCCAACTCGCCAGGAATGTTGTCAAATATTACCGCGGAAATGTTAGGTTGGGTTAGGTTAGGTTATATTACGTTATTGACGTATATGGGGATTACACGGAGACGTAGAGGTCAACTCGCCAGGAATGTTTTCAAATATTACGGCCGAGATATTAGGTTGGGTTAGGTTAGGTTACATTACGTTATTGATGTATACAAAGGTCCCACGGAGACGGAGAAGCAAACTCGCCAGGAATGTTGTCAAATATTACCGCCGAGATGTTAGATTGGGTTAGGTTATGTTATATTACGTTATGGATGTAGATAAAGAATCCACGGAGACGTAGAGGCCAACTCGCCAGGAATGTTGTCAAATATTACCGCCGAGATGTTAGATTGGGTTAGGCTAGCTTATATTATGATATTGATGTATATAAAGGTCCCGCGGAGACGTAGAGGCCAACTCGCCAGGAATGTTGTCAAATATTACCGCCGAGATGATAGGTTGGGTTAGGTTACGTTACATTACGTTATTGATGTATATGATGGTCCCACGGAGACGTAGATGCCAACTCGCCAGGAATGATGTCAAATATTACCGCCGAGATGCTAGGTTGGGTTCGGTTGGGTTATATTACGTTATTGATGTATATGAAGGTCAAACGGAGACGTAGAGGCCAACTCGCCAGGAATGTTGTCAAATATTACCGCCGAGATGTTAGGTTGGGTTAGGTTGGGTTATATTACGTTATTGATGTATATGCAGGTTAAACGGAGACGTAGAGGCCAACTCGCCAGGAATGTGGTCAAATATTACCGCCGAGATGTTAGGTTGGGTTAGGTTAGGTTATATTACGTTATTGGTGTATATAATGGTCCCACGTAGACGTAGAGCCCAAGAAGACAGGAATGTTGTCAAATATTACCGCCGAAATGTTAGATTGGGTTAGGTTAGGTTATATTACGTTATTGAAGTATATAAAGGTCCCACGGAGACGTAGAGGCCAACAAGCCAGGAATGTGGTCAAATATTACCTCCGAGATGTTAGATTGGTTTAGGCTAGCTTATATTATGTTATTGAAGTATATAAAGGTCCCACGGAGACGTAGAGGCCAACAAGTCAGGAATGTGGTCAAATATTACCTCCGAGATGTTAGATTGGGATAGGCTAGCTTATATTATGCTATTGATGTATATAAAGGTCCCGCGGAGACGTAGAGGCCAACTCGCCAGGAATGTTGTCAAATATTACCGCCGAGATGTTAGATTGGGTTAGGCTAGCTTATATTATGATATTGATGTATATAAAGGTCCCGCGGAGACGTAGAGGCCAACTCGCCAGGAATGTTGTCAAATATTACCGCCGAGATGCTAGGTTGGGTTAGGTTAGGTTACATTACGTTATTGATGTATATAAAGGTCCCACGGAGACGGAGAAGCAAACTCGCCTGGAATGTTGTCAAATATTACCGCCGAGATGATAGGTTGGGTTAGGTTACGTTACATTACGTTATTGATGTATATGATGGTCCCACGGAGACGTAGATGCCAACTCGCCAGGAATGATGTCAAATATTACCGCCGAGATGTTATGTTGGGTTAGGTTAGGTTATATTACGTTATTGGTGTATATAATGGTCCTACGTAGACATAGAGGCCAAGAAGACAGGAATGTTGTCAAATATTACCGCCGAAATGTTAGATTGGATTTGGTTAGGTTATATTACGTTATTGAAGTATATAAAGGTCCCACGGAGACGTAGAGTCCAACAAGCCAGGAATGTGGTCAAATGTTACCTCCGAGATGTTAGATTGGGTTAGGCTAGCTTATATTATGTTATTGATGTATATAAAGGTCCCGCGGAGACGTAGATGCCAACTCGCACGGAATGATGTCAAATATTACATCCGAGATGCTAGGTTGGGTTAGGTTTGGTTATATTACGTTATTGGTGTATATAATGGTCTCACGTAGACGTAGAGTCCAAGAAGACAGGAATGTGGTCAAATATTACCTCCGAAATGTTAGATTGGGTTAGGTTAGGTTATAATACGCTATTGAAGAATATAAAGGTCCCACGGAGACGTAGAGGCCAACAAGTCAGGAATGTGGTCAAATATTACCTCCGAGATGTTAGATTGGGTTAGGCTAGCTTATATTATGTTATTGATGTATATAAAGGTCCCGCGGAGACGTAGAGGCCAACTCGCCAGGAATGTTGTCAAATATTACGGGCGAGATGTTAGATTGGGTTAGGCTAGCTTATATTATGTTATTGATGTATATAAAGGTCCCGCGGAGACGTAGAGGCCAACTCGCCAGGAATGTTGTGAAATATTACCGCCGAGATGATAGGTTGGGTTAGGTTAGGTTATATTCCGGTATTGACGTTTGTAAAGGTCCCACGGAAACGCAGAGGCCAACAAGCCAGGAATGTGTTCAAATATTACCGCCGAGATGTTAGATTCGGTTAGGCTAGCTTATATTATGTTAATGATGTATATAATGTTCCCGCGGAGACGTAGATGCCAACTCGCCAGGAATGATGTCAAATATTACCGCCGAGATGTTAGGTTGGGTTAGGTTAGATTATATTACGTTATTGATGTATACAAAGGTCCCAGGGAGACGTAGATCCCAACTCGCCAGGAATGTTGTCGAATATTACCGCCGAGATGATAGGTTGGATTAGGTTAGGTTATATTCCGTTATTGACGTATGTAAAGATCCCACGGAAACGCAGAGGCCAACAAGCCAGGAATGTGTTCAAATATTAGCGCCGAGATGTTAGATTGGGTTAGGCTAGCTTATATTATGTTATTGATGTATATAATGGTCCCGCGGAGACGTAGAGGCCAACTCGCCAGGAATGTTGTCAAATATTACCGCCGAGATGCTAGGTTGGGTTAGGTTGGTTTATATTACGTTATTGATGTATATGCATGTTAAACGGAGACGTAGAGGCCAACTCGCCAGGAATGTGGTCAAATATTACAGCCGAGATGTTGGGTTGGGTTAGGCTAGCTTATATTATGTTATTGATGTATATAAACGTCCCACGGAGACGTAGAGGCCAACAAGCCAGGAATGTGGTCAAATATTACCGCCGAGATGTTAGATTGGGTTAGACTAGCTTATATTATGTTATTGATGTATATAAAGGTCCCGCGGAGACGTAGAGGCCAACTCGCCAGGAATGTTGTGAAATATTACCGTCGAGATGTTAGGTTGGGTTAGGTTAGATTATATTACGTTATTGATGTATATAAAGGTCCCAGGGAGACGTAGATCCCAACTCGCCAGGAATGTTGTCAAATATTACCGCCGAGATGTTAGGTTGGGTTAGGTTAGGTTATATTATGTTACTAATGTGTATAAAGGTGTCACGGAAACGTAGATGCCAACTCGCCAGGAATGTTGTCAAATATTACCGCGGAAATGTTAGGTTGGGTTAGGTTAGGTTATATTACGTTATTGACGTATATGGGGATTACACGGAGACGTAGAGGTCAACTCGCCAGGAATGTTTTCAAATATTACGGCCGAGATATTAGGTTGGGTTAGGTTAGGTTACATTACGTTATTGATGTATACAAAGGTCCCACGGAGACGGAGAAGCAAACTCGCCAGGAATGTTGTCAAATATTACCGCCGAGATGTTAGATTGGGTTAGGTTATGTTATATTACGTTATGGATGTAGATAAAGAATCCACGGAGACGTAGAGGCCAACTCGCCAGGAATGTTGTCAAATATTACCGCCGAGATGTTAGATTGGGTTAGGCTAGCTTATATTATGATATTGATGTATATAAAGGTCCCGCGGAGACGTAGAGGCCAACTCGCCAGGAATGTTGTCAAATATTACCGCCGAGATGATAGGTTGGGTTAGGTTACGTTACATTACGTTATTGATGTATATGATGGTCCCACGGAGACGTAGATGCCAACTCGCCAGGAATGATGTCAAATATTACCGCCGAGATGTTAGATTCGGTTAGGCTAGCTTATATTATGTTAATGATGTATATAATGTTCCCGCGGAGACGTAGATGCCAACTCGCCAGGAATGATGTCAAATATTACCGCCGAGATGTTAGGTTGGGTTAGGTTAGATTATATTACGTTATTGATGTATACAAAGGTCCCAGGGAGACGTAGATCCCAACTCGCCAGGAATGTTGTCGAATATTACCGCCGAGATGATAGGTTGGATTAGGTTAGGTTATATTCCGTTATTGACGTATGTAAAGATCCCACGGAAACGCAGAGGCCAACAAGCCAGGAATGTGTTCAAATATTAGCGCCGAGATGTTAGATTGGGTTAGGCTAGCTTATATTATGTTATTGATGTATATAATGGTCCCGCGGAGACGTAGAGGCCAACTCGCCAGGAATGTTGTCAAATATTACCGCCGAGATGCTAGGTTGGGTTAGGTTGGTTTATATTACGTTATTGATGTATATGCATGTTAAACGGAGACGTAGAGGCCAACTCGCCAGGAATGTGGTCAAATATTACAGCCGAGATGTTGGGTTGGGTTAGGCTAGCTTATATTATGTTATTGATGTATATAAACGTCCCACGGAGACGTAGAGGCCAACAAGCCAGGAATGTGGTCAAATATTACCGCCGAGATGTTAGATTGGGTTAGACTAGCTTATATTATGTTATTGATGTATATAAAGGTCCCGCGGAGACGTAGAGGCCAACTCGCCAGGAATGTTGTGAAATATTACCGTCGAGATGTTAGGTTGGGTTAGGTTAGATTATATTACGTTATTGATGTATATAAAGGTCCCAGGGAGACGTAGATCCCAACTCGCCAGGAATGTTGTCAAATATTACCGCCGAGATGTTAGGTTGGGTTAGGTTAGGTTATATTATGTTACTAATGTGTATAAAGGTGTCACGGAAACGTAGATGCCAACTCGCCAGGAATGTTGTCAAATATTACCGCGGAAATGTTAGGTTGGGTTAGGTTAGGTTATATTACGTTATTGACGTATATGGGGATTACACGGAGACGTAGAGGTCAACTCGCCAGGAATGTTTTCAAATATTACGGCCGAGATATTAGGTTGGGTTAGGTTAGGTTACATTACGTTATTGATGTATACAAAGGTCCCACGGAGACGGAGAAGCAAACTCGCCAGGAATGTTGTCAAATATTACCGCCGAGATGTTAGATTGGGTTAGGTTATGTTATATTACGTTATGGATGTAGATAAAGAATCCACGGAGACGTAGAGGCCAACTCGCCAGGAATGTTGTCAAATATTACCGCCGAGATGTTAGATTGGGTTAGGCTAGCTTATATTATGATATTGATGTATATAAAGGTCCCGCGGAGACGTAGAGGCCAACTCGCCAGGAATGTTGTCAAATATTACCGCCGAGATGATAGGTTGGGTTAGGTTACGTTACATTACGTTATTGATGTATATGATGGTCCCACGGAGACGTAGATGCCAACTCGCCAGGAATGATGTCAAATATTACCGCCGAGATGTTATGTTGGGTTAGGTTAGGTTATATTATGTTACTAATGTGTATAAAGGTGTCACGGAAACGTAGATGCCAACTCGCCAGGAATGTTGTCAAATATTACCGCGGAAACGTTAGGTTGGGTTAGGTTAGGTTATATTACGTTATTGACGTATATGGGGATTACACGGAGACGTAGAGGTCAACTCGCCAGGAATGTTTTCAAATATTACGGCCGAGATATTAGGTTGGGTTAGGTTAGGTTACATTACGTTATTGATGTATACAAAGGTCCCACGGAGACGGAGAAGCAAACTCGCCAGGAATGTTGTCAAATATTACCGCCGAGATGTTAGATTGGGTTAGGTTATGTTATATTACGTTATGAATGTAGATAAAGAATCCACGGAGACGTAGAGGCCAACTCGCCAGGAATGTTGTCAAATATTACCGCCGAGATGTTAGATTGGGTTAGGCTAGCTTATATTATGATATTGATGTATATAAAGGTCCCGCGGAGACGTAGAGGCCAACTCGCCAGGAATGTTGTCAAATATTACCGCCGAGATGCTAGGTTGGGTTAGGTTAGGTTACATTACGTTATTGATGTATATAAAGGTCCCACGGAGACGGAGAAGCAAACTCGCCAGGAATGTTGTCAAATATTACCGCCGAGATGTTAGATTGGGTTAGGCTAGCTTATATTATGTTATTGATGTATATAAAGGTCCCGCGGAGACGCAGAGGCCAACTCGCCAGGAATGTTGTGAAATATTACCGCCGAGATGATAGGTTGGGTTAGGTTAGGTTATATTCCGTTATTGACGTTTGTAAAGGTCCCACGGAAACGCAGAGGCCAACAAGCCAGGAATGTGTTCAAATATTACCGCCGAGATGTTAGATTCGGTTAGGCTAGCTTATATTATGTTAATGATGTATATAATGGTCCCGCGGAGACGTAGATGCCAACTCGCCAGGAATGATGTCAAATATTACCGCCGAGATGTTATTTTGGGTTAGGTTAGATTATATTACGTTATTGATGTATATAAAGGTCCCAGGGAGACGCAGATCCCAACTCGCCAGGAATGTTGTCAAATATTACCGCCGAGATGATAGGTTGGGTTAGGTTAGGTTATATTTCGTTATTGACGTATGTAAAGGTCCCACGGAAACGCAGAGGCCAACAAACCAGGAATGTGTTCAAATATTACCTCCGAGATGTTAGATTGGGTTAGGCTAGCTTATATTATGTTATTGATGTATATAAAGGTCCCGCGGAGACGTAGAGGCCAACTCGCCAGGAATGTTGTCAAATATTACCGCCGAGATGTTATGTTGGGTTAGGTTAGGTTATATTATGTTACTAATGTGTATAAAGGTGTCACGGAAACGTAGATGCCAACTCGCCAGGAATGTTGTCAAATATTACCGCGGAAACGTTAGGTTGGGTTAGGTTAGGTTATATTACGTTATTGACGTATATGGGGATTACACGGAGACGTAGAGGTCAACTCGCCAGGAATGTTTTCAAATATTACGGCCGAGATATTAGGTTGGGTTAGGTTAGGTTACATTACGTTATTGATGTATACAAAGGTCCCACGGAGACGGAGAAGCAAACTCGCCAGGAATGTTGTCAAATATTACCGCCGAGATGTTAGATTGGGTTAGGTTATGTTATATTACGTTATGGATGTAGATAAAGAATCCACGGAGACGTAGAGGCCAACTCGCCAGGAATGTTGTCAAATATTACCGCCGAGATGTTAGATTGGGTTAGGCTAGCTTATATTATGATATTGATGTATATAAAGGTCCCGCGGAGACGTAGAGGCCAACTCGCCAGGAATGTTGTCAAATATTACCGCCGAGATGCTAGGTTGGGTTAGGTTAGGTTACATTACGTTATTGATGTATATAAAGGTCCCACGGAGACGGAGAAGCAAACTCGCCAGGAATGTTGTCAAATATTACCGCCGAGATGTTAGATTGGGTTAGGCTAGCTTATATTATGTTATTGATGTATATAAAGGTCCCGCGGAGACGCAGAGGCCAACTCGCCAGGAATGTTGTGAAATATTACCGCCGAGATGATAGGTTGGGTTAGGTTAGGTTATATTCCGTTATTGACGTTTGTAAAGGTCCCACGGAAACGCAGAGGCCAACAAGCCAGGAATGTGTTCAAATATTACCGCCGAGATGTTAGATTCGGTTAGGCTAGCTTATATTATGTTAATGATGTATATAATGGTCCCGCGGAGACGTAGATGCCAACTCGCCAGGAATGATGTCAAATATTACCGCCGAGATGTTATTTTGGGTTAGGTTAGATTATATTACGTTATTGATGTATATAAAGGTCCCAGGGAGACGCAGATCCCAACTCGCCAGGAATGTTGTCAAATATTACCGCCGAGATGATAGGTTGGGTTAGGTTAGGTTATATTTCGTTATTGACGTATGTAAAGGTCCCACGGAAACGCAGAGGCCAACAAACCAGGAATGTGTTCAAATATTACCTCCGAGATGTTAGATTGGGTTAGGCTAGCTTATATTATGTTATTGATGTATATAAAGGTCCCGCGGAGACGTAGAGGCCAACTCGCCAGGAATGTTGTCAAATATTACCGCCGAGATGATAGGTGGGGTTAGGTTATGTTATATTACGTTATGGGTGTATATAAACATCCCACGGAGACGTAGAGGCCAACTCGCCAGGAATGTTGTCAAATGTTACCGCCGAGAGGTTAGTTTGGGTTAGGTTAGGTTATATTACGTTATTGATGTATATGAAGGTCAAACGGAGACGTAGATGCCAACTCGCCAGGAATGATGTCAAATATTACCGCCGAGATGTTATGTTGGGTTAGGTTAGGTTATATTACGTTATTGGTGTATATAATGGTCCTACGTAGACATAGAGGCCAAGAAGACAGGAATGTTGTCAAATATTACCGCCGAAATGTTAGATTGGATTTGGTTAGGTTATATTACGTTATTGAAGTATATAAAGGTCCCACGGAGACGTAGAGTCCAACAAGCCAGGAATGTGGTCAAATATTACCTCCGAGATGTTAGATTGGGTTAGGCTAGCTTATATTATGTTATTGATGTATATAAAGGTCCCGCGGAGACGTAGAGGCCAACTCGCCAGGAATGTTGTCAAATATTACCGCCGAGATGCTAGGTTGGGTTCGGTTGGGTTATATTACGTTATTGATGTATATGAAGGTCAAACGGAGACGTAGAGGCCAACTCGCCAGGAATGTTGTCAAATATTACCGCCGAGATGTTAGGTTGGGTTAGGTTGGGTTATATTACGTTATTGATGTATATGCAGGTTAAACGGAGACGTAGAGGCCAACTCGCCAGGAATGTGGTCAAATATTACCGCCGAGATGTTAGGTTGGGTTAGGTTAGGTTATATTACGTTATTGGTGTATATAATGGTCCCACGTAGACGTAGAGCCCAAGAAGACAGGAATGTTGTCAAATATTACCGCCGAAATGTTAGATTGGGTTAGGTTAGGTTATATTACGTTATTGAAGTATATAAAGGTCCCACGGAGACGTAGAGGCCAACAAGCCAGGAATGTGGTCAAATATTACCTCCGAGATGTTAGATTGGTTTAGGCTAGCTTATATTATGTTATTGAAGTATATAAAGGTCCCACGGAGACGTAGAGGCCAACAAGTCAGGAATGTGGTCAAATATTACCTCCGAGATGTTAGATTGGGATAGGCTAGCTTATATTATGCTATTGATGTATATAAAGGTCCCGCGGAGACGTAGAGGCCAACTCGCCAGGAATGTTGTCAAATATTACCGCCGAGATGCTAGGTGGGGTTAGGTTATGTTATATTACGTTATGGGTGTATATAAACATCCCACGGAGACGTAGAGGCCAACTCGCCAGGAATGTTGTCAAATGTTACCGCCGAGAGGTTAGGTTGGGTTAGGTTAGGTTATATTACGTTATTGATGTATATGAAGGTCAAACGGAGACGTAGAGGCCAACTCGCCAGGAATGTTGTCAAATATTACCGCCGAGATGTTAGATTGGGTTAGGTTAGGTTATATTACGTTATTGGTGTATATAATGGTCCTACGTAGACATAGAGGCCAAGAAGACAGGAATGTTGTCAAATATTACCGCCGAAATGTTAGATTGGATTTGGTTAGGTTATATTACGTTATTGAAGTATATAAAGGACCCACGGAGACGTAGAGTCCGACAAGCCAGGAATGTGGTCAAATATTACCTCCGAGATGTTAGATTGGGTTAGGCTAGCTTATATTATGTTATTGATGTATATAAAGGTCCCGCGGAGACGTAGAGGCCAACTCGCCAGGAATGTTGTCAAATATTACCGCCGAGATGCTAGGTTGGGTTCGGTTGGGTTACATTACGTTATTGATGTATATGAAGGTCAAACGGAGACGTAGAGGCCAACTCGCCAGGAATGTTGTCAAATATTACCGCCGAGATGTTAGGTTGGGTTAGGTTGGGTTATATTACGTTATTGATGTATATGCAGGTTAAACGGAGACGTAGAGGCCAACTCGCCAGGAATGTGGTCAAATATTACCGCCGAGATGTTAGGTTGGGTTAGGTTAGGTTATATTACGTTATTGGTGTATATAATGGTCCCACGTAGACGTAGAGCCCAAGAAGACAGGAATGTTGTCAAATATTACCGCCGAAATGTTAGATTGGGTTAGGTTAGGTTATATTACGTTATTGAAGTATATAAAGGTCCCACGGAGACGTAGAGGCCAACAAGCCAGGAATGTGGTCAAATATTACCTCCGAGATGTTAGATTGGTTTAGGCTAGCTTATATTATGTTATTGAAGTATATAAAGGTCCCACGGAGACGTAGAGGCCAACAAGTCAGGAATGTGGTCAAATATTACCTCCGAGATGTTAGATTGGGTTAGGCTAGCTTATATTATGCTATTGATGTATATAAAGGTCCCGCGGAGACGTAGAGGCCAACTCGCCAGGAATGTTGTCAAATATTACCGCCGAGATGCTAGGTTGGGTTAGGTTGGTTTATATTACGTTATTGATGTATATGCATGTTAAACGGAGACGTAGAGGCCAACTCGCCAGGAATGTGGTCAAATATTACAGCCGAGATGTTAGGTTGGGTTAGGCTAGCTTATATTATGTTATTGATGTATATAAACGTCCCACGGAGACGTAGAGGCCAACAAGCCAGGAATGTGGTCAAATATTACCGCCGAGATGTTAGATTGGGTTAGACTAGCTTATATTATGTTATTGATGTATATAAAGGTCCCGCGGAGACGTAGAGGCCAACTCGCCAGGAATGTTGTGAAATATTACCGTCGAGATGTTAGGTTGGGTTAGGTTAGATTATATTACGTTATTGATGTATATAAAGGTCCCAGGGAGACGTAGATCCCAACTCGCCAGGAATGTTGTCAAATATTACCGCCGAGATGTTAGGTTGGGTTAGGTTAGGTTATATTATGTTACTAATGTATATAATGGTGTCACGGAAACGTAGATCCCAACTCGCCAGGAATGTTGTCAAATATTACCGCGGAAATGTTAGGTTGGGTTAGGTTAGGTTATATTACGTTATTGACGTATATGGGGATTACACGGAGACGTAGAGGTCATCTCGCCAGGAATGTTTTCAAATATTACGGCCGAGATGTTAGGTTGGGTTAGGTTAGGTTGCATTACGTTATTGATGTATATAAAGGTCCCACGGAGACGGAGAAGCAAACTCGCCAGGAATGTTGTCAAATATTACCGCCGAGATGTTAGATTGGGTTAGGTTATGTTATATTACGTTATGGATGTAGATAAAGAATCCACGGAGACGTAGAGGCCAACTCGCCAGGAATGTTGTCAAATATTACGGGCGAGATGTTAGGTTGGGTTAGGTTAGGTTATATTACGTTATTGGTGTATATAATGGTCCCACGTAGACGTACAGGCCAAGAAGACAGGAATGTGGTCAAATATTACCGCCGAAATGTTAGATTGGGTTAGGTTAGGTTATATTACGTTATTGACGTATATAAAGATCCCACGGAGACGTAGATGCCAACTCGCACGGAATGATGTCAAATATTACCGCCGAGATGTTAGGTTGGGTTAGGTTTGGTTATATTACGTTATTGGTGTATATAATGGTCTCACGTAGACGTAGAGGCCAAGAAGACAGGAATGTGGTCAAATATTACCTCCGAAATGTTAGATTGGGTTAGGTTAGGTTATATTACGCTATTGAAGTATATAAAGGTCCCGCGGAGACGTAGAGGCCAACTCGCCAGGAATGTTGTGAAATATTACCGTCGAGATGTTAGGTTGGGTTAGGTTAGATTATATTACGTTATTGATGTATATAAAGGTCCCAGGGAGACGTAGATCCCAACTCGCCAGGAATGTTGTCAAATATTACCGCCGAGATGTTAGGTTGGGTTAGGTTAGGTTATATTATGTTACTAATGTATATAAAGGTGTCACGGAAACGTAGATGCCAACTCGCCAGGAATGTTGTCAAATATTACCGCGGAAATGTTAGGTTGGTTTAGGTTAGGTTATATTACGTTATTGACGTATATGGGGATTACACGGAGACGTAGAGGTCAACTCGCCAGGAATGTTTTCAAATATTACGGCCGAGATGTTAGGTTGGGTTAGGTTAGGTTACATTACGTTATTGATGTATATAAAGGTCCCACGGAGACGGAGAAGCAAACTCGCCAGGAATGTTGTCAAATATTACTGCCGAGATGTTAGATTGGGTTAGGTTATGTTATGTAACGTTATGGATGTAGATAAAGAATCCACGGAGACGTAGAGGCCAACTCGCCAGGAATGTTGTCAAATATTACGGGCGAGATGTTAGGTTAGGTTAGGTTAGGTTATATTACGTTATTGGTGTATATAATGGTCCCACGTAGACGTACAGGCCAAGAAGACAGGAATGTGGTCAAATATTACCGCCGAAATGTTAGATTGGGTTAGGTTAGGTTATATTACGTTATTGAAGTATATAAAGATCCCACGGAGACGTAGATGCCAACTCGCACGGAATGATGTCAAATATTACCGCCGAGATGTTAGGTTGGGTTAGGTTTGGTTATATTACGTTATTGGTGTATATAATGGTCTCACGTAGACGTAGAGGCCAACAAGTCAGGAATGTGGTCAAATATTACCTCGGAGATGTTAGATTGGGTTAGGCTAGCTTATATTATGTTATTGATGTATATAAACGTCCCGCGGAGACGTAGAGGCCAACTCGCCAGGAATGTTGTCAAATATTACCGCCGAGATGCTAGGTTGGGTTCGGTTGGGTTATATTACGTTATTGATATATATGCAGGTTAAACGGAGACGTAGAGGCCAACTCGCCAGGTATGTTGTCAAATATTACAGCCGAGATGTTAGGTTGGGTTAGGTTAGGTTATATTACGTTATTGAAGTATATAAAGATCCCACGGAGACGTAGAGGCCTACTCGCCAGGAATGTTGTCAAATATTACCGCCGAGATGATAGGTTGGGTTAGGTTAGGTTATATTCCGTTATTGACGTTTGTAAAGGTCCCACGGAAACGCAGAGGCCAACAAGCCAGGAATGTGTTCAAATATTACCGCCGAGATGTTAGATTCGGTTAGGCTAGCTTATATTATGTTAATGATGTATATAATGGTGCCGCGGAGACGTAGATGCCAACTCGCCAGGAATGTTGTCAAATATTACCGCCGAGATGCTAGGTTGGGTTCGGTTGGGTTATATTACGTTATTGATGTATATGAAGGTCAAACGGAGACGTAGAGGCCAACTCGCCAGGAATGTTGTCAAATATTACCGCCGAGATGTTAGGTTGGGTTAGGTTGGGTTATATTACGTTATTGATGTATATGCAGGTTAAACGGAGACGTAGAGGCCAACTCGCCAGGAATGTGGTCAAATATTACCGCCGAGATGTTAGGTTGGGTTAGGTTAGGTTATATTACGTTATTGGTGTATATAATGGTCCCACGTAGACGTACAGGCCAAGAAGACAGGAATGTGGTCAAATATTACCGCCGAAATGTTAGATTGGGTTAGGTTAGGTTATATTACGTTATTGAAGTATATAAAGATCCCACGGAGACGTAGATGCCAACTCGCACGGAATGATGTCAAATATTACCGCCGAGATGTTAGGTTGGGTTAGGTTTGGTTATATTATGTTATTGGTGTATATAATGGTCTCACGTAGACGTAGAGGCCAAGAGGACAGGAATGTGGTCAAATATTACCTCCGAAACGTTAGATTGGGTTAGGTTAGGTTATATTACGCTATTGAAGTATATAAAGGTCCCACGGAGACGTAGAGGCCAACAAGTCAGGAATGTGGTCAAATATTACCTCGGAGATGTTAGATTGGGTTAGGCTAGCTTATATTATGTTATTGATGTATATAAAGGTCCCGCGGAGACGTAGAGGCCAACTCGGCAGGAATGTTGTCAAATATTACCGCCGAGATGCTAGGTTGGGTTCGGTTGGGTTATATTACGTTATTGATATATATGCAGGTTAAACGGAGACGTAGAGGCCAACTCGCCAGGTATGTTGTCAAATATTACAGCCGAAATGTTAGGTTGGGTTAGGTTAGGTTATATTACGTTATTGAAGTATATAAAGATCCCACGGAGACGTAGAGGCCTACTCGCCAGGAATGTTGTGAAATATTACCGCCGAGATGATAGGTTGGGTTAGGTTAGGTTATATTCCGTTATTGACGTTTGTAAAGGTCCCACGGAAACGCAGAGGCCAACAAGCCAGGAATGTGTTCAAATATTACCGCCGAGATGTTAGATTCGGTTAGGCTAGCTTATATTATGTTAATGATGTATATAATGGTGCCGCGGAGACGTAGATGCCAACTCGCCAGGAATGATGTCAAATATTACCGCCGAGATGTTAGGTTGGGTTAGGTTAGATTATATTACGTTATTGAGGTATATAAAGGTCCCAGGGAGACGTAGATCCCAACTCGCCAGGTATGTTGTCAAATATTACCGCCGAGATGTTAGGTTGGGTTAGGTTAGATTATATTACGTTATTGATGCATATAAAGGTCCCAGGGAGACGTAGATCCCAACTCGCCAGGAATGTTGTCAAATATTACCGCCGAGATGTTAGGTTGGGTTAGGTTAGGTTATATTATGTTACTAATGTATATAATGGTGTCACGGAAACGTAGATGCCAACTCGCCAGGAATGTTGTCAAATATTACCGCGGAAATGTTAGGTTGGGTTAGGTTAGGTTATATTACGTTATTGACGTATATGGGGATTACACGGAGACGTAGAGGTCAACTCGCCAGGAATGTTTTCAAATATTACGGCCGAGATGTTAGGTTGGGTTAGGTTAGGTTGCATTACGTTATTGATGTATATAAAGGTCCCACGGAGACGGAGAAGCAAACTCGCCAGGAATGTTGTCAAATATTACCGCCGAGATGTTAGATTGGGTTAGGTTATGTTATATTACGTTATGGATGTAGATAAAGAATCCACGGAGACGTAGAGGCCAACTCGCCAGGAATGTTGTCAAATATTACGGGCGAGATGTTAGGTTGGGTTAGGTTAGGTTATATTACGTTATTGGTGTATATAATGGTCCCACGTAGACGTACAGGCCAAGAAGACAGGAATGTGGTCAAATATTACCGCCGAAATGTTAGATTGGGTTAGGTTAGGTTATATTACGTTATTGACGTATATAAAGATTCCACGGAGACGTAGATGCCAACTCGCACGGAATGATGTCAAATATTACCGCCGAGATGTTAGGTTGGGTTAGGTTTGGTTATATTACGTTATTGGTGTATATAATGGTCTCACGTAGACGTAGAGGCCAAGAAGACAGGAATGTGGTCAAATATTACCTCCGAAATGTTAGATTGGGTTAGGTTAGGTTATATTACGCTATTGAAGTATATAAAGGTCCCGCGGAGACGTAGAGGCCAACTCGCCAGGAATGTTGTGAAATATTACCGTCGAGATGTTAGGTTGGGTTAGGTTAGATTATATTACGTTATTGATGTATATAAAGGTCCCAGGGAGACGTAGATCCCAACTCGCCAGGAATGTTGTCAAATATTACCGCCGAGATGTTAGGTTGGGTTAGGTTAGGTTATATTATGTTACTAATGTATATAAAGGTGTCACGGAAACGTAGATGCCAACTCGCCAGGAATGTTGTCAAATATTACCGCGGAAATGTTAGGTTGGGTTAGGTTAGGTTATATTACGTTATTGACGTATATGGGGATTACACGGAGACGTAGAGGTCAACTCGCCAGGAATGTTTTCAAATATTACGGCCGAGATGTTAGGTTGGGTTAGGTTAGGTTACATTACGTTATTGATGTATATAAAGGTCCCACGGAGACGGAGAAGCAAACTCGCCAGGAATGTTGTCAAATATTACTGCCGAGATGTTAGATTGGGTTAGGTTATGTTATGTTACGTTATGGATGTAGATAAAGAATCCACGGAGACGTAGAGGCCAACTCGCCAGGAATGTTGTCAAATATTACGGGCGAGATGTTAGGTTAGGTTAGGTTAGGTTATATTACGTTATTGGTGTATATAATGGTCCCACGTAGACGTACAGGCCAAGAAGACAGGAATGTGGTCAAATATTACCGCCGAAATGTTAGATTGGGTTAGGTTAGGTTATATTACGTTATTGAAGTATATAAAGATCCCACGGAGACGTAGATGCCAACTCGCACGGAATGATGTCAAATATTACCGCCGAGATGTTAGGTTGGGTTAGGTTTGGTTATATTACGTTATTGGTGTATATAATGGTCTCACGTAGACGTAGAGGCCAACAAGTCAGGAATGTGGTCAAATATTACCTCGGAGATGTTAGATTGGGTTAGGCTAGCTTATATTATGTTATTGATGTATATAAAGGTCCCGCGGAGACGTAGAGGCCAACTCGCCAGGAATGTTGTCAAATATTACCGCCGAGATGCTAGGTTGGGTTCGGTTGGGTTATATTACGTTATTGATATATATGCAGGTTAAACGGAGACGTAGAGGCCAACTCGCCAGGTATGTTGTCAAATATTACAGCCGAGATGTTAGGTTGGGTTAGGTTAGGTTATATTACGTTATTGAAGTATATAAAGATCCCACGGAGACGTAGAGGCCTACTCGCCAGGAATGTTGTGAAATATTACCGCCGAGATGATAGGTTGGGTTAGGTTAGGTTATATTCCGTTATTGACGTTTGTAAAGGTCCCACGGAAACGCAGAGGCCAACAAGCCAGGAATGTGTTCAAATATTACCGCCGAGATGTTAGATTCGGTTAGGCTAGCTTATATTATGTTAATGATGTATATAATGGTGCCGCGGAGACGTAGATGCCAACTCGCCAGGAATGTTGTCAAATATTACCGCCGAGATGCTAGGTTGGGTTCGGTTGGGTTATATTACGTTATTGATGTATATGAAGGTCAAACGGAGACGTAGAGGCCAACTCGCCAGGAATGTTGTCAAATATTACCGCCGAGATGTTAGGTTGGGTTAGGTTGGGTTATATTACGTTATTGATGTATATGCAGGTTAAACGGAGACGTAGAGGCCAACTCGCCAGGAATGTGGTCAAATATTACCGCCGAGATGTTAGGTTGGGTTAGGTTAGGTTATATTACGTTATTGGTGTATATAATGGTCCCACGTAGACGTACAGGCCAAGAAGACAGGAATGTGGTCAAATATTACCGCCGAAATGTTAGATTGGGTTAGGTTAGGTTATATTACGTTATTGAAGTATATAAAGATCCCACGGAGACGTAGATGCCAACTCGCACGGAATGATGTCAAATATTACCGCCGAGATGTTAGGTTGGGTTAGGTTTGGTTATATTATGTTATTGGTGTATATAATGGTCTCACGTAGACGTAGAGGCCAAGAGGACAGGAATGTGGTCAAATATTACCTCCGAAACGTTAGATTGGGTTAGGTTAGGTTATATTACGCTATTGAAGTATATAAAGGTCCCACGGAGACGTAGAGGCCAACAAGTCAGGAATGTGGTCAAATATTACCTCGGAGATGTTAGATTGGGTTAGGCTAGCTTATATTATGTTATTGATGTATATAAAGGTCCCGCGGAGACGTAGAGGCCAACTCGCCAGGAATGTTGTCAAATATTACCGCCGAGATGCTAGGTTGGGTTCGGTTGGGTTATATTACGTTATTGATATATATGCAGGTTAAACGGAGACGTAGAGGCCAACTCGCCAGGTATGTTGTCAAATATTACAGCCGAAATGTTAGGTTGGGTTAGGTTAGGTTATATTACGTTATTGAAGTATATAAAGATCCCACGGAGACGTAGAGGCCTACTCGCCAGGAATGTTGTGAAATATTACCGCCGAGATGATAGGTTGGGTTAGGTTAGGTTATATTCCGTTATTGACGTTTGTAAAGGTCCCACGGAAACGCAGAGGCCAACAAGCCAGGAATGTGTTCAAATATTACCGCCGAGATGTTAGATTCGGTTAGGCTAGCTTATATTATGTTAATGATGTATATAATGGTGCCGCGGAGACGTAGATGCCAACTCGCCAGGAATGATGTCAAATATTACCGCCGAGATGTTAGGTTGGGTTAGGTTAGATTATATTACGTTATTGAGGTATATAAAGGTCCCAGGGAGACGTAGATCCCAACTCGCCAGGTATGTTGTCAAATATTACCGCCGAGATGATAGGTTGGGTTAGGTTAGGTTATATTCCGTTATTGACGTATGTAAAGGTCCCACGGAAACGCAGAGGCCAACTCGCCAGGAATGTTGTCAAATATTACCGCCGAGATGTTAGATTGGGTTAGGTTAGGTTATATTATCGTTATTGATGTATATAAAGGTCCCAGGGAGACGTAGATGCCAACTCGCCAGGAATGTTGTCAAATATTACCGCCGAGATGATAGGTGGGGTTAGGTTATGTTATATTACGTTATGGGTGTATATAAACATCCCACGGAGACGTAGAGGCCAACTCGCCAGGAATGTTGTCAAATGTTACCGCCGAGAGGTTAGGTTGGGTTAGGTTAGGTTATATTACGTTATTGATGTATATGAAGGTCAAACGGAGACGTAGAGGCCAACTCGCCAGGAATGTTGTCAAATATTACCGCCGAGATGTTAGATTGGGTTAGGTTAGGTTATATTACGTTATTGGTGTATATAATGGTCCTACGTAGACATAGAGGCCAAGAAGACAGGAATGTTGTCAAATATTACCGCCGAAATGTTAGATTGGATTTGGTTAGGTTATATTACGTTATTGAAGTATATAAAGGTCCCACGGAGACGTAGAGTCCAACAAGCCAGGAATGTGGTCAAATATTACCTCCGAGATGTTAGATTGGGTTAGGCTAGCTTATATTATGTTATTGATGTATATAAAGGTCCCGCGGAGACGTAGAGGCCAACTCGCCAGGAATGTTGTCAAATATTACCGCCGAGATGCTAGGTTGGGTTCGGTTGGGTTATATTACGTTATTGATGTATATGAAGGTCAAACGGAGACGTAGAGGCCAACTCGCCAGGAATGTTGTCAAATATTACAGCCGAGATGTTAGGTTGGGTTAGGTTGGGTTATATTACGTTATTGATGTATATGCAGGTTAAACGGAGACGTAGAGGCCAACTCGCCAGGAATGTGGTCAAATATTACCGCCGAGATGTTAGGTTGGGTTAGGTTAGGTTATATTACGTTATTGGTGTATATAATGGTCCCACGTAGACGTAGAGCCCAAGAAGACAGGAATGTTGTCAAATATTACCGCCGAAATGTTAGATTGGGTTAGGTTAGGTTATATTACGTTATTGAAGTATATAAAGGTCCCACGGAGACGTAGAGGCCAACAAGCCAGGAATGTGGTCAAATATTACCTCCGAGATGTTAGATTGGTTTAGGCTAGCTTATATTATGTTATTGAAGTATATAAAGGTCCCACGGAGACGTAGAGGCCAACAAGTCAGGAATGTGGTCAAATATTACCTCCGAGATGTTAGATTGGGTTAGGCTAGCTTATATTATGCTATTGATGTATATAAAGGTCCCGCGGAGACGTAGAGGCCAACTCGCCAGGAATGTTGTCAAATATTACCGCCGAGAGGTTAGGTTGGGTTAGGTTAGGTTATATTACGTTATTGATGTATATGAAGGTCAAACGGAGACGTAGAGGCCAACTCGCCAGGAATGTTGTCAAATATTACCGCCGAGATGTTAGATTGGGTTAGGTTAGGTTATATTACGCTATTGAAGTATATAAAGGTCCCGCGGAGACGTAGAGGCCAACTCGCCAGGAATGTTGTGAAATATTACCGTCGAGATGTTAGGTTGGGTTAGGTTAGATTATATTACGTTATTGATGTATATAAAGGTCCCAGGGAGACGTAGATCCCAACTCGCCAGGAATGTTGTCAAATATTACCGCCGAGATGTTAGGTTGGGTTAGGTTAGGTTATATTATGTTACTAATGTATATAAAGGTGTCACGGAAACGTAGATGCCAACTCGCCAGGAATGTTGTCAAATATTACCGCGGAAATGTTAGGTTGGGTTAGGTTAGGTTATATTACGTTATTGACGTATATGGGGATTACACGGAGACGTAGAGGTCAACTCGCCAGGAATGTTTTCAAATATTACGGCCGAGATGTTAGGTTGGGTTAGGTTAGGTAACATTACGTTATTGATGTATATAAAGGTCCCACGGAGACGGAGAAGCAAACTCGCCAGGAATGTTGTCAAATATTACTGCCGAGATGTTAGATTGGGTTAGGTTATGTTATGTTACGTTATGGATGTAGATAAAGAATCCACGGAGACGTAGAGGCCAACTCGCCAGGAATGTTGTCAAATATTACGGGCGAGATGTTAGGTTGGGTTAGGTTAGGTTATATTACGTTATTGGTGTATATAATGGTCCCACGTAGACGTACAGGCCAAGAAGACAGGAATGTGGTCAAATATTACCGCCGAAATGTTAGATTGGGTTAGGTTAGGTTATATTACGTTATTGAAGTATATAAAGATCCCACGGAGACGTAGATGCCAACTCGCACGGAATGATGTCAAATATTACCGCCGAGATGTTAGGTTGGGTTAGGTTTGGTTATATTACGTTATTGGTGTATATAATGGTCTCACGTAGACGTAGAGGCCAAGAGGACAGGAATGTGGTCAAATATTACCTCCGAAACGTTAGATTGGGTTAGGTTAGATTGTATTACGCTATTGAAGTATATAAAGGTCCCACGGAGACGTAGAGGCCAACAAGTCAGGAATGTGGTCAAATATTACCTCGGAGATGTTAGATTGGGTTAGGCTAGCTTATATTATGTTATTGATGTATATAAAGGTCCCGCGGAGACGTAGAGGCCAACTCGCCAGGAATGTTGTCAAATATTACCGCCGAGATGCTAGGTTGGGTTCGGTTGGGTTATATTACGTTATTGATATATATGCAGGTTAAACGGAGACGTAGAGGCCAACTCGCCAGTTATGTTGTCAAATATTACAGCCGAAATGTTAGGTTGGGTTAGGTTAGGTTATATTACGTTATTGAAGTATATAAAGATCCCACGGAGACGTAGAGGCCTACTCGCCAGGAATGTTGTGAAATATTACCGCCGAGATGATAGGTTGGGTTAGGTTAGGTTATATTCCGTTATTGACGTTTGTAAAGGTCCCACGGAAACGCAGAGGCCAACAAGCCAGGAATGTGTTCAAATATTACCGCCGAGATGTTAGATTCGGTTAGGCTAGCTTATATTATGTTAATGATGTATATAATGGTGCCGCGGAGACGTAGATGCCAACTCGCCAGGAATGTTGTCAAATATTACCGCCGAGATGATAGGTGGGGTTAGGTTATGTTATATTACGTTATGGGTGTATATAAACATCCCACGGAGACGTAGAGGCCAACTCGCCAGGAATGTTGTCAAATGTTACCGCCGAGAGGTTAGGTTGGGTTAGGTTAGGTTATATTACGTTATTGATGTATATGAAGGTCAAACGGAGACGTAGAGGCCAACTCGCCAGGAATGTTGTCAAATATTACCGCCGAGATGTTAGATTGGGTTAGGTTAGGTTATATTACGTTATTGGTGTATATAATGGTCCTACGTAGACATAGAGGCCAAGAAGACAGGAATGTTGTCAAATATTACCGCCGAAATGTTAGATTGGATTTGGTTAGGTTATATTACGTTATTGAAGTATATAAAGGTCCCACGGAGACGTAGAGTCCAACAAGCCAGGAATGTGGTCAAATATTACCTCCGAGATGTTAGGTTGGGTTAGGTTAGGTTATATTATGTTACTAATGTATATAATGGTGTCACGGAAACGTAGATGCCAACTCGCCAGGAATGTTGTCAAATATTACCGCGGAAATGTTAGGTTGGGTTAGGTTAGGTTATATTACGTTATTGACGTATATGGGGATTACACGGAGACGTAGAGGTCAACTCGCCAGGAATGTTTTCAAATATTACGGCCGAGATGTTAGGTTGGGTTAGGTTAGGTTACATTACGTTATTGATGTATATAAAGGTCCCACGGAGACGGAGAAGCAAACTCGCCAGGAATGTTGTCAAATATTACCGCCGAGATGTTAGATTGGGTTAGGTTATGTTATATTACGTTATGGATGTAGATAAAGAATCCACGGAGACGTAGAGGCCAACTCGCCAGGAATGTTGTCAGATATTACGGGCGAGATGTTAGGTTGGGTTAGGTTAGGTTATATTACGTTATTGGTGTATATAATGGTCCCACGTAGACGTACAGGCCAAGAAGACAGGAATGTGGTCAAATATTACCGCCGAAATGTTAGATTGGGTTAGGTTAGGTTATATTACGTTATTGAAGTATATAAAGATCCCACGGAGACGTAGATGCCAACTCGCACGGAATGATGTCAAATATTACCGCCGAGATGTTAGGTTGGGTTAGGTTTGGTTATATTATGTTATTGGTGTATATAATGGTCTCACGTAGACGTAGAGGCCAAGAGGACAGGAATGTGGTCAAATATTACCTCCGAAACGTTAGATTGGGTTAGGTTAGGTTATATTACGCTATTGAAGTATATAAAGGTCCCACGGAGACGTAGAGGCCAACAAGTCAGGAATGTGGTCAAATATTACCTCGGAGATGTTAGATTGGGTTAGGCTAGCTTATATTATGTTATTGATGTATATAAAGGTCCCGCGGAGACGTAGAGGCCAACTCGCCAGGAATGTTGTCAAATATTACCGCCGAGATGCTAGGTTGGGTTCGGTTGGGTTATATTACGTTATTGATATATATGCAGGTTAAACGGAGACGTAGAGGCCAACTCGCCAGGTATGTTGTCAAATATTACAGCCGAAATGTTAGGTTGGGTTAGGTTAGGTTATATTACGTTATTGAAGTATATAAAGATCCCACGGAGACGTAGAGGCCTACTCGCCAGGAATGTTGTGAAATATTACCGCCGAGATGATAGGTTGGGTTAGGTTAGGTTATATTCCGTTATTGATGTTTGTAAAGGTCCCACGGAAACGCAGAGGCCAACAAGCCAGGAATGTGTTCAAATATTACCGCCGAGATGTTAGATTCGGTTAGGCTAGCTTATATTATGTTAATGATGTATATAATGGTGCCGCGGAGACGTAGATGCCAACTCGCCAGGAATGATGTCAAATATTACTGCCGAGATGTTAGGTTGGGTTAGGTTAGATTATATTACGTTATTGAGGTATATAAAGGTCCCAGGGAGACGTAGATCCCAACTCGCCAGGTATGTTGTCAAATATTACCGCCGAGATGATAGGTTGGGTTAGGTTAGGTTATATTCCGTTATTGACGTATGTAAAGGTCCCACGGAAACGCAGAGGCCAACTCGCCAGGAATGTTGTCAAATATTACCGCCGAGATGTTAGATTGGGTTAGGTTAGGTTATATTATCGTTATTGATGTATATAAAGGTCCCAGGGAGACGTAGATGCCAACTCGCCAGGAATGTTGTCAAATATTACCGCCGAGATGATAGGTGGGGTTAGGTTATGTTATATTACGTTATGGGTGTATATAAACATCCCACGGAGACGTAGAGGCCAACTCGCCAGGAATGTTGTCAAATGTTACCGCCGAGAGGTTAGGTTGGGTTAGGTTAGGTTATATTACGTTATTGATGTATATGAAGGTCAAACGGAGACGTAGAGGCCAACTCGCCAGGAATGTTGTCAAATATTACCGCCGAGATGTTAGATTGGGTTAGGTTAGGTTATATTACGTTATTGGTGTATATAATGGTCCTACGTAGACATAGAGGCCAAGAAGACAGGAATGTTGTCAAATATTACCGCCGAAATGTTAGATTGGATTTGGTTAGGTTATATTACGTTATTGAAGTATATAAAGGTCCCACGGAGACGTAGAGTCCAACAAGCCAGGAATGTGGTCAAATATTACCTCCGAGATGTTAGATTGGGTTAGGCTAGCTTATATTATGTTATTGATGTATATAAAGGTCCCGCGGAGACGTAGAGGCCAACTCGCCAGGAATGTTGTCAAATATTACCGCCGAGATGCTAGGTTGGGTTCGGTTGGGTTATATTACGTTATTGATGTATATGAAGGTCAAACGGAGACGTAGAGGCCAACTCGCCAGGAATGTTGTCAAATATTACAGCCGAGATGTTAGGTTGGGTTAGGTTGGGTTATATTACGTTATTGATGTATATGCAGGTTAAACGGAGACGTAGAGGCCAACTCGCCAGGAATGTGGTCAAATATTACCGCCGAGATGTTAGGTTGGGTTAGGTTAGGTTATATTACGTTATTGGTGTATATAATGGTCCCACGTAGACGTAGAGCCCAAGAAGACAGGAATGTTGTCAAATATTACCGCCGAAATGTTAGATTGGGTTAGGTTAGGTTATATTACGTTATTGAAGTATATAAAGGTCCCACGGAGACGTAGAGGCCAACAAGCCAGGAATGTGGTCAAATATTACCTCCGAGAAGTTAGATTGGTTTAGGCTAGCTTATATTATGTTATTGAAGTATATAAAGGTCCCACGGAGACGTAGAGGCCAACAAGTCAGGAATGTGGTCAAATATTACCTCCGAGATGTTAGATTGGGTTAGGCTAGCTTATATTATGCTATTGATGTATATAAAGGTCCCGCGGAGACGTAGAGGCCAACTCGCCAGGAATGTTGTCAAATATTACCGCCGAGAGGTTAGGTTGGGTTAGGTTAGGTTATATTACGTTATTGATGTATATGAAGGTCAAACGGAGACGTAGAGGCCAACTCGCCAGGAATGTTGTCAAATATTACCGCCGAGATGTTAGATTGGGTTAGGTTAGGTTATATTACGCTATTGAAGTATATAAAGGTCCCGCGGAGACGTAGAGGCCAACTCGCCAGGAATGTTGTGAAATATTACCGTCGAGATGTTAGGTTGGGTTAGGTTAGATTATATTACGTTATTGATGTATATAAAGGTCCCAGGGAGACGTAGATCCCAACTCGCCAGGAATGTTGTCAAATATTACCGCCGAGATGTTAGGTTGGGTTAGGTTAGGTTATATTATGTTACTAATGTATATAAAGGTGTCACGGAAACGTAGATGCCAACTCGCCAGGAATGTTGTCAAATATTACCGCGGAAATGTTAGGTTGGGTTAGGTTAGGTTATATTACGTTATTGACGTATATGGGGATTACACGGAGACGTAGAGGTCAACTCGCCAGGAATGTTTTCAAATATTACGGCCGAGATGTTAGGTTGGGTTAGGTTAGGTAACATTACGTTATTGATGTATATAAAGGTCCCACGGAGACGGAGAAGCAAACTCGCCAGGAATGTTGTCAAATATTACTGCCGAGATGTTAGATTGGGTTAGGTTATGTTATGTTACGTTATGGATGTAGATAAAGAATCCACGGAGACGTAGAGGCCAACTCGCCAGGAATGTTGTCAAATATTACGGGCGAGATGTTAGGTTGGGTTAGGTTAGGTTATATTACGTTATTGGTGTATATAATGGTCCCACGTAGACGTACAGGCCAAGAAGACAGGAATGTGGTCAAATATTACCGCCGAAATGTTAGATTGGGTTAGGTTAGGTTATATTACGTTATTGAAGTATATAAAGATCCCACGGAGACGTAGATGCCAACTCGCACGGAATGATGTCAAATATTACCGCCGAGATGTTAGGTTGGGTTAGGTTTGGTTATATTACGTTATTGGTGTATATAATGGTCTCACGTAGACGTAGAGGCCAAGAGGACAGGAATGTGGTCAAATATTACCTCCGAAACGTTAGATTGGGTTAGGTTAGATTGTATTACGCTATTGAAGTATATAAAGGTCCCACGGAGACGTAGAGGCCAACAAGTCAGGAATGTGGTCAAATATTACCTCGGAGATGTTAGATTGGGTTAGGCTAGCTTATATTATGTTATTGATGTATATAAAGGTCCCGCGGAGACGTAGAGGCCAACTCGCCAGGAATGTTGTCAAATATTACCGCCGAGATGCTAGGTTGGGTTCGGTTGGGTTATATTACGTTATTGATATATATGCAGGTTAAACGGAGACGTAGAGGCCAACTCGCCAGTTATGTTGTCAAATATTACAGCCGAGATGTTAGGTTGGGTTAGGTTAGGTTATATTACGTTATTGAAGTATATAAAGATCCCACGGAGACGTAGAGGCCTACTCGCCAGGAATGTTGTGAAATATTACCGCCGAGATGATAGGTTGGGTTAGGTTAGGTTATATTCCGTTATTGACGTTTGTAAAGGTCCCACGGAAACGCAGAGGCCAACAAGCCAGGAATGTGTTCAAATATTACCGCCGAGATGTTAGATTCGGTTAGGCTAGCTTATATTATGTTAATGATGTATATAATGGTGCCGCGGAGACGTAGATGCCAACTCGCCAGGAATGATGTCAAATATTACCGCCGAGGTGTTAGGTTGGGTTAGGTTAGATTATATTACGTTATTGAGGTATATAAAGGTCCCAGGGAGACGTAGATCCCAACTCGCCAGGTATGTTGTCAAATATTACCGCCGAGATGATAGGTTGGGTTAGGTTAGGTTATATTCCGTTATTGACGTATGTAAAGGTCCCACGGAAACGCAGAGGCCAACTCGCCAGGAATGTTGTCAAATATTACCGCCGAGATGTTAGATTGGGTTAGGTTAGGTTATATTATCGTTATTGATGTATATAAAGGTCCCAGGGAGACGTAGATGCCAACTCGCCAGGAATGTTGTCAAATATTACCGCCGAGATGATAGGTGGGGTTAGGTTATGTTATATTACGTTATGGGTGTATATAAACATCCCACGGAGACGTAGAGGCCAACTCGCCAGGAATGTTGTCAAATGTTACCGCCGAGAGGTTAGGTTGGGTTAGGTTAGGTTATATTACGTTATTGATGTATATGAAGGTCAAACGGAGACGTAGAGGCCAACTCGCCAGGAATGTTGTCAAATATTACCGCCGAGATGTTAGATTGGGTTAGGTTAGGTTATATTACGTTATTGGTGTATATAATGGTCCTACGTAGACATAGAGGCCAAGAAGACAGGAATGTTGTCAAATATTACCGCCGAAATGTTAGATTGGATTTGGTTAGGTTATATTACGTTATTGAAGTATATAAAGGTCCCACGGAGACGTAGAGTCCAACAAGCCAGGAATGTGGTCAAATATTACCTCCGAGATGTTAGATTGGGTTAGGCTAGCTTATATTATGTTATTGATGTATATAAAGGTCCCGCGGAGACGTAGAGGCCAACTCGCCAGGAATGTTGTTAAATATTACCGCCGAGATGCTAGGTTGGGTTCGGTTGGGTTATATTACGTTATTGATGTATATGAAGGTCAAACGGAGACGTAGAGGCCAACTCGCCAGGAATGTTGTCAAATATTACCGCCGAGATGTTAGGTTGGGTTAGGTTGGGTTATATTACGTTATTGATGTATATGCATGTTAAACGGAGACGTAGAGGCCAACTCGCCAGGAATGTGGTCAAATATTACAGCCGAGATGTTAGGTTGGGTTAGGCTAGCTTATATTATGTTATTGATGTATATAAACGTCCCACGGAGACGTAGAGCCCAAGAAGACAGGAATGTTGTGAAATATTACCGTCGAGATGTTAGGTTGGGTTAGGTTAGATTATATTACGTTATTGATGTATATAAAGGTCCCAGGGAGACGTAGATCCCAACTCGCCAGGAATGTTGTCAAATATTACCGCCGAGATGTTAGGTTGGGTTAGGTTAGGTTATATTATGTTACTAATGTATATAATGGTGTCACGGAAACGTAGATGCCAACTCGCCAGGAATGTTGTCAAATATTACCGCGGAAATGTTAGGTTGGGTTAGGTTAGGTTATATTACGTTATTGACGTATATGGGGATTACACGGAGACGTAGAGGTCAACTCGCCAGGAATGTTTTCAAATATTACGGCCGAGATGTTAGGTTGGGTTAGGTTAGGTTACATTACGTTATTGATGTATATAAAGGTCCCACGGAGACGGAGAAGCAAACTCGCCAGGAATGTTGTCAAATATTACCGCCGAGATGTTAGATTGGGTTAGGTTATGTTATATTACGTTATGGATGTAGATAAAGAATCCACGGAGACGTAGAGGCCAACTCGCCAGGAATGTTGTCAAATATTACGGGCGAGATGTTAGGTTGGGTTAGGTTAGGTTATATTACGTTATTGGTGTATATAATGGTCCCACGTAGACGTACAGGCCAAGAAGACAGGAATGTGGTCAAATATTACCGCCGAAATGTTAGATTGGGTTAGGTTAGGTTATATTACGTTATTGAAGTATATAAAGATCCCACGGAGACGTAGATGCCAACTCGCACGGAATGATGTCAAATATTACCGCCGAGATGTTAGGGTGGGTTAGGTTTGGTTATATTACGTTATTGGTGTATATAATGGTCTCACGTAGACGTAGAGGCCAAGAAGACAGGAATGTGGTCCAATATTACCTCCGAAATGTTAGATTGGGTTAGGTTAGGTTATATTACGCTATTGAAGTATATAAAGGTCCCGCGGAGACGTAGAGGCCAACTCGCCAGGAATGTTGTGAAATATTACCGTCGAGATGTTAGGTTGGGTTAGGTTAGATTATATTACGTTATTGATGTATATAAAGGTCCCAGGGAGACGTAGATCCCAACTCGCCAGGAATGTTGTCAAATATTACCGCCGAGATGTTAGGTTGGGTTAGGTTAGGTTATATTATGTTACTAATGTATATAAAGGTGTCACGGAAACGTAGATGCCAACTCGCCAGGAATGTTGTCAAATATTACCGCGGAAATGTTAGGTTGGGTTAGGTTAGGTTATATTACGTTATTGACGTATATGGGGATTACACGGAGACGTAGAGGTCAACTCGCCAGGAATGTTTTCAAATATTACGGCCGAGATGTTAGGTTGGGTTAGGTTAGGTTACATTACGTTATTGATGTATATAAAGGTCCCACGGAGACGGAGAAGCAAACTCGCCAGGAATGTTGTCAAATATTACTGCCGAGATGTTAGATTGGGTTAGGTTATGTTATGTTACGTTATGGATGTAGATAAAGAATCCACGGAGACGTAGAGGCCAACTCGCCAGGAATGTTGTCAAATATTACCGCCGAGATGCTAGGTTGGGTTCGGTTGGGTTATATTACGTTATTGATATATATGCAGGTTAAACGGAGACGTAGAGGCCAACTCGCCAGGTATGTTGTCAAATATTACAGCCGAGATGTTAGGTTGGGTTAGGTTAGGTTATGTTACGTTATTGAAGTATATAAAGATCCCACGGAGACGTAGAGGCCTACTCGCCAGGAATGTTGTGAAATATTACCGCCGAGATGATAGGTTGGGTTAGGTTAGGTTATATTCCGTTATTGACGTTTGTAAAGGTCCCACGGAAACGCAGAGGCCAACAAGCCAGGAATGTGTTCAAATATTACCGCCGAGATGTTAGATTCGGTTAGGCTAGCTTATATTATGTTAATGATGTATATAATGGTGCCGCGGAGACGTAGATGCCAACTCGCCAGGAATGTTGTCAAATATTACCGCCGAGATGCTAGGTTGGGTTCGGTTGGGTTATATTACGTTATTGATGTATATGAAGGTCAAACGGAGACGTAGAGGCCAACTCGCCAGGAATGTTGTCAAATATTACCGCCGAGATGTTAGGTTGGGTTAGGTTGGGTTATATTACGTTATTGATGTATATGCAGGTTAAACGGAGACGTAGAGGCCAACTCGCCAGGAATGTGGTCAAATATTCCCGCCGAGATGTTAGGTTGGGTTAGGTTAGGTTATATTACGTTATTGGTGTATATAATGGTCCCACGTAGACGTACAGGCCAAGAAGACAGGAATGTGGTCAAATATTACCGCCGAAATGTTAGATTGGGTTAGGTTAGGTTATATTACGTTATTGAAGTATATAAAGATCCCACGGAGACGTAGATGCCAACTCGCACGGAATGATGTCAAATATTACCGCCGAGATGTTAGGTTGGGTTAGGTTTGGTTATATTATGTTATTGGTGTATATAATGGTCTCACGTAGACGTAGAGGCCAAGAGGACAGGAATGTGGTCAAATATTACCTCCGAAACGTTAGATTGGGTTAGGTTAGGTTATATTACGCTATTGAAGTATATAAAGGTCCCACGGAGACGTAGAGGCCAACAAGTCAGGAATGTGGTCAAATATTACCTCGGAGATGTTAGATTGGGTTAGGCTAGCTTATATTATGTTATTGATGTATATAAAGGTCCCGCGGAGACGTAGATGCCAACTCGCCAGGAATGTTGTCAAATATTACCGCCGAGATGCTAGGTTGGGTTCGGTTGGGTTATATTACGTTATTGATATATATGCAGGTTAAACGGAGACGTAGAGGCCAACTCGCCAGGTATGTTGTCAAATATTACAGCCGAGATGTTAGGTTGGGTTAGGTTAGGTTATATTACGTTATTGAAGTATATAAAGATCCCACGGAGACGTAGAGGCCTACTCGCCAGGAATGTTGTGAAATATTACCGCCGAGATGATAGGTTGGGTTAGGTTAGGTTATATTCCGTTATTGACGTTTGTAAAGGTCCCACGGAAACGCAGAGGCCAACAAGCCAGGAATGTGTTCAAATATTACCGCCGAGATGTTAGATTCGGTTAGGCTAGCTTATATTATGTTAATGATGTATATAATGGTGCCGCGGAGACGTAGATGCCAACTCGCCAGGAATGATGTCAAATATTACCGCCGAGATGTTAGGTTGGGTTAGGTTAGATTATATTACGTTATTGAGGTATATAAAGGTCCCAGGGAGACGTAGATCCCAACTCGCCAGGTATGTTGTCAAATATTACCGCCGAGATGATAGGTTGGGTTAGGTTAGGTTATATTCCGTTATTGACGTATGTAAAGGTCCCACGGAAACGCAGAGGCCAACTCGCCAGGAATGTTGTCAAATATTACCGCCGAGATGTTAGATTGGGTTAGGTTAGGTTATATTATCGTTATTGATGTATATAAAGGTCCCAGGGAGACGTAGATGCCAACTCGCCAGGAATGTTGTCAAATATTACCGCCGAGATGATAGGTGGGGTTAGGTTATGTTATATTACGTTATGGGTGTATATAAACATCCCACGGAGACGTAGAGGCCAACTCGCCAGGAATGTTGTCAAATGTTACCGCCGAGAGGTTAGGTTGGGTTAGGTTAGGTTATATTACGTTATTGATGTATATGAAGGTCAAACGGAGACGTAGAGGCCAACTCGCCAGGAATGTTGTCAAATATTACCGCCGAGATGTTAGATTGGGTTAGGTTAGGTTATATTACGTTATTGGTGTATATAATGGTCCTACGTAGACATAGAGGCCAAGAAGACAGGAATGTTGTCAAATATTACCGCCGAAATGTTAGATTGGATTTGGTTAGGTTATATTACGTTATTGAAGTATATAAAGGTCCCACGGAGACGTAGAGTCCAACAAGCCAGGAATGTGGTCAAATATTACCTCCGAGATGTTAGATTGGGTTAGGCTAGCTTATATTATGTTATTGATGTATATAAAGGTCCCGCGGAGACGTAGAGGCCAACTCGCCAGGAATGTTGTCAAATATTACCGCCGAGATGCTAGGTTGGGTTCGGTTGGGTTATATTACGTTATTGATGTATATGAAGGTCAAACGGAGACGTAGAGGCCAACTCGCCAGGAATGTTGTCAAATATTACCGCCGAGATGTTAGGTTGGGTTAGGTTGGGTTATATTACGTTATTGATGTATATGCAGGTTAAACGGAGACGTAGAGGCCAACTCGCCAGGAATGTGGTCAAATATTACCGCCGAGATGTTAGGTTGGGTTAGGTTAGGTTATATTACGTTATTGGTGTATATAATGGTCCCACGTAGACGTAGAGCCCAAGAGGACAGGAATGTTGTCAAATATTACCGCCGAAATGTTAGATTGGGTTAGGTTAGGTTATATTACGTTATTGAAGTATATAAAGGTCCCACGGAGACGTAGAGGCCAACAAGTCAGGAATGTGGTCAAATATTACCTCCGAGATGTTAGATTGGTTTAGGCTAGCTTATATTATGTTATTGAAGTATATAAAGGTCCCACGGAGACGTAGAGGCCAACAAGTCAGGAATGTGGTCAAATATTACCTCCGAGATGTTAGATTGGGTTAGGCTAGCTTATATTATGCTATTGATGTATATAAAGGTCCCGCGGAGACGTAGAGGCCAACTCGCCAGGAATGTTGTCAAATATTACCGCCGAGAGGTTAGGTTGGGTTAGGTTAGGTTATATTACGTTATTGATGTATATGAAGGTCAAACGGAGACGTAGAGGCCAACTCGCCAGGAATGTTGTCAAATATTACCGCCGAGATGTTAGATTGGGTTAGGTTAGGTTATATTACGCTATTGAAGTATATAAAGGTCCCGCGGAGACGTAGAGGCCAACTCGCCAGGAATGTTGTGAAATATTACCGTCGAGATGTTAGGTTGGGTTAGGTTAGATTATATTACGTTATTGATGTATATAAAGGTCCCAGGGAGACGTAGATCCCAACTCGCCAGGAATGTTGTCAAATATTACCGCCGAGATGTTAGGTTGGGTTAGGTTAGGTTATATTATGTTACTAATGTATATAAAGGTGTCACGGAAACGTAGATGCCACCTCGCCAGGAATGTTGTCAAATATTACCGCGGAAATGTTAGGTTGGGTTAGGTTAGGTTATATTACGTTATTGACGTATATGGGGATTACACGGAGACGTAGAGGTCAACTCGCCAGGAATGTTTTCAAATATTACGGCCGAGATGTTAGGTTGGGTTAGGTTAGGTAACATTACGTTATTGATGTATATAAAGGTCCCACGGAGACGGAGAAGCAAACTCGCCAGGAATGTTGTCAAATATTACTGCCGAGATGTTAGATTGGGTTAGGTTATGTTATGTTACGTTATGGATGTAGATAAAGAATCCACGGAGACGTAGAGGCCAACTCGCCAGGAATGTTGTCAAATATTACGGGCGAGATGTTAGGTTGGGTTAGGTTAGGTTATATTACGTTATTGGTGTATATAATGGTCCCACGTAGACGTACAGGCCAAGAAGACAGGAATGTGGTCAAATATTACCGCCGAAATGTTAGATTGGGTTAGGTTAGGTTATATTACGTTATTGAAGTATATAAAGATCCCACGGAGACGTAGATGCCAACTCGCACGGAATGATGTCAAATATTACCGCCGAGATGTTAGGTTGGGTTAGGTTTGGTTATATTACGTTATTGGTGTATATAATGGTCTCACGTAGACGTAGAGGCCAAGAGGACAGGAATGTGGTCAAATATTACCTCCGAAACGTTAGATTGGGTTAGGTTAGATTATATTACGCTATTGAAGTATATAAAGGTCCCACGGAGACGTAGAGGCCAACAAGTCAGGAATGTGGTCAAATATTACCTCGGAGATGTTAGATTGGGTTAGGCTAGCTTATATTACGTTATTGATGTATATAAAGGTCCCGCGGAGACGTAGAGGCCAACTCGCCAGGAATGTTGTCAAATATTACCGCCGAGATGTTAGGTTGGGTTAGGTTAGGTTATATTATGTTACTAATGTATATAAAGGTGTCACGGAAACGTAGATGCCAACTCGCCAGGAATGTTGTCAAATATTACCGCGGAAATGTTAGGTTGGGTTAGGTTAGGTTATATTACGTTATTGATGTATATGAGGGTTACACGGAGACATAGAGGCCAACTCGCCGGGAATGATGTCAAATATTACCGCCGAGATGTTAGGTTGGGTTAGGTTAGGTTATATTACGTTATTGATGTATATGAAGGTCAAACGGAGATGTAGAGGCCAACTCGCCAGGTATGTTGTCAAATATTACCGCGGAAATGTTAGGTTGGGTTAGGTTACGTTATATTACGTTATTGATGTATATGAAGGTCAAACGGAGACGTAGAGGCGAACTCGCCAGGAACGTTGTCCAATATTACCGCCGAGATGTTAGGTTGGGTTAGGTTAGGTTATATTACGTTATTGATGTATATGAGGGTTACACGGAGACGTAGAGGCCTACTCGCCCGGAATGACGTCAAATATTACCGCCGAGATGATAGGTTGGGTTAGGTTATGTTATATTACGTTATTGATGTAT
The DNA here is from genome assembly GCA_963969225.1 of Xylocopa violacea. Taxonomy (NCBI): domain Eukaryota; kingdom Metazoa; phylum Arthropoda; class Insecta; order Hymenoptera; family Apidae; genus Xylocopa; species Xylocopa violacea. The sequence continues at coordinate 60,630 of CAXAJV010000092.1, forward strand.
ATGAAGGTCAAACGGAGATGTAGAGGCCAACTAGACAGGTATGTTGTCAAATATTACCGCGGAAATGTTAGGTTGGGTTAGGTTAGGTTATATTACGTTATTGATGTATATGAGGTTTACACGGAGACGTAGAGGCCAACTCGCCGGGAATGACGTCAAATATTACCGCCGAGATGTTAGGTTGGGTTAGGTTAGGTTATATTACGTTATTGATGTATTTGAAGGTCAAACGGAGATGCAGAGGCCAACTCGCCAGGTATGTTGTCCAATATTACCGCGGAAATGTTAGGTTGGGTTAGGTTACGTTATATTACGTTATTGATGTATATGAAGGTCAAACGGAGACGTAGAGGCGAACTCGCCAGGAACGTTGTCCAATATTACCGCCGAGATGTTAGGTTGGGTTAGGTTAGGTTATATTACGTTATTGATGTATATGAGGGTTACACGGAGACGTAGAGGCCAACTCGCCCGGAATGACGTCAAATATTACCGCCGAGATGATAGGTTGGGTTAGGTTATGTTATATTACGTTATTGATGTATATGAAGGTCAAACGGAGATGTAGAGGCCAACTAGACAGGTATGTTGTCAAATATTACCGCGGAAATGTTAGGTTGGGTTAGGTTAGGTTATATTACGTTATTGATGTATATGAGGTTTACACGGAGACGTAGATGCCAACTCGCCGGGAATGACGTCAAATATTACCGCCGAGATGTTAGGTTGGGTTAGGTTAGGTTATATTACGTTATTGATGTATTTGAAGGTCAAACGGAGATGCAGAGGCCAACTCGCCAGGTATGTTGTCAAATATTACCGCGGAAATGTTAGGTTGGGTTAGGTTAGGTTATATTACGTTATTGACGTATATGAGTGTTACACGGAGACGTAGAGGTCCACTCGGCAGGAATGTTGTCCAACATTACCGCCGAGATGTTAGGTTGGGTTAGGTTAGGTTATATTACTTTATTGATGTATATAAAGTTCCCACGGAGACGTAGAATCCAACTCGCCAGGAATGTTGTCAAATATTACCGCCGGGATGATAGGTTGTGTTAGATTAGGTTATATTACGTTATTGATGTATATGAGGGTTACACGGAGACGTAGAGGCCAACTCGCCAGGAATGACGTCAAATATTACCGCCGAGATGATAGGTTGGGTTAGGTTATGTTATATTACGTTATTGATGTATATGAAGATCAAACGGAGATGTAGAGGCCAACTCGACAGGTATGTTGTCAAATATTACCGCGGCAATGTTAGGTTGGGTTAGGTTAGGTTATATTACGTTATTGGTGTATATGAAGTTCAAACGGAGATGTAGAGGCCAACTCGCCAGGAAAGATGTCAAATATTACCGCCGAGATGTTAGGTTGGGTTAGGTTAGGTTATATTACGTTATTGATGTGTATGAGGGTTACACGGAGACGTAGAGGCCAACTCGCCAGGAATGACGTCAAATATTACCGCCGAGATGATAGGTTGGGTTAGGTTATGTTATATTACGTTTTTTATGTATATGAAGGTCAAACGGAGCTGTAGAGGCCAACTCGACAGGTATGTTGTCAAATATTACCGCGGAAATGTTAGGTTGGGTTAGGTTAGGTTATATTACGTTATTGATGTATATGAGGGTTACACGGAGACGTAGAGGTCAACTCGGCAGGAATGTTGTCCAATATTACCTCCGAGATGTTAGGTTGGGTTAGGTTAGGTTATGTCACGTTATTGATGTATATAAAGGTCCCAGGGAGACGTAGATGCCAACTCGCCAGGAATGTTGTCAAATATTACCGCCGAGATGTTAGGTTGGGTTAGGTTAGGTTATGTTACGTTATTGATGTATATAAAGGTCCCAGGGAGACGTAGATGCCAACTCGCCAGGAATGTTGTCAAATATTACCGCCGAGATGATAGGTTGGGTTAGGTTACGTTATATTACGTTATTGATGTATATGAGGGTTACACGGAGACGTAGAGGCCAACTCGCCAGGAAAGATGTCAAATATTACCGCCGAGACCATATGTTGGGTTAGGTTACGTTATATTACGTTATTGATGTATATGAAGGTCAAACGGAGACGTAGAGGCGAACTCGCCAGGAACGTTGTCCAATATTACCGCCGAGATGTTAGGTTGGGTTAGGTTAGGTTATATTACGTTATTGATATATATGAGGGTTACACGGAGACGTAGAGGCCAACTCGCCCGGAATGACGTCAAATATTACCGCGGCAATGTTAGGTTGGGTTAGGTTAGGTTATATTACGTTATTGATGTATATGAAGTTCAAACGGAGATGTAGAGGCCAACTCGCCAGGAAAGATGTCAAATATTACCGCCGAGATGTTAGGTTGGGTTAGGTTAGGTTATATTACGTTATTGATGTGTATGAGGGTTACACGGAGACGTAGAGGCCAACTCGCCAGGAATGACGTCAAATATTACCGCCGAGATGATAGGTTGGGTTAGGTTATGTTATATTACGTTTTTTATGTATATGAAGGTCAAACGGAGCTGTAGAGGCCAACTCGACAGGTATGTTGTCAAATATTACCGCGGAAATGTTAGGTTGGGTTAGGTTAGGTTATATTACGTTATTGATGTATATGAGGGTTACACGGAGACGTAGAGGTCAACTCGGCAGGAATGTTGTCCAATATTACCTCCGAGATGTTAGGTTGGGTTAGGTTAGGTTATGTCACGTTATTGATGTATATAAAGGTCCCAGGGAGACGTAGATGCCAACTCGCCAGGAATGTTGTCAAATATTACCGCCGAGATGTTAGGTTGGGTTAAGTTAGGTTATGTTACGTTATTGATGTATATAAAGGTCCCAGGGAGACGTAGATGCCAACTCGCCAGGAATGTTGTCAAATATTACCGCCGAGATGATAGGTTGGGTTAGGTTACGTTATATTACGTTATTGATGTATATGAGGGTTACACGGAGACGTAGAGGCCAACTCGCCAGGAAAGATGTCAAATATTACCGCCGAGATGTTAGGTTGGGTTAGGTTAGGTTATATTACGTTATTGATGTATATGAAGGGCAAACGGACACGTAGATGCCAACTCGCCAGGAATGTTGCCAAATATTACCGCCGAGACCATAGGTTGGGTTAGGTTACGTTATATTACGTTATTGATGTATATGAAGGTCAAACGGAGACGTAGAGGCGAACTCGCCAGGAACGTTGTCCAATATTACCGCCGAGATGTTAGGTTGGGTTAGGTTAGGTTATATAACGTTATTGATGTATATGAAGGTCAAACGGAGACGTAGATGCCAACTCGCCAGGAATGTTGCCAAATATTACCGCCGAGACCATATGTTGGGTTAGGTTACGTTATATTACGTTATTGATGTATATGAAGGTCAAACGGAGACGTAGAGGCGAACTCGCCAGGAACGTTGTCCAATATTACCGCCGAGATGTTAGGTTGGGTTAGGTTAGGTTATATTACGTTATTGATATATATGAGGGTTACACGGAGACGTAGAGGCCAACTCGCCCGGAATGACGTCAAATATTACCGCCGAGATGATAGGTTGGGTTAGGTTAGGTTATATTACGTTATTGATGTATTTGAAGGTCAAACGGAGATGCAGAGGCCAACTCGCCAGGTATGTTGTCAAATATTACCGCGGAAATGTTAGGTTGGGTTAGGTTAGGTTATATTACGTTATTGACGTATATGAGTGTTACACGGAGACGTAGAGGTCCACTCGGCAGGAATGTTGTCCAACATTACCGCCGAGATGTTAGGTTGGGTTAGGTTAGGTTATATTACTTTATTGATGTATATAAAGTTCCCACGGAGACGTAGAATCCAACTCGCCAGGAATGTTGTCAAATATTACCGCCGGGATGATAGGTTGTGTTAGATTAGGTTATATTACGTTATTGATGTATATGAGGGTTACACGGAGACGTAGAGGCCAACTCGCCAGGAATGACGTCAAATATTACCGCCGAGATGATAGGTTGGGTTAGGTTATGTTATATTACGTTATTGATGTATATGAAGATCAAACGGAGATGTAGAGGCCAACTCGACAGGTATGTTGTCAAATATTACCGCGGCAATGTTAGGTTGGGTTAGGTTAGGTTATATTACGTTATTGGTGTATATGAAGTTCAAACGGAGATGTAGAGGCCAACTCGCCAGGAAAGATGTCAAATATTACCGCCGAGATGTTAGGTTGGGTTAGGTTAGGTTATATTACGTTATTGATGTGTATGAGGGTTACACGGAGACGTAGAGGCCAACTCGCCAGGAATGACGTCAAATATTACCGCCGAGATGATAGGTTGGGTTAGGTTATGTTATATTACGTTTTTTATGTATATGAAGGTCAAACGGAGCTGTAGAGGCCAACTCGACAGGTATGTTGTCAAATATTACCGCGGAAATGTTAGGTTGGGTTAGGTTAGGTTATATTACGTTATTGATGTATATGAGGGTTACACGGAGACGTAGAGGTCAACTCGGCAGGAATGTTGTCCAATATTACCTCCGAGATGTTAGGTTGGGTTAGGTTAGGTTATGTCACGTTATTGATGTATATAAAGGTCCCAGGGAGACGTAGATGCCAACTCGCCAGGAATGTTGTCAAATATTACCGCCGAGATGTTAGGTTGGGTTAGGTTAGGTTATGTTACGTTATTGATGTATATAAAGGTCCCAGGGAGACGTAGATGCCAACTCGCCAGGAATGTTGTCAAATATTACCGCCGAGATGATAGGTTGGGTTAGGTTACGTTATATTACGTTATTGATGTATATGAGGGTTACACGGAGACGTAGAGGCCAACTCGCCAGGAAAGATGTCAAATATTACCGCCGAGACCATATGTTGGGTTAGGTTACGTTATATTACGTTATTGATGTATATGAAGGTCAAACGGAGACGTAGAGGCGAACTCGCCAGGAACGTTGTCCAATATTACCGCCGAGATGTTAGGTTGGGTTAGGTTAGGTTATATTACGTTATTGATATATATGAGGGTTACACGGAGACGTAGAGGCCAACTCGCCCGGAATGACGTCAAATATTACCGCGGCAATGTTAGGTTGGGTTAGGTTAGGTTATATTACGTTATTGATGTATATGAAGTTCAAACGGAGATGTAGAGGCCAACTCGCCAGGAAAGATGTCAAATATTACCGCCGAGATGTTAGGTTGGGTTAGGTTAGGTTATATTACGTTATTGATGTGTATGAGGGTTACACGGAGACGTAGAGGCCAACTCGCCAGGAATGACGTCAAATATTACCGCCGAGATGATAGGTTGGGTTAGGTTATGTTATATTACGTTTTTTATGTATATGAAGGTCAAACGGAGCTGTAGAGGCCAACTCGACAGGTATGTTGTCAAATATTACCGCGGAAATGTTAGGTTGGGTTAGGTTAGGTTATATTACGTTATTGATGTATATGAGGGTTACACGGAGACGTAGAGGTCAACTCGGCAGGAATGTTGTCCAATATTACCTCCGAGATGTTAGGTTGGGTTAGGTTAGGTTATGTCACGTTATTGATGTATATAAAGGTCCCAGGGAGACGTAGATGCCAACTCGCCAGGAATGTTGTCAAATATTACCGCCGAGATGTTAGGTTGGGTTAAGTTAGGTTATGTTACGTTATTGATGTATATAAAGGTCCCAGGGAGACGTAGATGCCAACTCGCCAGGAATGTTGTCAAATATTACCGCCGAGATGATAGGTTGGGTTAGGTTACGTTATATTACGTTATTGATGTATATGAGGGTTACACGGAGACGTAGAGGCCAACTCGCCAGGAAAGATGTCAAATATTACCGCCGAGATGTTAGGTTGGGTTAGGTTAGGTTATATTACGTTATTGATGTATATGAAGGGCAAACGGACACGTAGATGCCAACTCGCCAGGAATGTTGCCAAATATTACCGCCGAGACCATAGGTTGGGTTAGGTTACGTTATATTACGTTATTGATGTATATGAAGGTCAAACGGAGACGTAGAGGCGAACTCGCCAGGAACGTTGTCCAATATTACCGCCGAGATGTTAGGTTGGGTTAGGTTAGGTTATATAACGTTATTGATGTATATGAAGGTCAAACGGAGACGTAGATGCCAACTCGCCAGGAATGTTGCCAAATATTACCGCCGAGACCATATGTTGGGTTAGGTTACGTTATATTACGTTATTGATGTATATGAAGGTCAAACGGAGACGTAGAGGCGAACTCGCCAGGAACGTTGTCCAATATTACCGCCGAGATGTTAGGTTGGGTTAGGTTAGGTTATATTACGTTATTGATATATATGAGGGTTACACGGAGACGTAGAGGCCAACTCGCCCGGAATGACGTCAAATATTACCGCCGAGATGATAGGTTGGGTTAGGTTAGGTTATATTACGTTATTGATGTATTTGAAGGTCAAACGGAGATGCAGAGGCCAACTCGCCAGGTATGTTGTCAAATATTACCGCGGAAATGTTAGGTTGGGTTAGGTTAGGTTATATTACGTTATTGACGTATATGAGTGTTACACGGAGACGTAGAGGTCCACTCGGCAGGAATGTTGTCCAACATTACCGCCGAGATGTTAGGTTGGGTTAGGTTAGGTTATATTACGTTATTGATGTATATAAAGTTCCCACGGAGACGTAGAATCCAACTCGCCAGGAATGTTGTCAAATATTACCGCCGGGATGATAGGTTGTGTTAGATTAGGTTATATTACGTTATTGATGTATATGAGGGTTACACGGAGACGTAGAGGCCAACTCGCCAGGAATGACGTCAAATATTACCGCCGAGATGATAGGTTGGGTTAGGTTATGTTATATTACGTTATTGATGTATATGAAGATCAAACGGAGATGTAGAGGCCAACTCGACAGGTATGTTGTCAAATATTACCGCGGCAATGTTAGGTTGGGTTAGGTTAGGTTATATTACGTTATTGATGTATATGAAGTTCAAACGGAGATGTAGAGGCCAACTCGCCAGGAAAGATGTCAAATATTACCGCCGAGATGTTAGGTTGGGTTAGGTTAGGTTATATTACGTTATTGATGTATATGAAGTTCAAACGGAGATGTAGAGGCCAACTCGCCAGGTATGTTGTCAAATATTACCGCGGAAATGTTAGATTGGGTTAGGTTAGGTTATATTACGTTATTGACGTATATGGGGATTACACGGAGACGTAGAGGTCAACTCGCCAGGAATGTTTTCAAATATTACGGCCGAGATGATAGGTTGGGTTAGGTTAGGTTACATTACGTTATTGATGTATATAAAGGTCCCACGGAGACGGAGAAGCAAACTCGCCAGGAATGTTGTCAAATATTACTGCCGAGATGTTAGATTGGGTTAGGTTATGTTATATTACGTTATGGATGTAGATAAAGAATCCACGGAGACGTAGAGGCCAACTCGCCAGGAATGTTGTCAAATATTACGGGCGAGATATTAGGTTGGGTTAGGTTAGGTTATATTACGTTATTGGTGTATATAATGGTCCCACGTAGACGTACAGGCCAAGAAGACAGGAATGTGGTCGAATATTACCGCCGAAATGTTAGATTGGGTTAGGTTAGGTTATATTACGTTATTGAAGTATATAAAGATCCCACGGAGACGTAGATGCCAACTCGCACGGAATGATGTCAAATATTACCGCCGAGATGTTAGGTTGGGTTAGGTTTGGTTATATTACGTTATTGAAGTATATAAAGATCCCACGGAGACGTAGAGGCCTACTCGCCAGGAATGTTGTGAAATATTACCGCCGAGATGATAGGTTGGGTTAGGTTAGGTTATATTCCGTTATTGACGTTTGTAAAGGTCCCACGGAAACGCAGAGGCCAACAAGCCAGGAATGTGTTCAAATATTACCGCCGAGATGTTAGATTCGGTTAGGCTAGCTTATATTATGTTAATGATGTATATAATGGTGCCGCGGAGACATAGATGCCAACTCGCCAGGAATGATGTCAAATATTACCGCCGAGATGTTAGGTTGGGTTAGGTTAGATTATATTACGTTATTGAGGTATATAAAGGTCCCAGGGAGACGTAGATCCCAACTCGCCAGGAATGTTGTCAAATATTACCGCCGAGATGATAGGTTGCGTTAGGTTAGGTTATACTCCGTTATTGACGTATGTAAAGGTCCCACGGAAACGCAGAGGCCAACAAGCCAGGAATGTGTTCAAATATTAGCGCCGAGATGTTAGATTGGGTTAGGCTAGCTTATATTATGTTATTGATGTATATAAAGGTCCCGCGGAGACGTAGAGGCCAACTCGCCAGGAATGTTGTCAAATATTACCGCCGAGATGCTAGGTTGGGTTCGGTTGGGTTATATTACGTTATTGATATATATGCAGGTTAAACGGAGACGTAGAATCCAACTCGCCAGGTATGTTGTCAAATATTACAGCCGAGATGTTAGGTTGGGTTAGGTTAGGTTATATTACGTTCTTGAAGTATATAAAGATCCCACGGAGACGTAGATGCCAACTCGCACGGAATGATGTCAAATATTTCCGCCGAGATGTTAGGTTGGGTTAGGTTTGGTTATATTACGTTATTGGTGTATATAATGGTCTCACGTGGACCTAGAGGCCAAGAAGACAGGAATGTGGTCAAATATTGCCTCCGAAATTTTAGATTGGGTTAGGTTAGGTTATATTACGCTATTGAAGTATATAAAGGTCCCACGGAGACGTAGAGGCCAACAAGCCATGAATGTGGTCAAATATTACCTCCGAGATGTTAGATTGGGTTAGGTTAGGTTATATTACGCTATTGAAGTATATAAAGGTCCCACGGAGACGTAGAAGCCAACAAGTCAGGAATGTGGTCAAATATTACCTCCGAGATGTTAGATTGGGTTAGGCTAGCTTATATTATGTTATTGATGTATATAGAGGTCCCGCGGAGACGTAGAGGCCAACTCGCCAGGAATGTTGTCAAATATTACCGCCGAGATGCTAGGTTGGGTTCGGTTGGGTTATATTACGTTATTGACGTATATGGGGATTACACGGAGACGTAGAGGTCAACTCGCCAGGAATGTTTTCAAATATTACGGCCGAGATGTTAGGTTGGGTTAGGTTAGGTTACATTACGTTATTGATGTATATAAAGGTCCCACGGAGACGGAGAAGCAAACTCGCCAGGAATGTTGTCAAATATTACCGCCGAGATGTTAGATTGGGTTAGGCTAGCTTATATTATGTTATTGATGTATATAAAGGTCCCGCGGAGACGTAGAGGCCAACTCGCCAGGAATGTTGTGAAATATTACCGCCGAGATGATAGGTTGGGTTCGGTTGGGTTATATTACGTTATTGATATATATGCAGGTTAAACGGAGACGTAGAGGCCAACTCGCCAGGTATGTTGTCAAATATTACAGCCGAGATGTTAGGTTGGGTTAGGTTAGGTTATATTATCGTTATTGATGTATATAAAGGTCCCAGGGAGACGTAGATGCCAACTCGCCAGGAATGTTGTCAAATATTACCGCCGAGATGATAGGTGGGGTTATGTTATGTTATATTACGTTATGGGTGTATATAAACATCCCACGGAGACGTAGAGGCCAACTCGCCAGGAATATTGTCAAATGTTACCGCCGAGAGGTTAGGTTGGGTTAGGTTAGGTTATATTACGTTATTGATGTATATGAAGGTCAAACGGAGACGTAGAGGCCAACTCGCCAGGAATGTTGTCAAATATTACCGCCGAGATGTTAGATTGGGTTAGGCTAGCTTATATTATGTTATTGATGTATATAAAGGTCCCGCGGAGACGTAGAGGCCAACTCGCCAGGAATGTTGTGAAATATTACCGCCGAGATGATAGGTTGAGTTAGGTTAGGTTATATTCCGTTATTGACGTTTGTAAAGGTCCCACGGAAACGCAGAGGCCAACAAGCCAGGAATGTGTTCAAATATTACCGCCGAGATGTTAGATTCGGTTAGGCTAGCTTATATTATGTTAATGATGTATATAATGGTCCCGCGGAGACGTAGATGCCAACTCGCCAGGAATGATGTCAAATATTACCTCCGAGATGTTAGATTGGGTTAGGTTAGGTTATATTACGCTATTGAAGTATATAAAGGTCGCACGGAGACGTAGAAGCCAACAAGTCAGGAATGTGGTCAAATATTACCTCCGAGATGTTAGATTGGGTTAGGCTAGCTTATATTATTTTATTGATGTATATAGAGGTCCCGCGGAGACGTAGAGGCCAACTCGCCAGGAATGTTGTCAAATATTACCGCCGAGATGCTAGGTTGGGTTCGGTTGGGTTATACTACGTTATTGATGTATATGAATGTCAAACGGAGACGTAGAGGCCAACTCGCCAGGAATGTTGTCAAATATTACCGCCGAGATGCTAGGTTGGGTTAGGTTCGTTTATATTACGTTATTGATGTATATGCATGTTAAACGGAGACGTAGAGGCCAACTCGCCAGGAATGTGGTCAAATATTACAGCCGAGATGTTAGGTTGGGTTAGGCTAGCTTATATTATGTTATTGATGTATATAAACGTCACACGGAGACGTAGAGGCCAACAAGCCAGGAATGTGGTCAAATATTACCTCCGAGATGTTAGATTGGGTTAGGTTAGGTTATATTACGCTATTGAAGTATATAAAGGTCCCACGGAGACGTAGAAGCCAACAAGTCAGGAATGTGGTCAAATATTACCTCCGAGATGTTAGATTGGGTTAGGCTAGCTTATATTATTTTATTGATGTATATAGAGGTCCCGCGGAGACGTAGAGGCCAACTCGCCAGGAATGTTGTCAAATATTACCGCCGAGATGCTAGGTTGGGTTCGGTTGGGTTATATTACGTTATTGATGTATATGAATGTCAAACGGAGACGTAGAGGCCAACTCGCCAGGAATGTTGTCAAATATTACCGCCGAGATGTTAGATTGGGTTAGGCTAGCTTATATTATGTCATTGATGTATATAAAGGTCCCGCGGAGACGTAGAGGCCAACTCGCCAGGAATGTTGTCAAATATTTCCGCCGAGATGCTAGGTTGGGTTCGGTTGGGTTATATTACGTTATTGATATATATGCAGGTTAAACGGAGACGTAGATGCCAACTCGCCAGGAATGTTGTCAAATATTACCGCCGAGATGATAGGTGGGGTTATGTTATGTTATATTACGTTATGGGTGTATATAAACATCCCACGGAGACGTAGAGTCCAACTCGCCAGGAATATTGTCAAATGTTACCGCCGAGAGGTTAGGTTGGGTTAGGTTAGGTTATATTACGTTATTGATGTATATGAAGGTCAAACGGAGACGTAGAGGCCAACTCGCCAGGAATGTTGTCAAATATTACCGCCGAGATGTTAGATTGGGTTAGGCTAGCTTATATTATGTTATTGATGTATATAAAGGTCCCGCGGAGACGTAGAGGCCAACTCGCCAGGAATGTTGTGAAATATTACCGCCGAGATGATAGGTTGGGTTAGGTTAGGTTATATTCCGTTATTGACGTTTGTAAAGGTCCCACGGAAACGCAGAGGCCAACAAGCCAGGAATGTGTTCAAATATTACCGCCGAGATGTTAGATTCGGTTAGGCTAGCTTATATTATGTTAATGATGTATATAATGGTCCCGCGGAGACGTAGATGCCAACTCGCCAGGAATGATGTCAAATATTACCGCCGAGATATTAGGTTGGGTTAGGTTAGATTATATTACGTTATTGATGTATATAAAGGTCCCAGGGAGACGTAGATCCCAACTCGCCAGGAATGTTGTCAAATATTACCGCCGAGATGATAGGTTGGGTTAGGTTAGGTTATATTCCGTTATTGACGTATGTAAAGGTCCCACGGAAACGCAGAGGCCAACAAGCCAGGAATGTGTTCAAATATTAGCGCCGAGATGTTAGATTGGGTTAGGCTAGCTTATATTATGTTATTGATGTATATAATGGTCCCGCGAAGACGTAGAGGCCAACTCGCCAGGAATGTTGTCAAATATTACCGCCGAGATGCTAGGTTGGGTTAGGTTGGTTTATATTACGTTATTGATGTATATGCATGTTAAACGGAGACGTAGAGGCCAACTCGCCAGGAATGTGGTCAAATATTACAGCCGAGATGTTAGGTTGGGTTAGGCTAGCTTATATTATGTTATTGATGTATATAAACGTCACACGGAGACGTAGAGGCCAACAAGCCAGGAATGTGGTCAAATATTACCTCCGAGATGTTAGATTGGGTTAGGTTAGGTTATATTACGCTATTGAAGTATATAAAGGTCCCACGGAGACGTAGAAGCCAACAAGTCAGGAATGTGGTCAAATATTACCTCCGAGATGCTAGGTTGGGTTCGGTTGGGTTATATTACGTTATTGATGTATATGAATGTCAAACGGAGACGTAGAGGCCAACTCGCCAGGAATGTTGTCAAATATTACCGCCGAGATGTTAGATTGGGTTAGGCTAGCTTATATTATGTCATTGATGTATATAAAGGTCCCGCGGAGACGTAGAGGCCAACTCGCCAGGAATGTTGTCAAATATTACCGCCGAGATGCTAGGTTGGGTTCGGTTGGGTTATATTACGTTATTGATGTATATGAATGTCAAACGGAGACGTAGAGGCCAACTCGCCAGGAATGTTGTCAAATATTACCGCCGAGATGCTAGGTTGGGTTAGGTTCGTTTATATTACGTTATTGATGTATATGCATGTTAAACGGAGACGTAGAGGCCAACTCACCAGGAATGTGGTCAAATATTACAGCCGAGATGTTAGGTTGGGTTAGGCTAGCTTATATTATGTTATTGATGTATATAAACGTCACACGGAGACGTAGAGGCCAAGAAGCCAGGAATGTGGTCAAATATTACCTCCGAGATGTTAGATTGGGTTAGGTTAGGTTATATTACGCTATTGAAGTATATAAAGGTCCCACGGAGACGTAGAAGCCAACAAGTCAGGAATGTGGTCAAATATTACCTCCGAGATGTTAGATTGGGTTAGGCTAGCTTATATTATTTTATTGATGTATATAGAGGTCCCGCGGAGACGTAGAGGCCAACTCGCCAGGAATGTTGTCAAATATTACCGCCGAGATGCTAGGTTGGGTTCGGTTGGGTTATATTACGTTATTGATGTATATGAATGTCAAACGGAGACGTAGAGGCCAACTCGCCAGGAATGTTGTCAAATATTACCGCCGAGATGTTAGATTGGGTTAGGCTAGCTTATATTATGTCATTGATGTATATAAAGGTCCCGCGGAGACGTAGAGGCCAACTCGCCAGGAATGTTGTCAAATATTTCCGCCGAGATGCTAGGTTGGGTTCGGTTGGGTTATATTACGTTATTGATATATATGCAGGTTAAACGGAGACGTAGATGCCAACTCGCCAGGAATGTTGTCAAATATTACCGCCGAGATGATAGGTGGGGTTATGTTATGTTATATTACGTTATGGGTGTATATAAACATCCCACGGAGACGTAGAGGCCAACTCGCCAGGAATATTGTCAAATGTTACCGCCGAGAGGTTAGGTTGGGTTAGGTTAGGTTATATTACGTTATTGATGTATATGAAGGTCAAACGGAGACGTAGAGGCCAACTCGCCAGGAATGTTGTCAAATATTACCGCCGAGATGTTAGATTGGGTTAGGCTAGCTTATATTATGTTATTGATGTATATAAAGGTCCCGCGGAGACGTAGAGGCCAACTCGCCAGGAATGTTGTGAAATATTACCGCCGAGATGATAGGTTGGGTTAGGTTAGGTTATATTCCGTTATTGACGTTTGTAAAGGTCCCACGGAAACGCAGAGGCCAACAAGCCAGGAATGTGTTCAAATATTACCGCCGAGATGTTAGATTCGGTTAGGCTAGCTTATATTATGTTAATGATGTATATAATGGTCCCGCGGAGACGTAGATGCCAACTCGCCAGGAATGATGTCAAATATTACCGCCGAGATATTAGGTTGGGTTAGGTTAGATTATATTACGTTATTGATGTATATAAAGGTCCCAGGGAGACGTAGATCCCAACTCGCCAGGAATGTTGTCAAATATTACCGCCGAGATGATAGGTTGGGTTAGGTTAGGTTATATTCCGTTATTGACGTATGTAAAGGTCCCACGGAAACGCAGAGGCCAACAAGCCAGGAATGTGTTCAAATATTAGCGCCGAGATGTTAGATTGGGTTAGGCTAGCTTATATTATGTTATTGATGTATATAATGGTCCCGCGAAGACGTAGAGGCCAACTCGCCAGGAATGTTGTCAAATATTACCGCCGAGATGCTAGGTTGGGTTAGGTTGGTTTATATTACGTTATTGATGTATATGCATGTTAAACGGAGACGTAGAGGCCAACTCGCCAGGAATGTGGTCAAATATTACAGCCGAGATGTTAGGTTGGGTTAGGCTAGCTTATATTATGTTATTGATGTATATAAACGTCACACGGAGACGTAGAGGCCAACAAGCCAGGAATGTGGTCAAATATTACCTCCGAGATGTTAGATTGGTTTAGGTTAGGTTATATTACGCTATTGAAGTATATAAAGGTCCCACGGAGACGTAGAAGCCAACAAGTCAGGAATGTGGTCAAATATTACCTCCGAGATGCTAGGTTGGGTTCGGTTGGGTTATATTACGTTATTGATGTATATGAATGTCAAACGGAGACGTAGAGGCCAACTCGCCAGGAATGTTGTCAAATATTACCGCCGAGATGTTAGATTGGGTTAGGCTAGCTTATATTATGTCATTGATGTATATAAAGGTCCCGCGGAGACGTAGAGGCCAACTCGCCAGGAATGTTGTCAAATATTTCCGCCGAGATGCTAGGTTGGGTTCGGTTGGGTTATATTACGTTATTGATATATATGCAGGTTAAACGGAGACGTAGAGGCCAACTCGCCAGGTATGTTGTCAAATATTACCGCGGAAATGTTAGGTTGGGTTAGGTTAGGTTATATTACGTTATTGACGTATATGGGGATTACACGGAGACGTAGAGGTCAACTCGCCAGGAATGTTTTCAAATATTATGGCCGAGATGTTAGGTTGGGTTAGGTTAGGTTACATTACGTTATTGATGTATATAAAGGTCCCACGGAGACGGAGAAGCAAACTCGCCAGGAATGTTGTCAAATATTACCGCCGAGATGTTAGATTGGGTTAGGCTAGCTTATATTATGTTATTGATGTATATAAAGGTCTCGCGGAGACGTAGAGGCCAACTCGCCACGAATGTTGTGAAATATTACCGCCGAGATGATAGGTTGGGTTAGGTTAGGTTATATTCCGTTATTGACGTTTGTAAAGGTCCCACGGAAACGCAGAGGCCAACAAGCCAGGAATGTGTTCAAATATTACCGCCGAGATGTTAGATTCGGTTAGGCTAGCTTATATTATGTTAATGATGTATATAATGGTCCCGCGGAGACGTAGATGCCAACAAGTCAGGAATGTGGTCAAATATTACCTCCGAGATGTTAGATTGGGTTAGGCTAGCTTATATTATGTTATTGATGTATATAAAGGTCCCGCGGAGACGTAGAGGCCAACTCGCCAGGAATGTTGTCAAATATTACCGCCGAGATGATAGGTTGGGTTAGGTTAGGTTATACTCCGTTATTGACGTATGTAAAGGTCCCACGGAAACGCAGAGGCCAACAAGCCAGGAATGTGTTCAAATATTAGCGCCGAGATGTTAGATTGGGTTAGGCTAGCTTATATTATGTTATTGATGTATATAATGGTCCAGCGGAGACGTAGAGGCCAACTCGCCAGGAATGTTGTCAAATATTACCGCCGAGATGCTAGGTTGGGTTCGGTTGGGTTATATTACGTTATTGATGTATATGAAGGTCAAACGGAGACGTAGAGGCCAACTCGCCAGGAATGTTGTCAAATATTACCGCCGAGATGTTAGGTTGGGTTAGGTTGAGTTATATTACGTTATTGATGTATATGCAGGTTAAACGGAGACGTAGAGGCCAACTCGCCAGGAATGTTGTCAAATATTACCGCCGAGATGTTAGATTGGGTTAGGCTAGCTTATATTATGTTATTGATGTATATAAAGGTCCCGCGGAGACGTAGAGGCCAACTCGCCAGGAATGTTGTGAAATATTACCGCCGAGATGATAGGTTGGGTTAGGTTAGGTTATATTCCGTTATTGACGTTTGTAAAGGTCCCACGGAAACGCAGAGGCCAACAAGCCAGGAATGTGTTCAAATATTACCGCCGAGATGTTAGATTCGGTTAGGCTAGCTTATATTATGTTAATGATGTATATAATGGTCCCGCGGAGACGTAGATGCCAACTCGCCAGGAATGATGTCAAATATTACCGCCGAGATGTTAGGTTGGGTTAGGTTAGATTATATTACGTTATTGATGTATATAAAGGTCCCAGGGAGACGCAGATCCCAACTCGCCAGGAATGTTGTCAAATATTACCGCCGAGATGATAGGTTGGGTTAGGTTAGGTTATATTCCGTTATTGACGTATGTAAAGGTTCCACGGAAACGCAGAGGCCAACAAGCCAGGAATGTGTTCAAATATTAGCGCCGAGATGTTAGATTGGGTTAGGCTAGCTTATATTATGTTATTGATGTATATAATGGTCCCGCGGAGACGTAGAGGCCAACTCGCCAGGAATGTTGTCAAATATTACCGCCGAGATGCTAGGTTGGGTTAGGTTGGTTTATATTACGTTCTTGATGTATATGCATGTTAAACGGAGACGTAGAGGCCAACTCGCCAGGAATGTGGTCAAGTATTACAGCCGAGATGTTAGGTTGGGTTAGGCTAGCTTATATTATGTTATTGATGTATATAAACGTCCCACGGAGACGTAGAGGCCAACAAGCCAGGAATGTGGTCAAATATTACCGCCGAGATGTTAGATTGGGTTAGACTAGCTTATATTATGTTATTGATGTATATAATGGTCCCGCGGAGACGTAGAGGCCAACTCGCCAGGAATGTTGTCAAATATTACCGCCGAGATGCTAGGTTGGGTTCGGTTGGGTTATATTACGTTATTGATATATATGCAGGTTAAACGGAGACGTAGAGGCCAACTCGCCAGGTATGTTGTCAAATATTACAGCCGAGATGTTAGGTTGGGTTAGGTTAGGTTATATTACGTTATTGAAGTATATAAAGATCCCACGGAGACGTAGAGGCCAACTCGCCAGGAATGTTGTGAAATATTACCGCCGAGATTATAGGTTGGGTTAGGTTAGGTTATATTCCGTTATTGACGTATGTAAAGGTCCCACGGAAACGCAGAGGCCAACAAGCCAGGAATGTGTTCAAATATTAGCGCCGAGATGTTAGATTGGGTTAGGCTAGCTTATATTATGTTATTGATGTATATAATGGTCCCGCGGAGACGTAGAGGCCAACTCGCCAGGAATGTTGTCAAATATTACCGCCGAGATGCTAGGTTGGGTTAGGTTGGTTTATATTACGTTGTTGATGTATATGCATGTTAAACGGAGACGTAGAGGCCAACTCGCCAGGAATGTGGTCAAATATTACCGCCGAGATGTTAGGTTGGGTTAGGTTAGGTTATATTACGTTATTGGTGTATATAATGGTCCCACGTAGACGTACAGGCCAAGAAGACAGGAATGTGGTCAAATATTACCGCCGAAATGTTAGATTGGGTTAGGTTAGGTTATATTACGTTATTCAAGTATATAAAGATCCCACGGAGACGTAGATGCCAACTCGCACGGAATGATGTCAAATATTACCGCCGAGATGTTAGGTTGGGTTAGGTTTGGTTATATTACGTTATTGGTGTATATAATGGTCTCACGTAGACGTAGAGGCCAAGAAGACAGGAATGTGGTCAAATATTACCTCCGAAATGTTAGATTGGGTTAGGTTAGGTTATATTACGCTATTGAAGTATATAAAGGTCCCACGGAGACGTAGAAGCCAACAAGTCAGGAATGTGGTCAAATATTACCTCCGAGATGTTAGATTGGGTTAGGCTAGCTTATATTATGTTATTGATGTATATAAAGTTCCCGCGGAGACGTAGAGGCCAACTCGCCAGGTATGTTGTCAAATATTACAGCCGAGATGTTAGGTTGGGTTAGGTTAGGTTATATTATCGTTATTGATGTATATAAAGATCCCAGGGAGACGTAGATGCCAACTCGCCAGGAATGTTGTCAAATATTACCGCCGAGATGATAGGTGGGGTTAGGTTATGTTATATTACGTTATGGGTGTATATAAACATCCCACGGAGACGTAGAGGCCAACTCGCCAGGAATATTGTCAAATGTTACCGCCGAGAGGTTAGGTTGGGTTAGGTTAGGTTATATTACGTTATTGATGTATATGAAGGTCAAACGGAGACGTAGAAGCCAACAAGTCAGGAATGTGGTCACATATTACCTCCGAGATGTTAGATTGGGTTAGGCTAGCTTATATTATGTCATTGATGTATATAAAGTTCCCGCGGAGACGTAGAGGCCAACTCGCCAGGAATGTTGTGAAATATTACCGCCGAGATGTTAGGTTGGGTTAGGTTAGGTTATATTATGTTACTAATGTATATAAAGGTGTCACGGAAACGTAGATGCCAACTCGCCAGGAATATTGTCAAATATTACCGCGGAAATGTTAGGTTGGGTTAGGTTAGGTTATATTACGTTATTGACGTATATGGGGATTACACGGAGACGTAGAGGTCAACTCGCCAGGAATGTTTTCAAATATTACGGCCGAGATGTTAGGTTGGGTTAGGTTAGGTTACATTACGTTATTGATGTATATAAAGGTCCCACGGAGATGGAGAAGCAAACTCGCCAGGAATGTTGCCAAATATTACCGCCGAGATGTTAGATTGGGTTAGGCTAGCTTATATTATGTTATTGATGTATATAAAGGTCCCGCGGAGACGTAGAGGCCAACTCGCCAGGAATGTTGTCAAATATTACCGCCGAGATGATAGGTTGGGTTAGGTTAGGTTATATTCCGTTATTGACGTATGTAAAGGTCCCACGGAAACGCAGAGGCCAACAAGCCAGGAATGTGTTCAAATATTAGCGCCGAGATGTTAGATTGGGTTAGGCTAGCTTATATTATGTTATTGATGTATATAATGGTCCCGCGGAGACGTAGAGTCCAACTCGCCAGGTATGTGGTCAAATATTACAGCCGAGATGTGAGGTTGGGTTAGGCTAGCTTATATTATGTTATTGATGTATATAAAGGTCCCGCGGAGACGTAGAGGCCAACTCGCCAGGAATGTTGTGAAATATTACCGTCGAGATGTTAGGTTGGGTTAGGTTAGATTATATTACGTTATTGATGTATATAAAGGTCCCAGGGAGACGTAGATCCCAACTCGCCAGGAATGTTGTCAAATATTACCGCCGAGATGTTAGGTTGGGTTAGGTTAGGTTATATTATGTTACTAATGTATATAAAGGTGTCACGGAAACGTAGATGCCAACTCGCCAGGAATATTGTCAAATATTACCGCGGAAATGTTAGGTTGGGTTAGGTTAGGCTATATTACGTTATTGACGTATATGGGGATTACACGGAGACGTAGAGGTCAACTCGCCAGGAATGTTTTCAAATATTACGGCCGAGATGTTAGGTTGGGTCAGGTTAGGTTACATTACGTTATTGATGTATATAAAGGTCCCACGGAGACGGAGAAGCAAACTCGCCAGGAATGTTGTCAAATATTACCGCCGAGATGTTCGATTTGGTTAGGTTATGTTATATTACGTTATCGATGTAGATAAAGAATCCACGGAGACGTAGAGGCCAACTCGCCAGGAATGTTGTCAAATATTACGGGCGAGATGTTAGGTTGGGTTAGGTTAGGTTATATTACGTTATTGGTGTATATAATGGGCCCACGTAGACGTACAGGCCAAGAAGACAGGAATGTGGTCAAATATTACCTCCGAAATGTTAGATTGGTTTAGGTTAGGTTATATTACGCTATTGAAGTATATAAAGGTCCCACGGAGACGTAGAGGCCAACAAGTCAGGAATGTGGTCAAATATTACCTCCGAGCTGTTAGATTGGGTTAGGCTAGCTTATATTATGTTATTGATGTATATAAAGTTCCCGCGGAGACGTAGAGGCCAACTCGCCAGGAATGTTGTCAAATATTACCGCCGAGATGCTAGGTTGGGTTCGGTTGGGTTATATTACGTTATTGATATATATGCAGGTTGAACGGAGACGTAGAGGCCAACTCGCCAGGAATGTTGTGAAATATTACCGCCGAGATGATAGGTTGGGTTAGGTTAGGTTATATTCCGTTATTGACGTTTGTAAAGGTCCCACGGAAACGCAGAGGCCAACAAGCCAGGAATGTGTTCAAATATTACCGCCGAGATGTTACATTCGGTTAGGCTAGCTTATATTATGTTAATGATGTATATAATGGTCCCGCGGAGACGTAGATGCCAACTCGCCAGGAATGATGTCAGATATTACCGCCGAGATGTTAGGTTGGGTTAGGTTAGATTATATTACGTTATTGATGTATATAAAGGTCCTAGAGAGACGTAGATCCCAACTCGCCAGGAATGTTGTCATATATTACCGCCTAGATGATAGATTGGGTTAGGTTAGGTTATATTCCGTTATTCACGTATGTAAAGGTCCCACGGAAACGCAGAGGCCAACAAGCCAGGAATGTGTTCAAATATTAGCGCCGAGATGTTAGATTGGGTTAGGCTAGCTTATATTATGTTATTGATGTATATATTGGTCCCGCGGAGACGTAGAGGCCAACTCGCTAGGAATGTTGTCAAATATTACCGCCGAGATGCTAGGTTGGGTTAGGTTGGTTTATATTATGTTATTGATGTATATAAACGTCCCACGGAGACGTAGAGGCCAACTCGCCAGGAATGTGGTCAAATATTACAGCCGAGATGTTAGGTTGGGTTAGGCTAGCTTATATTATGTTATTGATGTATATAAACGTCCCACGGAGACGTAGAGGCCAACAAGCCAGGAATGTGGTCAAATATTACCGCCGAGATGTTAGATTGGGTTAGACTAGCTTATAATATGTTATTGATGTATATAAAGGTCCCACGGAGACGTAGAGGCCAACTCGCCAGGAATGTTGTGAAATATTACCGTCGAGATGTTAGGTTGGGATAGGTTAGATTATATTACGTTATTGATGTATATAAAGGTCCCAGGGAGACGTAGATCCCAACTCGCCAGGAATGTTCTCAAATATTACCGCCGAGATGTTAGGTTGGGTTAGGTTAGGTTATATTATGTTACTAATGTATATAAAGGTGTCACGGAAACGTAGATGCCAACTCGCCAGGAATGTTGTCAAATATTACCGCCGAGATGATAGGTTGGGTTAGGTTACGTTATATTACGTTATTGATGTATATGATGGTCCCACGGAGACGTAGATGCCCACTCGCCAGGAATGATGTCAAATATTACCGCCGAGATGTTATGTTGGGTTAGGTTAGGTTATATTACGTTATTGGCGTATATAATGGTCCCACGTAGACATAGAGGCCAAGAAGACAGGAATGTTGTCAAATATTACCGCCGAAATGTTAGATTGGATTTGGTTAGGTTATATTACGTTATTGAAGTATATAAAGGTCCCACGGAGACGTAGGGGCCAACAAGCCAGGAATGTGGTCAAATATTACCTCCGAGATGTTAGATTGGGTTAGGGTAGCTTATATTATGTTATTGATGTATATAAAGGTCCCGCAGAGACGTAGAGGCCCACTCGCCAGGAATGTTGTCAAATATTACCGCCGAGATGCTAGGTTGGGTTCGGTTGGGTTATATTACGTTATTGATGTATATGAAGGTCAAGCGGAGACGTAGAGGCCAACTCGCCAGGAATGTTGTCAAATATTACCGCCGGGATGTTAGGTTGGGTTACGTTGGGTTATATTACGTTATTGATGTATATGCAGGTTAAACGGAGACGTAGAGGGCAAATCGCCAGGAATGTGGTCAAATATTACCGCCGAGATGTTAGGTTGTGTTAGGTTAGGTTATGTTATGTTATTGGTGTATATAATGGTCCCACGTAGACATAGAGGCCAAGAAGACAGGAATGTTGTCAAATATTACCGCCGAAATGTTAGATTGGATTTGGTTAGGTTATATTACGTTATTGAAGTATATAAAGGTCCCACGGAGACGTAGAGGCCAACAAGCCAGGAATGTGGTCAAATATTACAGCCGAGATGCTACGTTGGGTTAGGTTAGGTTATATTACGTTATTGATGTATATGCAGGTTAAACGGAGACGTAGAGGCCAACTCGCCAGGAATGTGGTCAAATATTACAGCCGAGATGTTACGTTGGGTTAGGGTAGGTTATATTACGTTATAGATGTATATGAAGGTCAAGCGGAGACGTAGAGGCCAACTCGCCAGGAATGTTGTCAAATATTACCGCCGAGATGTTAGGTTGGGTTAGGTTAGGTTACATTACGTTATTGATGTATATAAAGGTCCCACGGAGACGGAGAAGCAAATTCGCCAGGAATGTTTTCAAATATTACCGCCGAGATACTAGGTTGGGTTCGGTTGGGTTATATTACGTTATTGATGTATATGAAGGTCAAACGGAGACGTAGAGGCCAACTCGCCAGGAATGTTGTCAAATATTACCGCCGAGATGTTAGGTTGGGTTAGGTTGTGTTACATTGCGTTATTGATGTATATGCAGGCTAAACGGAGACGTAGAGGCCAACTCGCCAGGAATGTGGTCAAATATTACCGCCGAGATGTTAGGTTGGGTTAGGTTAGGTTATATTACGTTATTGGTGTATATAATGGTCCCACGTAGACGTAGAGGCCAACTCGCCAGGAATGTGGTCAAATATTACAGCCGAGATGTTAAGTTGGGTTAGGTTGTGTTACATTGCGTTATTGATGTATATGCAGGTTAAACGGAGACGTAGAGGCCAACTCGCCAGGTATGTTGTCAAATATTACCGCGGAAATGTTAGGTTGCGTTAGGTTAGGTTATATTACGTTATTGACGTATATGGGGATTACACGGAGACGTAGAGGTCAACTCGCCAGGAATGTTTTCAAATATTACGGCCGAGATGTTAGGTTGGGTTAGGTTAGGTTACATTACGTTATTGATGTATATAAAGGTCTCACGGAGACGGAGAAGCAAACTCGCCAGGAATGTTGTCAAATATTACCGCCGAGATGTTAGATTGGGTTAGGTTATGTTATATTACGTTATGGATGTAGATAAAGAATCCACGGAGACGTAGAGGCCAACTCGCCAGGAATGTTGTCAAATATTACCGCCGAGATGCTAGGTTGGGTTCGGTTGGGTTATATTACGTTATTGATGTATATGAAGGTCAAACGGAGACGTAGAGGCCAACTCGCCAGGAATGTTGTCAAATATTACCGCCGAGATGTTAGGTTGGGTTAGGTTGTGTTACATTGCGTTATTGATGTATATGCAGGCTAAACGGAGACGTAGAGGCCAACTCGCCAGGAATGTGGTCAAATATTACCGCCGAGATGTTAGGTTGGGTTAGGTTAGGTTATATTACGTTATTGGTGTATATAATGGTCCCACGTAGGCGTAGAGCCCAAGAAGACAGGAATGTGGTCAAATATTACCTCCAAGACGTTAGATTGGGTTGGGCTAGCTTATATTATGTTATTGATGTATATAAAGGTCCCGCGGAGACGTAGAGGCCAACTCGCCAGGAATGTTGTCAAATATTACCGCCGAGATGCTAGGTTGGGTTCGGTTGGGTTATATTACCTTATTGATATATATGCAGGTTAAACGGAGACGTAGAGGCCAACTCGCCAGGTATGTTGTCAAATATTACCGCGGAAATGTTAGGTTGCGTTAGGTTAGGTTATATTACGTTATTGACGTATATGGGGATTACACGGAGACGTAGAGGTCAACTCGCCAGGAATGTTTTCAAATATTACGGCCGAGATGTTAGGTTGGGTTAGGTTAGGTTACATTACGTTATTGATGTATATAAAGGTCTCACGGAGACGGAGAAGCAAACTCGCCAGGAATGTTGTCAAATATTACCGCCGAGATGTTAGATTGGGTTAGGTTATGTTATATTACGTTATGGATGTAGATAAAGAATCCACGGAGACGTAGAGGCCAACTCGCCAGGAATGTTGTCAAATATTACGGGCGAGATGTTAGGTTGGGTTAGGTTGGGTTATATTACGTTATTGATGTATATGCAGGTTAAACGGAGACGTAGAGGCCAACTCGCCAGGAATGTGGTCAAATATTACAGCCG